>JARLTB010000116.1:272500-382500 GCA_030141615.1 Unio pictorum | reverse complement strand
ATATTATGATATTGTAACACCATGTGTGTTATGGATAAGAAAGAGCAGAGTTCAGGAACTTAAAAACGCTTTTTATTAATAATATAGGTGAGATCTAACATGCTTTTCAATATCGCATAGTGACTTTACATTACGTTTGTTTGTTTTTAGGGTTTAACGCCATTTTTCAGCACACGATAGGCTATACATGGCGGCCAGTATTATTGGTGGAGGAAGAGTCCGGGAAAACCACCGGAAATAACCACCGAGACACAAGAAGCTACTGGCAAGCTTTCTCACATAACTACATTCCGTGAGTTTTCCCGGGTTCTTCCTCCACCAATAATACTGGCTGCCATGTATAGCCTATCGTGTGCTGAAAAATGGCGTTATATATATGTATACATTTTCAAATCATTGAAGCGCAGACACTGTTTAAAAAATGTATGTACAATTTGCAAATGAAGAAAAGAACACAATTAATGGATATATATATATATATATATATATATATATATATATATATATATATATATATATATATATATATATATATATATATATATATATATATAAACCTTAGCAGGGAGATGCGACTCAAGTGCAGTTGCACAAATACGCTGAAGAGGAAGAAACCGAGAAGGAAACCACGAACGACGCGGTGAAGTTCGAATACAAGAAAGGGAACTTGCACCGTAAAGCCAAGAAAGGCAGTAAATAATTTAAGCGAGTCATCGTGTCGAAAGAGAAGTGATGTGAAATGTTACAACTCACGCACGAAATTATCATGGGAGGACACATGGGAATTGCCCAAACGCGTAACCGTCTTGTCAAAGCATTTCACTGGCCGTGGATCAAGCGGTTCTGTATCTCCTGTGACAAGTGTTAGAGAATGGCATCAAAAACGGATCATCGACCCATTCCTTTGGGGAGTAACCTCCTTATCGATGAATCATTTCGACGCGTAGCGATGAACTTAATTGGACCGAGTACACCCGCGTCGTTGCACGAAAATCGGGATATTCTAACGGTCGTAGATTATGCTAAACATTCTATCCGGACGCAGTCGCGTTGCGTAATATTGAGAAACAATCTCTGAAGCACTGTTTGGGATTTGGTCAAGAGTCTTAGTGCCAGACGAGATCCTGACTGACCAAGGGATACAATTCATGAGTCGCGTGATGACAGAGGTAAATCGACTAATGTCGATTAAACACCTCACGACTATGGTGGCGCTCTACAGTTTCGTACTTTGCATAGGGTTAGAATTTTAAAGAAAAATAATTTTCTGGGATTTCTTCACTGGTTATACTGGCAATATAATAAAGACTTTGTATATCTTAGGTGTTGGGAGAAGAACTTTCAATTCCCTTTATTTTGATGTATGATTGATGGGTCTACTTTAGGTTCTAGAGTATACAGCTTGGGCTAACATAAGATGTGCTCATGTAAACAAACTGCTAGCTCCGCATGGTCATTTTCACTCCCTGGACTTCAGAGGTAAATTGTAGAAAAATGGTACGATAACTTTTTTTACTTTTCAGATATTTTGTAATTTGTTCATTGCACTTTCAGAAGCTGCTATTGCCTACTTAAGCAAAATTCGTTTTCCCTAGTTTAATAACTGCTAAAGTTAGTGTACTTTTGATTAATTCTGGCTAATTTTTCAAGCACAAGGGAGCATCCATTTTGTTGTACCATGCGCTTAGATCATTTACAATTTCCACAAGTGCAGTATCCAAAGAAATATCAGCCACATTACATCAAAGTAGCATTGAGATATGCCAACATATTCTCCATTGTGCATGTTACAAATGCAAACAACTTCACCTCACATACGTCACTATCTGAAAAGTACATATTAACTGGTGAGCGCCCCCTATACCGTATGACACGCAATGTAACGGACATGTCGAACTGTTTAACGGGACTTTAAAGAACACGCTCAAGAAGCTGTACGAAGGCCGCTACAAATATTGAGTCGGTACTTTCCTGCAACGTTTTTTTGCATATCGGGAAGTACCCCAAGCGAGTTTAGGGTTTTCTTCCTTCGTACTCTTTTGTACGAGAGGACTGTACATGACCAAATCGCCGTACTAAGATAGCCATGGACAGACGATCAAACTGTTTATGAGGTACGTACTACGTATCAGTACGTTGCAGATTTGGGAAACAAACTGGAGAAAGTTTAATCACTCACACAAGAGAACCTCAAGCGATTGAAACCACGTCAAGTGAAGTATTACAACAAGCGCGCGACTCCATGTCAGTATGACGTAGCGACAAGGTATTGTTGCTATTGCCATAAGAACACAACCATTTGCAGGTTTCTTGGAGGGAGCCGTGCGTCGTAATTGTAAAAGTCGGAAAACCTATCAGATACGACTAAGGATAAGCTATACCATGCCAATATCCTTAAGCCATACCAGGAAAGGTAGACCGTCAGCGATTTTGTCGCCGCCACGATCGTTACCGATGACACCGACGGAGACATGGAAGATGCGAATACTCTCCCGAGCTGTCCGTTAACGACACTTCGATTGTGGAGTGAGACCTTATGTTGACCACGGTACAGCGGGAAGAGAGAGAGAGAGAGAGAGAGAGAGAGAGAGAGAGAGAGAGAGAGAGCGAGAGTGATTGCTGGCCGGGTATTCGGTTATCAACGGAAATACCCGGGGAAAGTCTTTTGAGTTAGGTCAAAGCTGGTGGACGACCAGAAAGTTCAGCAGAACCCTTATCCTTTTTCCACGCAAAACCACAAGTCCTTACGACTTACGAGGAGATCAAGCAGATTCCTCTGGTAGTAATCGAGTCCGCCGACTCTCCGTACGGCTCTCACGTACTCCTAGTACAGAAGAAAGATGGCACACATCGGTTTTGTGTTGACTACCGGAAGCTGATTCAGATGATGAAATTCCATGTGAAGATGCTATCTGACCCATAACATACTTTCGCTTCTATTGTGAGTGCGACAATTTTCTCAAAGTTGGATTTGTCCAAGGGATATTTGAAGATCATTGTGATATAGGAGGATTGGGCAAAATTCACTTTTGCTACTCAGGATGGAACCTACCAATGGTTGGTTATGCAATTTGGAATCCAGAATGTGCCCACCATCTCTCCTAGAATGATGCGGTAGTTGTTGGAGCCCTTGCGCGTTTGGGGTTTCCACAAGGTTATGGATCATCTCTTGCTAGCCACAGAGACGTAGGGTGAACACCTCACTCTGCAAGATGACGTTTTATGAGCGACAACTTTAAAATGGATTGATGACACCCTTCAAAATATCACATGTGGTTACGAACCTTGGATTAAATGGGACACACCCTTAGTCAAGGCACGCTGTCGCCCGAGAAATCAAAGGTGGAGCAGCTTGGAAACGCCGGACGGCCCATCACGAAGGCTGAAGTGAGATCACTCCTGGGATTTACCGGGTATAAACAGAGGTATGTGGTCAATGTCAGTGCGAATGCAAGGGCGTTGTCTGAACTGATCATGAAACGGGCTCCGAGTAACGACATTTTGACGGTTGCGTGGAAGCAAGCATTAAAAACTCTAAAGGACAGGCTTACCTCCGATGCGGTTGTCCTCCTACCAGATTTATTCAAAGACTTCGTGCTTCACACTGACGCATGCGACAGGACTTCAAAGACTTCGTGCTTCACACTGACGCATGCGACAGGAGTTCAAACAGTACTGTTACAAGAGCACGAGGGGATGCTTTTCCCTGTCGTGCACGGCAGTCGAAAATTGTCTACTGCCGAGAAGAACTGCTCCCTATCTGAGAGAGAATGCTTCGGAGTCGTGTTAGGAATATCACGGTTCGATCGGTACTTGTATTGGTACAAGTTCGTATTGGAAGCCGACCACCAATTACTCGCCTATCTCACGCAGGCAAAATTGACGAATGAACGCTTGATGCGATATAAGCTATTCTTGTAGCAGTACCAGATGCAGATCGGATATATGAAAGGAACAGAGAAATTAGGCGCTTTTTCATGAGTAGGAATGGAGTAGGAATGGCACATATCCCTCTTAATAAACGTATATTGTGTAAATAATCGTTTCCGTAGTCAGCCTGCTGCGTCGCTATGTTTTTTCTTTTATTGCGTGTGTAACCCACATTTGCATTTGGAGCAAATATAGGGGAATAAAATCCCAATATTATTCTGAAATGTGCGGAAGGGGGAGTTGTCGCGTTCTAAGTAAGGAACAATAACCAGATTGCAATATCTATATGATTGGCCGTGAGGCTAATAATCCCGCTTAATAAATGTTACGAGGTCAGCCTTGTGAACAATGAATTGTCAAAGCCAGTATATGTAACATGGCCAAATGAATTAGTGACTGGCTTATTTTGTCACAGCGCGATTCACAACGAAGTGTTGAATTGCCGTTGTTGCCTTCAACGGACCATCAAGTGGGGGTCGTCAATCACACCTAGACAAACTGCCGGGATGGTGGCAATGTCTGCTCATTATGTAGACGATGGGTGAATCAACATAGACCCGGAGTTGAGCAAGGCATGGTCACCATTGGAATCGCAAGCTTAAATCTAGTATCTTAAGAACTAAAATGTAATCGCTAAACCATCTTGCGGAAATTTATAAGCTCCACCGACGTCATTCGAGCTTGGTGGGAAAATTTACTATTTTGGGAATTACAAAGGAGTTTCGGACAGGAAGCTTTTAAGGACCAAGAGACAAGGAGACAGAGAGAAATACCCTAGTGCAGTTGGTTCCGAGTTTCTGAGAAATGAGAAATGTAGAAAACGGAGGTAGAAGTTGATGGACTGGATGAGAACTGGAGTACTAGTCCAGAGAAAGCATAATACAGATAAGCAGGGACACAGGTCATGATGGCAATCTATCACACTACGTCATATGATGACATAGGCCGTCACTTGGTCGAGTGAAAGACGAGTTATACGGTTATAAATATTGAATTTCATTTGAGAATTGACTATATATTATTGAATGGTATTAAATTGTTATTTATTTAAATTTCACCTTTGTGTATTCAGCAATTAAAGATATAATAATAATAATAATAATAAAAAAAATAATAATAATAATAATAAAAATAATAATAATAATAATAATAATAATAATAATAATAATAATAATAATAATATTAAGAAGAAGAAGAAGAAGAAGAAATATGATGTTAGTGCTGTAATGAAAAATACCGTATATGTCAAATATGGAGAATTAGACACATTTCCATTCTCGAGGGATCCATCCAGGGGGTAACGATGGAAAAATTATTATCTTTTTCATTTCATTAATAAATGCACATGTTCTATTTTTTGTACACGCCCATAGACCGTTGGTTTTAAGATGAGGCCGATCTCAAGTTCACATCACCTGTTCATGATAGTTCTGTATTTCGGTTAACTGATCGTTATATGTATAGTGTATCTACTACTACTACTACTACTAATACTACTACTACTACTACTAATAATAATAATACTTATAATAATGATGACTAATAACAATAAAACATATGTGTAGAAAATACTGCTACTATCAGCTGCTTCGCTTGGCGCTCAGCATTAAGAGGTCAGTGTTAAGTCCTGGGGTTAGGATGATGTGACAGGGTGGAATATGACGTTACATATCTGCGGTATGATTCCAAATTACTACACATCACTATAATTTGTCACACTGCAGGCACCGTGTGGCTAAAAATGTTACAGATACTTAAAAAAACAAATGGCACACGCGAAAAAACAAGAAAAACTATCTTCCTCACCAGAATAAATAATTTCACGCTAAACTACGAGAAAAATTAATCGATGTGAATGAATGTAAAAATATATATACCACCTTGAAGGTAAACAACTCAACCGAAAAACAACAATATGATAGGGTTTTGCCCTTTTATATGTATTTACCTTGTACATGTTGTACCTGATGTCTAGAGCTATTAGGAGTCTTTCAGATCTTTCGAAACATGAACGGATGTGAGCAAGACAGATGGGCAGAGATGATAGGTGTGAACGATGTCTGCACACCTTCGACTATGACCACTCAACAACCTTGAGACGCGTGTAAAGGTTATACTTTGTATGAATATTTAATGTGTTCAAATATAGAAGTAATTCAACTGGATGTGTTATAATGAGCATGGAAAATCCAGGTCCATACATATTTATACCAAGAGTCAGTTTTAGAATAAAAGATAAGCGAAATACACTTTAACGAATGGTATTAATTAAAGCTTAGGTTTAATTTAAAATAAAACGTGCTGTGTTATCAGTAATGCTTAACCTCCCAACATTTATATAGAAACAACTCGATTGTCACATACAACACTTTGTCTGATTAGTTACATTTTGACATTTAAAAATTTAAATTTACCTGAAAGTCAAAGCTAGTGCATCGTATGATGAATTATTTTGCGCTTTTTAATGACACATACGTCATGCTGTTCACAAAATTACAAAAAGTAATCTTTCAGCAAAGCCTTGAAATAACATTTTTATTTACTGAGGCCTTAAAACTGGTTACGAATAAAATCTTATAATTAATTGTCATGGATTCGTATTAATTGAACCAATGATTATCAGATTCTATCTATGCGCTTAGGAAATATTTGTAAATTAAATTATTTACATTTAAGGTTTCCGTAACATCGCATGGAATATCTCAATTATTCACAGACGAGACAAGTGCTTTGCGTTAAATAATTCACTATGCACACAAGTATTTTGCATGA
This sequence comes from Unio pictorum, assembly GCA_030141615.1. Taxonomy (NCBI): domain Eukaryota; kingdom Metazoa; phylum Mollusca; class Bivalvia; order Unionida; family Unionidae; genus Unio; species Unio pictorum. Next base: position 375,798 of record JARLTB010000116.1, on the reverse strand, counting down.
TATAGCTCAGTTATTACAGAAGGGTATTAAATATATTATATTTATTTAGCAAAACATGCGCGGCAACAGACTTGAGAACAGGCCTTTTAAATTGAAGAGTTGTGAAATCCATTTGTAATTGTATTTTTTTATTAATATATTTCTTACCAACTGTATTGAAAGTATATCGTTAAAAGTTTACCAGGTAGCATATACAAGATATATTGAAAGCAGGTCATGACAATTATAATAAAGTTGCATATTGAAAACGTAGGCCATTAAAATTATAAGCCAATAATATTCAAAAGTCCTTGAAAGTAGGTCAGTACAAATACAAGAAAGTAGTATATTTAAAATAATATAATATTTCAGATATTGTAATTCAATACATGTATATTTAAACAAACTACATGTATATTTAAACAAACTACATGTATATTTAAACAAACTACATGTATATTTAAAAAAAACTACATGTATATTTAAACAAACTATATGTATATTTAAACAAACTATATGTTTTTTTAAACAAACTACATGTATATTTAAACAAACTATATTTTTATTCAAACAAACTACATGTATATTCAAACAAACTACATGTATATTCAAACAAACTACATGTATATTTAAACAAACTACATGTATATTTAAACAAACTACATGTATATTTAAACAAACTACATGTATATTTATACAAACTACATGTATATTTAAACAAACTACATGTATATTTAAACAAACTACATGTATATTTAAACAAACTACATGTATATTTAAACAAACTATATGTATATTTAAACAAAATATATGTATATTGAAAGTATATTGAAACAAACTACATGTATATTGAAACAAACTACATGTATATTGAAACAAACTACATGTATATTTAAACAAACTATATGTATATTTAAACAAACTATATGTATATTTAAACAAACTACATGTATATTTAAACAAACTACATGTATATTTAAACAAACTACATGTATATTTAAACAAACTATATGTATATTTAAACAAACTACATGTATATTGAAAGTATATTGAAACGAGCAAAATGTATATTGAAACAAACTATATGTATATTGAAACAAACTATATGTATATTAAAACAAACTATATTTATCTTGAAACGAACTATATGTATATTGAAACAAACTATATGTATATTCACTTCTTCTTGTCTGGGACAAAGAAGATAACGAGGAAAATAGGGGGAATTCGAAGTACAGGATAAATAGAGGGAAAAATCAGCGGCGACCTGCCAGCAGCACCCCACCCCCACCACCTACGGTCAACGTGGAATATGCCCTTCAAGCACCAGTAATGGAGGCACCTGTACAGGAGGATGCAGTGCAATTACTACGAGACCAGATAGCAGCGCTAACACAACAATTGGATGCTCACTTTATGACGGGGGTTGTGGACGTGGCCACTTCACCGATTATTGAGCTCCAACCTACACCACCACCACCTCCCCCCACCACCAAAAAAGGGGATGGCAACTAAAGAGAAGGTAATAAAGACTAGTACACCTACTACACCTATCCCTACCCAGTCCCCAAGTCTGTCAGTAAACTTGGATAAGAAGTTGGAGGCTGCCTCGCACTCGCCGCAGGAGGAGTCATTCAAGTCACCAGTAAAGACCGTCAGAATGAGAAAAGGAGCTAAGGACCAAATCTTTGGAAAATTGTGCAATGACCTGGGATTTTCTAAACTACTTGAGGACAAAAAGAAAGCAGGGAATTTCCTGAACGCCATAACCTATATAGGATTCAGGTCATTGCAAAACATCGCCGCCCAGGACAAGCCAATGGAACTACGCCCTCAAACTAATGACGAGCTATTACTATGAAATATTTGAAGACAGACCACTCCACCACCTCTACGATGCTGCGCAGCACATTGCCTCCTACCACGGGCTTTACTTCCCAAGAGTAACGAGGGAGGAAGAAAGACCAGCTGCCTTCATCGCAGAGATACAGGACAGAAGGGGCAGCGTCTACCCAGCTGCATAACTGTAACAGAATTGTTACCGAGAGGAGGGTGGATTAAATGAACAATACAAACACAATTTGTGAAAGAAAATATAAATTTATGTAATAAATTATAAATAAAAAAAAATACAGATGTAACAACACAATAATTCATGTACTCAACCCACAATTACACTCACAACCATTCACAATACATGAATAAATTAAATAACAATACAAAAGGAATCACAAATGTAAAGGGATCTCTTGGATTATACACAGATCCAAGAATCCTTCACGAAAGTTAAATAAATGCAAGTATGATTTACGAAAAAAAAATGAACACAAACGACAAACTATCTATCGCACGATGGATTGCGATAACTAGCACGATCATATACTTGTATTGAATCAAGTTGCTAGCTTTTATTGATATCTATGTGATCACTTGAAATATTATTGCGATCTGACATAAGCATGCAAATACAACAATGTATTAAATTATATTACAATTTCAATACACCTATGTGTCTCCCCTGTATAACCGCACGATTCAGCAACAGTTGAATCGTCTCCCAGTTTCCCCGAGAACCGAGGGTTGACCAATACTATTATCGGACGTTTCCCTACACGGATCCACCACAGTTATACGTTCAGACAGCATACAACATCTACCCTGTCACAGAATTAGGCGAAAATTGAACTGATTTTTGTTGTTCTTGAATTGTAAACGAAACTCACCATTTTCTTGATTTCGTCGTACAAGCATTACCTGGGGTGATTAAGTGCTTTTCTCCAGGGTAAGCGGCGTGTAGCGATTTGCATGGGCTTGATGTTAATTTACATGGAATCCGGAACTTTAGTTTCACGTGGTGCACAATAAGCTCGATGTGATTTATGTTCACCTATAGAGAGTATATAAGGCTAAGGATTTCTCATTATTATTTACGGGAACCCAAATATCTAATCGAAGGATAGATTACCTCGTCTTGCAAATCTCCAGCCAAAGGGGTGAGTGTTAAAATTACATTTCGTTTTATTGTGAATTTTATTCAGATTATCATTTCGTATAATGATGCCTTTATTGCAATGAACGTGGAATATTTGGAATTACTAGTCACTTTTAGACTTTAAATGAAATATCGTAATCTACAGCTTAGATTATTTTTGAGACAACTATTATTAGTCTGGTTTTGTTTATTATAGCTGATTCAGTCTGATTCCGTCTGATTCCGTCGTTGATACCGTAGAAGTACATCACTGATAGCGCATCTAATAACATCGTTGATACCGTCTCTGATACCGTAGCTGCTAACATAGTTGTTACAATGTTTCTGATACCGTAGCTGCTAATAACATCGTTGATACCGTAGCTGCTAATAACATCGTTGATACCGTAGCTGCTAATAACATCGTTGATACCGTAGCTGTTAACACATCTGATACCATCTTTTGATAAACGTCTTTGATATCGTTTGATTTGTTGTGGGACATCTATTGTTTGTTCTGGAACATCTCTGTATAAATATCTGAATGTGCTTGTGCCGTTAATTTATGCAAACGGAATTGAAGTATCTGTCTGTGTGTCGAACTGTATGTTCGTCAATATCTGTGTAACGTGTAAATATCCGGAAAGCTAGAAGTCCGAGTGTCGGAGCTGTCTTAGAGTTGTAAAACGTCCGGGTAGACATCTAGGGGAGTGAGGAACCGTTGGTTCGGGTAGATGTTGTATGCTGTCTGAACGTATAACTGTGGTGGATCCGTGTAGGGAAACGTCCGATAATAGTATTGGTCAACCCTCGGTTCTCGGGGAAACTGGGAGACGATTCAACTGTTGCTGAATCGTGCGGTTATACAGGGGAGACACATAGGTGTATTGAAATTGTAATATAATTTAATACATTGTTGTATTTGCATGCTTATGTCAGACCACAATAATATTTCAAGTGATCACATAGATATCAATAAAAGCTAGCAACTTGATTGAATACAAGTATATGATCGTGCTAGTTATCGCAATCCATCGTGCGATAGATAGTTTGTCGTTTGTGTTTATTTTTTTTCGTAAATCATTCTTGCATTTATTTAACTTTCGTAAAGGATTCTTGGATCTGTGTATAATCCAAGAGATCCCTTTACATCTGAGATTCCTTTTGTATTGTTATTTAATTTGTTCATGTATTGTGAATGGTTGTGAGTGTAATTGTGGGTTGAGTGCATGAATTATTGTGTTGTTACATCTGTATTTTTTCATTTATAATTTATTACATAAATTTATATTTTCTTTCACGAATTGTGTTTGTATTGTTCATTTAATCCACCCTCCTCTCGGTAACAATTCTGTTACAATGGTGTCAGAAGTGGGATCGTTGGATTGAGTGAACTGTCAATCATTTTTGTGAAGGTATACATTTAATGTTTATATTTGAGCGTGACCTTCTGTTAAGATAATACTCTAGTTGGAGTTTATTTTTGTTTAGTTTACCTAGGTCCGTGTGTCCAGTATAAACGTGTTTACATTATTGGTTTGGTTATATATCTATATTCATATTACAATTGTCATGTCATCCCTTAAGGACTTGGTTGCCTTAGGCAAAGAATTTGGATATGAAGGTGAAAGCTTAAGGAAATTTATTCAAGAAGAACAAGCCCGGGAAAGGGAAGAAAGGGTAAGAGAAAGGGAATTACATAGGGAATTAGAAAAGGAAAAGGGGGAGGCCGAAGAGAGGAAACGGGCATTAGAAAGGGAATCCGATGAAAGGAAACGGGAATTAGAAAGGGAATCCGAAGATAGGAAATGGGCCTTTGAGAGGGAAAAGATAGAATTAGAGAAGCAGGCCGAAAGGGAAAAGATAGAATTAGAGAAGCAGGCCGAAAGGGAAAAGATAGAATTTGAGAGGGAAAAGATAGAATTAGAGAAGCAGGCCGAAAAGGATAGGATAGGATGGGAAATGGAAGCGGAGCAAAAGCGAATAGAGTTAGATGAAAAAGCAAAGCAACGGGATCATGAGCGTAAGGTAGAATTAGCGACATCTGGAAGAGAACACGATTCTGCCACTAACAAATTAAGGGGCCCCAAATTACCTCCCTTTGACGATGAAAAAGATAACATAGATAGTTATCTTCATCGGTTTGAGCGGTATGCCGAAAACCAGAAGTGGAGTCAAAATGACTGGGCATTGCATCTTAGTGCTTTATTAAAAGGTAAAGCACTGGATGTATACTCGCGACTTCCTAGGGACGATGTGTTTAAGTACGACGTCCTAAAGGAAGCACTTCTCAAAAGGTACGAGCTCACTGAACAAGGTTTTCGAAAAAAGTTCAGGTATAGCAAGCCCGATAAGGGAGAAACCTTTGGTCAGTTCACCGTCAGAATTGCGAACTATTTTGAGCGGTGGATTGAATGCGGCAAAGCGGTGAAGACGTTTGAAGGGTTGACTGATTTCTTGCTCAGAGATCAATTATTTAATACAGTTGGGCGAGAGTTAGATCAATTTCTGAAGGAGAAAGTCTTCACAAACGTAAAAGATATGGCTAAGCAAGCCGATTTATTTGCCGAAGCTCATGGGGGAACCCAGAACGTGGTTTTGAAAGATTTTAAGTCTGGAAACCAGTCTGTAAGACCTATGCCTAGGGAGCCTGTAAAATCAGCTGAGGTAAAAAGGTCAGTTGGGAATCCAGTTTTTCAGCGTGTGCGGTGTTTCTTGTGTAATGCATTGGGTCATGTTCAAAAAGACTGTCCTAAAAGAAAGGCACTTATACATAAGGTAGCAGTGGCTATACAAAGTAAAGGTATAACTGATAACATCGTACAGGTAGAACCTTGTATTCATTCGCTTGGCACGTGTTTATTTCCTGAAGCGCGTGTACCAACCGCGAGAGGGTTTGTCAACGGTCGAGAAGTCGTGGTATTGCGTGACACTGGTTGTACGGGCGTAGTGATCAAACGTAGTCTCGTGCAGGATAACCAAATGCTCGGGTGGGAATCCCCATGTATGTTACTTGATCAGACGATGGGTCGCATTCCCGTAGCAAGGATCACAGTAAAAACACCTTTCTTAACGGGAACTGTTGATGCCCTTTGTATGGACAATCCTATTTACGATCTGACGATCGGTAATGTTGAAGGTTCCCGTCTTCCAACCATGGCCGATTTTAAAATACCTTTGGCCCAGGCAGTCGAAACGCGAGCGCAAACACGGCGAGAGAAAACCGCGTTTCATAAATTAATAGTCCCTGAATCGATCTCAGGAATTTCCCGTGATGATTTCAAACAAGAGCAAGATCGTGATGAATCCATCAGAACAATTGTTGAGAAAATCACGTCCGGCGCGATTAAACATTGCAAGCGTGGGGGTAGCTCTAGATTCGTACGCAAGAACGGATTAATTCATAGGGAGTTTAGCGCTCGGGAGGGTAAGAAGTATTGGCAAGTGGTCGTACCCCAGAGATATAGATCTCAAGTACTTAGGGTGGCGCATGAGTCAAGCATGGCAGGACACCTAGGTAAGGCTAAGACCACTAGCAGGGTAGTCGCTGAATTCTACTGGCCAGGTGTTAATGGCGATGTCACACGGTTCTGTAGGTCGTGCGACGTATGTCAGAAAACCGTCTGTAAGGGAAGGGTCACAAGGGTGCCCTTGGGACAGATGCCATTAATAGATACACCGTTTAAAAGAGTGGCAGTAGATATTGTAGGACCAATACACCCGGTTACCGAAAGAAAGAATCGGTACATACTTACTCTGGTTGACTACGCAACCAGATACCCTGAAGCCGTAGCGTTACCAACTATTGAAACGGAAAGGGTAGCTGAAGCATTAGTTGATATCTTCAGTAGGGTAGGGGTGCCAGAGGAAATCCTCACTGATTGTGGTGCCCAATTCACCTCTGACCTCATGGGTGAAATAAGTAGGCTGTTATCCATCAAACAGCTAAACACTACCCCATACCATCCGATGTGCAATGGACTGGTAGAGAAGTTTAATGGTACCCTGAAAAGCATGCTGAGAAAGATGTGCGCGGAACGTCCGCAAGACTGGGACCGTTATTTAAACGCTGTTCTGTTCGCGTACCGTGAAGTACCGCAGGAAAGTTTAGGGTTTTCACCCTTCGAACTGTTGTACGGTAGGACAGTTCGAGGCCCGATGCGGATACTACGCGAACTATGGACTGGTGATGTCGCGAACGAGGAAATAAAAACGACTTACCAGTACGTGTTAGATCTAAGAAACAAACTTGAGAGTACATGCCAGATGGCACGTGACGAATTGATTAAATCCGGGCGCAGATATGCCAAGTATTACAACCGCAGAGCGCGTAATAGGAAATTTCTTGTGGGAGATCAGGTTCTATTGCTTCTTCCAACGAGTTCGAATAAGTTATTAGTCCAGTGGAAAGGTCCATATGAAGTTAAAGAAGTAAAAGGTGACATGGACTATAAAATTGACATGGACGGTAATGTAAAAACATTCCATGCTAACATGCTCAAGTTATACATCAAGAGACAGAGCGACAATGTTGAAAAGGGGGTCTTAAATGTCGTTTGTACGGCAGTCGTAGACGATGATGAAGCTGATTCGAATATCGAGAGTGCCCTTGAATGTCCCTTGGGAGTTGCGGGGGAGGGGATAGATAAAGTCGATGTGAGTGCGGAGTTGACGAAAGACCAGCGTCAACAGATTAATGCGCTCTTGGCTAAACACTCGTATGTATTCACAGATAGACCAGGTTGTACAACTTTGTTGGACCTCAAAATTAAACTGAATACGTCTGACCCTATTCGAATCAAGGGATATCCGGTGCCATACAACGCACGTGAAGCTGTGGACGAAGAGGTGAGTAAAATGTTGGATCTGGGGGTGATTGAACCCTCCAACTCACCATATTCGTCTCCAGTAGTGTTAGTAAGGAAAAAGGACGGGACGAACCGATTCTGTATCGATTTTCGGCAGTTGAATAAAATCACTGTGTTCGATGCAGAACCAATGCCAGATATGGAGGGTCTATTTGCAAAGTTGTCGGGAAACCGATGGATTTCCAAATTGGATCTGTCCAAGGGATATTGGCAGGTTCCCATTGTCCCAGAGTCCCGAACTTTGACGGCATTTGCGACCCAGAAAGGGTTGTATCAATTCAAAGTGATGCCTTTCGGGTTAGTTGGAGCCAGCGCCACTTGTTGTCGTTTGATGCGAAAGTTGCTGAAAGGTTTAACAAACGTTGATAGCTTTGTAGACGACATATTCGTGTACACGAATACTTGGAGTGAGCACGTGTCCGTACTGAGCGAGCTCTTCAATAGACTCCGCAGAGCGAACCTCACAGTGAGACCCACTAAATGCAGTATTGGGTATACAGATTTAGATTGTTTGGGTCATAGGGTCAGCGGTATGGGTCAGTTAAAACCTCATCCCAAGCAAGTTGAAGCAATTAGAGACGCACAAAAGCCAACCAATAAAACGCAGGTAAGATCATTTCTAGGTCTAGTAGGTTTTTACAGAAAGTTTATACCGAACTTTGCAGCCATTGCTAGCCCGCTGTCTGATTTGACCAAGAAGGGGCAACCAAACAAAGTTGAATGGGGACCGCCACAAGATAAAGCATTTTGTACTCTGAAAGAGAAACTGGTTAGTGCACCTATATTGAAATTGCCAGATGTCAGCAAACCTTTTATTCTAAGAACAGACGCTTCTGAAACTGGGTTGGGGGCAGTTTTACTGCAAGAGCAGGACGACAGTAAGTTACCCGTAGCTTACTCGAGTAGAAAATTGCTACCCAGGGAGAAAAATTATTCCGTTATAGAAAAGGAATGTTTGGCCGTAGTATGGGGAATTGGGAAGTATCACGCATATCTATTTGGGAGAGATTTCGTTCTTGAGACTGATCACCAACCCCTACTGTATTTGAACAAGGCCAAGGTCGCTAACGCTCGGTTGATGCGTTGGGCGCTAACACTACAACCTTATCGTTTCCGTGTAGAAGCAATAAGGGGAGTTGAAAATATAGGCGCAGACTACTTGAGTAGGGCATGATGGGAAATTTGTATGAATTTGCCCAGTAATAAAATCCAGTTTGTAGTATAACCAGTGTAAATGTTGTAAGATATCATCAATAGTTATTTTTCTTCTATTCTGTGTTAGTTTTAAAAATGTGTACATTTTTATTCTTAGGGGGGAGGTATTGTCACAGAATTAGGCGAAAATTTAACTGATTTTTGTTGTTCTTGAATTGTAAACGAAACTCACCATTTTCTTGATTTCGTCGTACACGCATTACCTGGGGTGATTAAGTGCTTTTCTCCAGGGTAAGCGGCGTGTAGCGATTTGCATGGGCTTGATGTTAATTTACATGGAATCCGGAACTTTAGTTTCACGTGGTGCACAATAAGCTCGATGTGATTTATGTTCACCTATAGAGAGTATATAAGGCTAAGGATTTCTCATTATTATTTACGGGAACCCAAATATCTAATCGAAGGATAGATTACCTCGTCTTGCAAATCTCCAGCCAAAGGGGTGAGTGTTAAAATTACATTTCGTTTTATTGTGAATTTTATTCAGATTATCATTTCGTATAATGATGCCTTTATTGCAATGAACGTGGAATATTTGGAATTACTAGTCACTTTTAGACTTTAAATGAAATATCGTAATCTACAGCTTAGATTATTTTTGAGACAACTATTATTAGTCTGGTTTTGTTTATTATAGCTGATTCAGTCTGATTCCGTCTGATTCCGTCGTTGATACCGTAGAAGTACATCACTGATAGCGCATCTAATAACATCGTTGATACCGTCTCTTATACCGTAGCTGCTAACATAGTTGTTACAATGTTTCTGATACCGTAGCTGCTAATAACATCGTTGATACCGTAGCTGCTAATAACATCGTTGATACCGTAGCTGCTAATAACATCGTTGATACCGTAGCTGTTAACACATCTGATACCATCTTTTGATAAACGTCTTTGATATCGTTTGATTTGTTGTGGGACATCTATTGTTTGTTCTGGAACATCTCTGTATAAATATCTGAATGTGCTTGTGCCGTTAATTTATGCAAACGGAATTGAAGTATCTGTCTGTGTGTCGAACTGTCTGTTCGTCAATATCTGTGTAACGTGTAAATATCCGGAAAGCTAGAAGTCCGAGTGTCGGAGCTGTCTTAGAGTTGTAAAACGTCCGGGTAGACATCTAGGGGAGTGAGGAACCGTTGGTTCGGGTAGATGTTGTATGCTGTCTGAACGTATAACTGTGGTGGATCCGTGTAGGGAAACGTCCGATAATAGTATTGGTCAACCCTCGGTTCTCGGGGAAACTGGGAGACGATTCAACTGTTGCTGAATCGTGCGGTTATACAGGGGAGACACATAGGTGTATTGAAATTGTAATATAATTTAATACATTGTTGTATTTGCATGCTTATGTCAGACCACAATAATATTTCAAGTGATCACATAGATATCAATAAAAGCTAGCAACTTGATTGAATACAAGTATATGATCGTGCTAGTTATCGCAATCCATCGTGCGATAGATAGTTTGTCGTTTGTGTTTATTTTTTTTCGTAAATCATTCTTGCATTTATTTAACTTTCGTAAAGGATTCTTGGATCTGTGTATAATCCAAGAGATCCCTTTACATCTGAGATTCCTTTTGTATTGTTATTTAATTTGTTCATGTATTGTGAATGGTTGTGAGTGTAATTGTGGGTTGAGTGCATGAATTATTGTGTTGTTACATCTGTATTTTTTCATTTATAATTTATTACATAAATTTATATTTTCTTTCACGAATTGTGTTTGTATTGTTCATTTAATCCACCCTCCTCTCGGTAACAATTCTGTTACATACCCGAACCAACGGTTCCTCACTCCCCTAGATGTCGACCCGGACGTTTTACAACTCTAAGACAGCTCCGACACTCGGACTTCTAGCTTTCCGGATATTTACACGTTACACAGATGTTGACGAACAGACAGTTCGACACACAGACAGATACTTCAATTCCGTTTGCACAAATTAACGGCACAAGCACATTCAGATATTTATACAGAGATGTTCCAGAACAAACAATAGATGTCCCACAACAAATCAAACGATATCAAAGACGTTTATCAAAAGATGGTATCAGATGTGTTAACAGCTACGGTATCAACGATGTTATTAGCAGCTACGGTATCAGAAACATTGTAACAACTACGTTAGCAGCTACGGTATCAGAGACGGTATCAACGATGTTATTAGATGCGCTATCAGTGATGTACTTCTACGGTATCAACGACGGAATCAGACGGAATCAGACTGAATCAGTGATTGTCAGATGTTATCAGATCTACGGAATCTACGATGTTATTAGATCTCCGGAATCAGCTATAATAAACAAAACCAGACTAATAATAGTTGTCTCAAAAATAATCTAAGCTGTAGATTACGATATTTCATTTAAAGTCTAAAAGTGACTAGTAATTCCAAATATTCCACGTTCATTGCAATAAAGGCATCAGTATACGAAATGATAATCTGAATAAAATTCACAATACAACGAAATGTAAATTTAACACTCACCCCTTTGGCTGGAGATTTGCAAGACGAGGTTATCTATCCTTTGATTAGATATTTTGGTTCCCGTAAATAATAATGAGAAATCCTTAGCCTTATATACTCTCAATATGTGAACATAAATCACATCGAGCTTGACGTGCACCACGTACAACGAGTATTTCGGATTTCATGTAAATTACAAATTGGCACATGCAAATCGTTACACGCCACTTAATCACCCCAGGTAATGCGTGTACGACGAAATCAAGAAAATGGTGAGTTTCGTTTGCAATTCAAGAACAACAAAAATCAGTTCAATTTTCGCCTAATTCTGTGACAATAACAGTCCATATAAGGGCTTCAATTATTGCCATTTATTTTTAATAGAGCTCTCATTTGGTAAGAGAACTCTCTTTGAACAAGATTTTGGAAAAATCTAATACAATTTTTTCGAAACACCGCATCAAAATTTACAAGCTATTCCAACCTAACAGTGACGCAACTATATATGTCGCATAGACATTTTTAGTTTTAAAAATTGTTAGGCACTTACACTATGTACACTATGTACAAGTAATATTCGAGATTAAGTGTTAGGAAAATTCTACCACTTATAGAATTTGACTCAATTGCACTGGTGGCTGACACGTTATTGGTAATATATTTGTCCATAGTAAAACTGGACTGAATTTGAAATAAATATGGCTAGGGCGTTCCAGGGCGTAAACGATATCTATCTACGACATCGGCTGGCCGACCTTCGTGACCTTTTCTACCTTTTCCTCGTCCAGAGCCCATCAACATAGCGATATGAGAAGACTATTCTTCTCTCGCTATGATTTGGTGCCATTGCACCTCCGCTTTGTTACAAGCTCACCGATTGGTTGATAGGGTGTGTGTGTGTTGGGTCCATTCCCACCCACCCAGGAGCTTACATCCATGTCAATAACCACTATTTAGTAGTTTGACATGACGCCAAAATTAATTATGTGCACATTGTGTGCATAAATGCCCGTGGGGACGTGGCACCATTCCTTACCCACGGAAAAAAACTAAATCGTCAATGACATATTGATGAAAACCAGTGAACATATGACCTTTCATGGCCGGCTTCACTATAATTTAAAGTCACTCTCTCATGCATATTGAAAAACCAACATGTATATTGAAACAGACTATATTTATCTTGAACAAACTACATGCATATTGAAACAAACTAGATGTATATTGAACCAAGCTACATGTATATTGAAACAAACTACATGTATATTGAAACAAGCTACATGTATATTGAAACAAACTACATGTATATTGAAACAAACTATATGTATGTAGAAACAAGCTATAAGTATATTGAAACAAACTATATGAATATCTAGAATATGATACTATGAAGGTGATTATGATGAAGAAGGTCATTTTTATACTTAAATTATATTATTATTATTATTATTATTATTATTATTATTATTATTATTATATTCATCTCAATCGAAGATGGTCAAACTGTTGTTTTTATTTTATCACTCTTTTTTATTCTTTCTAGACCATTTATCTTCCCCTATCTTCCAATTTGTATTAGTTGTAAACTATGGTTGAATCATTTGATTATGTGTACGAGGCTAATAATAACGTTTCATCCCTCATTAGTGTAATTAATTGCATATGTTGCTTATATCGCTTTTGCTTTATTATGTGGCTCAAAATTAACGGGAAATAAGAAAAATTTCAATATAATCAAAAAATGTTTTTGCTTCACTTTTGTATACTTGAATTGCATGTGCATTCTTAAATATAAATCTGCATCATTACTACAGAAGGATTTATTATATAATTATTTTAAAGAAAGTCTAGACATGTATGTATGCATGTATGTATGCATGTATGTATGTATGTATGTATGTATGTATGTATGTATGTATGTATGTATGTATGTATGTATGTATGTATGTATGTATGTATGTATGTATGTATGTATGTATGTATGTATGTATGTATGTAACCAGACAAGCATGTCCCCATGATTTTCGATTGCTTTACTTAAACCGAATCATCGCTATCTAACCTTGTCGATTGGAAGTGATTACAAATTCCAGGACCAGTCTCCAATTCATCCTGTACCGTATTCACACGTACAGAGTATATAATTTCAACAGTTTTGGAAGTGTAACGTGATATCACATAAAAACACGGACAACCGCAATCTCGCAGGATGCTACATTTCCAAATATTTTCAAATATCTATAGAAAAGTATGAAACAGAGTTGCTAGGCTATATGTAGATTAATCTATATTTACTCTAAATTGTATCATGACCATTATAGCAACAAAGATCGACTTTATTAAGTTTCTTCGCAAAATTACTTTGACAAATATCCAGTCAATTTGTCGGCAAATGCGCCGTTTTGTAGAAGTCTTTAAAATTTTCGAACGAGTTTTAAAATAATTCTGAAGCATTCTCATTCGTATCAGGCAATATTTGTGACGTTATGGCAACAATAACATTTAGATTGGACTATATATTATATACTATAAGTTAAATCAGACTTTTCAAATATAAATTATAAAGGCGGTCAACTGACAGCCTACATTTTGACGTATATTAAATTCACCCAGATAATTGTAATGAATTTTATTCCGAAATAAAGCAGAGGCGGATAAAGCAAGACATAGACAGACAAACGAACCAAAACATAATTAATAGTTCCTAGTTATAACGATAATATTCGCAGGTTAGTTATTGTTGATTGGGATCAAAGTCTATCGTGAAAATGGCAGATCTAGTAGCATCAGAGACATCCATGACAAATTTCAAGATGATGTTTTGCTAGAAGAGGACAAACAATCAACATCTGTCTGTTGTTTTAAAGATAGGCCTACTTATTGCGGATCAGAATTTATAGTATATCTTCCATATTATCATAAAAAATAAAAATAAAACTTTCGTTATATAGTTGATAATTCAGTTAATTGAAATTGTATCACATCCATGTAAAATGATCATTATCCATAATCTTTAAATAAAGAAGGAAACAATAATGACACTAGAAATACGCCACTACATGCAAGCTCACAGGGGACATACATCATGCATGCTGACAAGGGACACACATGCATCAGCTTTTACATTTGTTTGCTAATTAGTATGACCCGATTTATCTTACATTTTGAATGTTATAACAATTTGTATATGTTATAAAATCAATAATTTGTAAGAGATCGGTTTGATTTGAAGTCAGCATTAACACAATTTTAAAAACTAGAGGGTCATAGTTCGATGTTGTTTATATTTTCAAGTTTAATCCATTCAAAAAGCAAAAATAAGTATAAAAACAATAAAATTGCATAACAAAAAGTTAAAATAATTAATTCCAAAATTAAATATTTATACTATAGATATGGATAGAATCAAAGCCAATACATAATTTAGAACAAAGAGCGGTGTTTTGTCAACCTGACAACAGTTACAAGGAAATACCTAACTTTAATAATTTTAATAATGTCAACATTGATGAAGCATGATGCAGGATTCCAATTTAACTTCCAAAATATCCATTTTAATAAAAAGACAAAACGTAAATCAAGCACACACATATTTTCTGTATTTTCAACATTTTCACACGCACAAGAGGCAATATTATCATTTTAAAACAGTTTTGTGTGTTATTGCGTGAAATATGATTATAAATAATGTATCGCTTTTTCATATAGATGTTTGGTTTCGGAAAATCGTTTCCGAACTTCAGCTTGAATCCCTTCTTAATAACGGCAGATTGTACCGTGTGCCCCAATTACAACGACAAACCATTTTATAATAAATGTTCAATAATTTTCTGCGTAATCTTTCAAATTACTTTGCAGTATAATACGAAACTAATCAATCGTAGTCTCATGTTTGTGAGGAAATGTGGCTGATTGCAACGCGTAACTACGCATTGAATTCGATGCCTATTTTTGACTGGTCCAGATTGACTGACATGTCGGAACCCTGCATATCAAGTGGAAGGGAACTTACCTAATATATACCCTACAATGTAACGTTCTCTTCCAGACGAGATGTTGCAATGGTACTTGTTCTCCCAATGCCGTGACTGGCTATAGTGAGAAAATACTTCGTCACAAAATACTTTTCCTTTCGGGGAGGAACACATAAACGAAACGTACTTTGGAATCAGTAACACACAATGCAATATCAATTTTGCACAATGGTTGCAACTAATATTTGTGTTGATAGCTGTTTCAAAAGGGAACAATGTTTTTCTTACACTAAATGAAGTCTTTTGATATGAAAGACGACTTAATGTTTTCGGAGGGCGTTCCTTGACTATAACTTCTGATATATCGCGAGAAGAGTAGTCTTCAACATACATTTGCTAGCAAAGCAAATACGACATTATTGGTCCATCCCTACTTTTTGCATGATAACGTTCCTAAAATCGACGATATCAGGTATTACACGCAATACAATTTGTACATTGTCTAATGTTCTTGTTTCGTATGGATGTTTCGGTGGAATCGAAAACTACTACAAGAGTGCGTAAACTAATACCGATATAGAACTTTTAAGAAGATAGTTAGAAGTCAAAACCACTAAGGTATGAATTTAAAATAGAATATTTGGAAAGCTTCCCAACATAACAAGACGTTACCTTGAAAGATTAATAACTAGTTAATGTAACCCATGAGCTATAAATGCCTTTAAGTAAATAAATGGAGACATACCATTCTTCCATGCCAGGGGTATATATCCATAGCAGGGCTATATACATGTTGTTAAGACAATGGCCGGACAAACACGATCTACGGGTAGACCAGCAATTTATAGACTGGATTCAACTGCCCCTCAGCGTGGATTTACTCGACAACAACTGCAAGTGATACCCGATGATACTCAATTACCGCCGCGTGGTCTTAACTAGCGCCTCTGCGTCTGTTGCACTCGAGACAAGTCAGCATCACGTTATTTCTAGTATGACCAAAGCTGCTATTCTTTCTGTCTACGGTAAATTGTCGTTGTTCACGTGCTATACTATCTAGATCGGGGTGTGGTAACCAAACAGAGGTCTGACCTCTATATGATATAATTGTTTCAACGACAATCAGCGATGTTAGCATACCGCAATCGATCATATATCGTAATAGCACTATTGGCATCCAGTGCTTTTCAGAGATGTGTCTACCAATCCAAATATAACTACATGGATGAAGTTCTGTAGCCAGTTCAAATGATACAACACGAGAGAATCCAGTTAAATCAAAATCAGGCAGCGGCCCATTAATCGCAACACGAGTCATTTCATGTGTGGGGTGTCCAAATATCTTTGATTGGAACATCTGCTGATTCAGAATAACTGAGTATATTTCTTTTTGCATTCTCCACGAACCCCATGGTGCTCGATTGATGATATTTAGTTGGTCTAGTAATTTGAAATATTTTTTACTGATATAAAATGAATCGGTAGCTACTCTGTGATTTTATTTATCATTGATAATAGATTAATCGAAACGTACACGAGCATCGAAGATCTTAAATGAGTATACATGTACTGGGGTGATTCGCCATCAATATAACTCACAGTTGTACCTAACTTAGTTCCATTTGATAAGAAAGCTATATCCCGACTTCTACGTGTATTTCTTTTCGTTGTATCAGCGATTATAAAATTTAATTCAGCATCGTCCATGATCAATGTTGTACAATGTCGTTTATGATCGTATGACGACCCCCCCCCCCCCTTGGGTAAATTTACCTACTATGTTTCTGTCAAGATAATTTTGTTATTTTCCAAGTCGGTTTTATTAGGATTTTCTACATCAGAATATTTCTTTGGTTGTGGTAACCAAACTTCGGTCTGCATTCGGTATGATATCATCGCTTCACTGACAATCAACGTCAACATTAGACAATCAAGCATATATCGTAGCAGTACTATAGAAGCCCACGTCTTTTCTGAAAAATGTCTACCGAACCATATATACCAATGTGTGGAGGAAACTGACAACCAAAACAAGCCTTTATTTGGGCTATAGAGTCAGAAGTGGCGGGTACTAGGAGAGAATACACTTCCCAACGTAGGAGACTTGCATTTCAAGGCGTGTATATTCAATTTAATAGATTTATACACATAATGTAAGTATGAATGAACCTTATTCAAGTAGAAATCTTAATGTGTTTGGTTTAGCACCACACAAATTACATATTCATACTTCTTTTTTTCACAACTGTGTGAATTGTGCGAGTCAGCACAAGAAATGCTATTGGAAATAACTCCTACCGAGTCAGCACATGAAATGCTATTGGAAATAACTCCTACCGAGTCAGCACACGAAATGCTATTGGAAATAACTCCTACCGAGTCAGCACATGAAATGCTATTGGAAATAACTCCTACAGAGTCAGTACACGAAATGCTATTGGAAATAACTCCTACAGAGTCAGCACACGAAATGCTATTGAATAAAAGTCCCTTGATGACAATAAATGAAATGGTTTTGGAAATAACGTTGTGCACATTGGCCTAGTCTTAAAGTGCCATACCAGTGTAGATAAAGTAAATAAAATTCAGTATTATTTGAATAAAAAATAGTCTGGACACGGTATAAACAAACCCGATGGAAAAATTATCCATAATAAGTGAGAAATACGTACATGCGTGTTTTCGAAAATATTACACATCAGACCGATTTTATCGCTCGGTAATTTCCGGAGGGTATAGATCGCCTGACGTCATATTATGAACACACGCCTTACTTCCGTTTCTATCGAAACATAAACAAAGCACGTTTTCCGTTCCATATTAGTTATTTTATCATCCCAATCATGCCAAAAGCACATCGTGGAGGTACAAGCAAGGGCAGCGGGGTCAGGTGTGTTGCAGCAAATAGTGGGAATACAAATGCTGATGGGTTTTCCATGCATTCTTTCTTCGTCGTAGGTTGACAGATTATATAAAAATCAAAAGAGCAAACTGGGATGGTCCGACTGAATTTGTTGCCCTCTGCTCTATTATTTCACACCAGAATGCTTTCCAATTAGGTATATATTTGAGGTTGAGCATATGTGTATGGAATCAAACAAAGTTAAACTCGATGATGATGATGTCCCGTCTATCCATTGTGTGGAGGAAACTGACAACCAAACCAAGGTAAACAAAGGTATCATAACTTTCAAAACCAAAACATCAGCTGTGTAGACTTCAAATGTTGTCACCATCAGAAAAAGTTACTTGTAAAGTGTCACCACCAACGAAAATAAGAAGGGGCTATTCAAAGAGAAAAGCACCAATGGTGAGTTTTTAATGACAAGTACCATATTATTATATCTATGATATTCAACAAATCAGTCACCACATCATCTCCATGTACCCTGTAGAACGTTTTCATAATTTTCAAAATAATGCAGTAAACATCTAATCAATCAAGAACTGAGATATAAACATTTTATAAAGATAATATAAACATTTCATAAATATTGTCACAATTTTTATGTTGCCTTTAACTTTGACCATTTGAATAGAGAAATCTTTCTGCTGGTTGATTTAGAAGGCTTACATATATATTTCATTGTCGGACAATGATGTGTGCATCAGATTAAATACAGATATTTACAAACATGATGAGGTTTATTCCAATCCTCTATTAATAAAATCTACAAAACAAAATGGAATGTCGGCAGCGCCGGATTAAGCACCGTGGAGGCCCATAGGCAGTCAAACTTTTGGGGCCCCAGACCCACGGTCACGGTCTCATGGGGGCCCCTAGGGGCCCCTAATGGGGCCCATAAAAGTCGCGGGGCCCATAGGCAGTTGCCTACTCTGCCTAATGGGTAATCCGGGACTGAATGTCGGTGGTTCTTCCCAGGGTTTTCCAAGGTTCTTCCTCCAACAGTTATACTGGCTGCCATGCTATCTTGTGCTGAAAAATGGCGTTAAACACTAGAACAACAACAACCAAATGGAGTAGAAATTTTACAATATTGTATACCTCAAAATTATCTTTGTTATGGAAACACAATATTTAAACTCCCAATGTAGATAACAGTACATTTTTAAAAAATAAAAAAACATGATATTTGGAATGCAAAATCATATTGGGGTCTTATGGAGCACATGTCATATAGGCATGTGACTCACTAACTTTATTGGCCTAGTAATTTATTGAACTGAGATATATTTTTGATAGTGCACATTTTAATTTTCATGTAATATAGCATAAAACCAGGCTAAGATGAATATATTTTATAACTTATAGGATCTAAAGTATTTGAAAAGCTTGAAGAGATTGTGACCAGCAGGCAAATGAGAAAAGTTGTGCCAATGCTGTCATCTGGACAACAAACTTAAGCACGGGAGGGATACAACTCTGTAATCAATCGTTTTGCACCAAAGATGATTGGTTTCTCTTATCATGGATTGCTTTCAATGTAAATCTTATATTATTGCACACACAAAAATACTGTTTCAGGTTTTGCAGTGTTTTATATATATAGTCCGTTAGATTCATCTTCAAATTAAATCATAGATATCAAGATCTGATTTTTTATATATCCTGCAATGTAACATTGTATAACAGTTTTTAGTGTTTTGGAATGTTTGCAAATAAAGTATTTGGTTTTTGATAGAATTATGTATTGTGTTTTGCATCTTTAGCTACTTTGAAATAGGTTTGGGCTAGCTGTATTGCATTTTAATGAAAACACCCAAAGAGAGCAAGCGAGCACTAAGAATAGGAAGGCCAGATATAAAATAGTGTATCCAAAGTACAAGAATGGAGAATACAGTCAGGAAAATCCTAGTTGACTCAACATATAATAAGAATATGCATTAGTAATTAATGAACAGAAAGGAATATATCACTTAAAGATATAAATACTGTTGGACCAAGTGTAAGTACCTATATTATTTTATATATATATATTATGTAAAGACAAATACTTTTAATTCATGTATTAACTTCAACACAAAGTTGCAGCTTTTGGTTTATACAATACAATGCATATTAAATTTTCTTTAATTTACAGATTATATTGAAAGTCTGATGAAAACATCATTCAGAATTGGACAGGTGAATGATGAAGGAGTCAAACTTTGGGTAGATGTAACACCGCCTATGTGTAGTCTGTATGAGAAGCCTGATAAAGATATTGCTACTTAAAATCTTCTTAGAAGGTTTAATCGCTGTCAACCTCATGAAAGCTAGTGTAGTTCAGGTTTTGAATAGGAAAGGCAGTGCGGATCCTCTGAATAGCACATGATGGAATGATGACCCTCACTTCCTTGCCCAAGAAGTGCCAACACCACTGAACAAATTGTCTATATGCTGTATACAGATGTCTTCTGAAATAATAATTTGAAAACTAAGTTGAGATAAATTATGCTTTGTGCATTAGATCAAATTAGGAAATCAAAAGTTTTAGTAGATAGTGTTATTGGTCCAATGTGATTTATCGTTATTTTTTTATATCAATACAGTTATATGATTCCAAAATAATCTGTGCATATATATATATATATATATATATATATATATATATATATATATATATATATATATATATATATAACCATTTTATTTTCTGACACAAAAACTGAAATAAAACAATATTTGAACATGTATATGTGGTTGGTTTTTTGGGGCATGAATTATCAGTATCACTGTGGTATAAAGGTTAGATGGTGTAGGCCTCTAAAACGGGTTCAATCAATGAAGGTGACATAAAATGACTGGAAAAAGTGGTTTATTTATTTGCTGTATTAATAACCCCAATACTATGCAGTCATGCATAGATCATGAAAACAAGAGAACATGAAAAATTACTCAGACATTTTACTTACCGGTACTCATTTCCTTGTTCTGGACGTTCTCCAAATTGTTGTTTATACTGGTAGTATACAACTTTTAAAGCATGGATGTAGAGACAAACTGAACTGAACAATGGATGGTGTGTTATACATTGTATCCCTGGTATTCATTGCAGACACTTTTGACCTTCTCTATGTCACAACAATATACACATTCCCTTGCTGTGGGCATTACCAAACAATGTCCATAATTACACCTAATCTAAGAGTTTTCTTTAAATACGTCTCTACCCATGAAATGCAATACACTTGTACATCCTTTATTACAGGTGAGAAACATTCATTTGTCAACGAATAGGATACTGTGGAACACTACTGCAAATATCGTCGGATACATATATTTATCGTAACTTAGGCTGTAGACATATTCAGAAAACAATTACCATGAACTGTCCGTCAATCTATATCGTCTTTCTTCTTCGTCATTTTCATTTGCAACTTCGGATTCGTCGGTATGGGTTGGGTCGGGAATCCGGTCACTTTCTCACTTCCGGGCATTTTCAGTGCATGGTTACGACCGCCGAGGTGAAAACAACCGCCATTGTTCTAGTTACTTGAGTAACGTATGCCATGTGGGGAACATTTACACATTTTAAGATTTGCAGTGTTGGTGTTTGCACAAACCATCATATGCAAAAAGAAAAATTTAAATAATTAAAAACTCTTCCTAAATTACCAAATACGTCTTTTCTCTCTCGCCAATAACTACATAAATATACAAAGGTTTAAAATAAACAAAAAAGCTACAAATTATAACTTTAACCGCTCGGCTTTTCCGTCGTTTATATCTTCCGCAGATTATAAATCGAACCGAACCACGCTTATTTCCTTGACACTCCATCGTTCATATTTGCCATTATAATGCAAACTCCAAACTAAATATATGTCATACGAGCCAACTATATGTGCCCACCCTGAATTGTTCTTTTAAATGATTGACTACTCTGATTGTGTGCCATTTCTTTAATCTCTTTAATCATGAGAACGACCTGGATACTGCCGTAATTAGCAGGTATTAATTAAATTCACATACACATATAAACGGAAATTTAAAAACCGAAAACTTTCTCTTTTTAAACAGTCATATGTTGACTACTTTTAGATGTGGATAGGGTATTGGAATGATAAATTAAGCAATGATAGCGTATTAAATGACAATCAGTTCATTTCACAAACCTACTGTATATTCAAAAATAATCTACATTAATTTATTCTCACTGAAGGTCGAAACACTGGCAAGATATAGTAGTATCAGCATTTATTTATTGTTTAGAATTAAAGATTTCTTGCCGCACACATGATCAAGTGAGCTCTTATCTATCTATCTATCTATCTATCTATCTATCTATCTATCTATCTATCTATCTATCTATCTATCTATCTATCTATCTATCTATCTATCTATCTATGGTTGTCTGTATGTCCGTCCGTCAATCCATCTATCCGACGAGCCAACAAACCAACTACTTTAAAAATAAACAGTACGCAAAACTTGAAAGTTTTTTTTTTAGTGCTAAGACATTTTGTAAAATATAGCATTGGACCCGCAATTTTCGCTGAAGCAAGAAAATGGGATTCTCTAATTATCACCATGAAAGTTTAACAACATAATATGCTAATTCAAAATTTTATACAGAAATATTTTGGCTCATATTAAATTCCAGTCTACAGGCAAGCAGAAAAACGAATTGATTTGGCAAGTTTGTCAGGGTCGAAAAGCAGATTCTTGAGAGTTTGGAGAATGTAAGGTGATGGAGTCGAGTTTAAAAAATAATCTACATTCATTTTGTATTGAAATGAAAATAAAACAATTGCCGTCCTTCTTTGCATTTTCCTATGTACGTTTTACATGTTTATGTAAAGGTAACAAAAATATAGAAGTATTTTTTTTATGTGTAAAGACAGGAAATATGGGAGTATTTACATGGTCATTCGTAAAGCATTTCAACATGAACGCAAGCGTTAACATTTCGGTACTTAAGTGAGTTTACCCCCCTATTCTAGCGGAGGAGTAGGGGTAGACCTAGCAAAATGAGAGGTTGATGGTAAAGTTTAGTGAATTCTGGATACGGATAATATGCTTCTCTTTTTTTCTTCTAAGTCGATTGTCATTAAAATTCCCAAACAAGCAATATATGGCGGAAAGTAGGTCGCTAAGCTTGTGACGTCATGCCGACCCAACCTATTGGAAACATAGGGTTCAAACTGGTTCGGATTCATTTAGGTGCCGGCAGCCGCTTCTACACCTTTATCATAATATTCTGAGCTTATTTAATCACCATATTCGAATGGCTAAGACCCGCAGGACAGTGACAATTCACTTCCTTCAAAATCGAAACTTTCGTGTTGAGTTTCTGAAGACTTTTTCATAATGTGACTATACCGACTCAGCCATTGTTTACAAGTGTTCAAAATGTGACGTCACGCTTTCTTTCACTAAATACCGGAAGTGGTCGGCAGTTGCGTTCGGTTATTATCGTAAACAGGTGCAAATGCGATATTAAATTGGCTCCCATGAAGGTATTACTTAAAAATTTTCAATCGGATTTTTTACATTCGTATTTTGAATATATATTCTCATTAAACAAGAAATAAACTGAATAAGTGTGGATACACTGTTATGGCACTTTAACTTTACTTGCATCGTGTTCATTGAAAACGTAGAGAGTAGTTCAGTGAATATTACATTTGTAATTTAATATAGGTTTTTACAGTTTTCACAGTTAGGCTGCTGAATAGATAGAGTTGTGTAATTACTGACACGTCCGCGGTTGCATGCAAATATATGTATAGTGAATAATACCTGCATTATTTTGAGATGTGTATAGTCACAAACACTTGTTGTTGTTGTTGTTGTTGTTGTTGTAGGGTTTAACGCCAATTTTCAGCACACGATAGGATTTTTACTACTATTCAGCAATGAATAATACATGATCAGAATGACGAACGTAGGACCTGCAAGCAGTCTTTTTACTATAATGCATCAATGACGTATCCATTATACATGGATAGAATTATGAAAGCATGACATGCACTGAGTCTTTCTAACATAATGCAACAAAGACGAATACAATATACATTGATATGATTATGACGATAGGACTTGGAAGCAGTCATTTTACTAAAATGCAGCAATGAATAATACATTATACATTGAAAAATGTTCAAAGTTGTTGTTGTTGTTTTAGGGTTTAACGCCATTTTTCAGCACACGATAGCTATAAATAGCGGCCAGAATTATTGGTGAAGAGCAGCAGAGAGGGTGAATCCTACAACGTTTTCAGACAAAGTTTTGATTTAATCCTTAAACCGAGCCTTCCTACGATCTCATTAGCAAAAAAAAAATGAAAACGGAAACTTTTACAATTTTTTAATTAATTTTGGTCACAACTTATTGTCATCTACCCTCTCTGCTGCTAAAGTTTTCAATTCTGGGTTAATAAAAAATATCGATAATTTTGTTATCGAATAGTATGATAATTATTGAATATATACTATAAATTCACGATGAATAATTATCGATAATTATTGATAATTTTTATTATATATATTTTATAATGCCGATAAAATCTACTCAATTAACTCCTGATCAAATTCGAGAAATACAAGCATCTCGTGGTATTGATACTATTGCAAATATTGCAAAACGATATCATATTGGAATTCCTAGGATATATTCGATATGGGGAATACCATTAAATAGTCGTAATAAATTGAGCGTATTAAATAAATTTCTTAATAAAATCTCAGATGAGGGACCAGTGTATTATCGAACTATTAGTGAAAAGCCATTATTCAACGATGGTATTATTGAAAACGCATCAAACACTGATATTGTGAGTGATAATACTGATATTGTGAGTGATAATACTGATATTGTGAGTGATAATACTGATATTGTGAGTGATAATACTGATATTGTGAGTGATAATACTGAGGAGAAAATTTCAAACAGTGTTTATGAGAATCGTATTGAGAGTTTAGAACAAAAATTAAAAAAATCTCAAGTGGAAATCTATCAGTTAAAAAAATCTAATGAAGAATTCCATAAACTAAATTCAGAAATAACGAAAAAGAATAGTATAATCAGTAACTTGGAGCTTATAAATTATAATCTCAATGAAAAATTACATGAGCAACAGCAGTTTCAACAACAATGTGATAAATACCAGCAGAAGATAGAACAGCAACAGCAGGATTTTCATCAACAACAGAATGAAATAGATAGATTAAAAAAATTATTACATCATCGACATGAAAAATATAAGGAAGAGATAGAACAACTACAGAAACAATATGATAAATCACAAATAATTTCTGGTGGTAGAAAATCCAAATCAACCTGTGAAAATTGTATTAATATCGAAAATAAATATATGGAAGAACTAGAATATTATGCTGATGAACTAGCGAGAACACAGAAACTAGTAGAACATTTCCATCGTTCTTAATGAAAATCTTCGATTTGATCAAGTCCGATACGATATCGTGTCCGAGGATCATGTAGATTTATTGTTGCGAATCCGTGCGGAGTCGACTGAGCATGACTAAAGAAGTTTTTAAATTGATTGAAGTCCATATCAGAGCACCAAGTTTGCCAAATATTTCTTAACGTATGAATATCAACTCCGTTAAATACACACAGCATATTGCAGTTATCTCTGATGACTTTTGGAACCTGAGTGTAGCGTTGAGTTACATATATCACGTCGGTGTTTTTATGTCTGCCTCGGGAAAATATTCTAGCAGGATTTTTTTGTTTATCCAACATTATATCGTCGTATACGACTAAATTGTTAATATCTCCATCAATATCATCAATACTCGGTGCTTCATCGATATCGGTTATAAACTCAATAATACTCTCTCCGGATTTTTCTATTGCGCTATCGTTAAAATCTTTTAACACTTCATAACAACGCTGATCATCTACACTAGGAGCAATTAAATACAACTTATCCCACGTCATCCATCTCATTATTAAATTGAGTAACAATTGCGTTTTACCGGATCCAGATGGCCCGATTATAATCATCCGGATAGAGTTTGGTAGCGTTGCATGATGCTTAACTGGTTCTCTTGTTTTAGTCGCTGAAAAATCAATTATATCCATATCTCTATACATAAATTATGGATCTATATTGTATGAAGTGTAAGACGCGTACTGGCACAAATGACTTGACGACGATTACAACGAAAAATAACAGATCAGCGCTTTCTGGTAGATGTGCAACATGTGGTACAAAAAAATTTAGATTTGTTTCCATGAAACCTTTAAAAAAAAACGAGGAGGTGATATCGCAGCCAAATTAGCAAAACTCCCTGGAACCCCATGGGCAAAATACCCGGGAGAAAAGCACCTTCCAGGATATAGCTACTGTGGACCGGGGACTAGACTTGATATCAGACTCAATGATCAAAATCAACCCAACCCGGGTGAAGAACCAATAAATGCCATTGATAGAGCCTGTCACCTTCATGATGTTGCTTATAAAAGCAGCAATCTGCAGCATAGGCATCTAGCAGATGTGAAATTAATTCATGCGTTAAATGCTATTCCTGATAAATCCTTCAAAGAAAAATTGGCTTCATTTTTAATAAAATCGGCTATGAAAGGTAAATTGATGCTTGGAAGCGGAGCTTCTCGTGCCGGTAATTGAAAATGCTAGCATTTTAATATGGAATCAATTTATTATTCCCCAAGAGGATACTGGAGGGGTAAAGCAGCAATCAATAAACTCGCTAGCGCTGCAAAAGTGAAAAAAACCACTGCGGCTAATTGGTTATCTAAACAGGCACTATGGCAAATTTATCTACCGCGTCCTAAACAAATTCAATTCTCGCATTTTGATGTGACCGCTCCTAATGAAGTTCATCAGGCTGATATATTATTTCTGCCACATGACAACGGTTACAAATACGCGCTAACTGTAGTTGATATTGCAAGTCGATACAAACAAGCAGAACCATTAAAAACAAAATCAGCTACTGAAGTTGCTTCTGCATTTGAGAGGATTTATCGACGAGGTCCTCTGCGTTGGCCAAATCTATTGCAGGTTGATCCTGGCAAGGAATTTCAGGGTGCAGTGTTATCTACAATGAAACATCATAATGTCACCATCAGACAAGGGCATACTGCGCTACATCGTGATCAGGCAATTGTAGAACGGTTTAATAAAACCCTTGCTGAGCGATTATTTGGATATCAATACGCAAAAGAATTCATTCAAGAAAAGCGATCCCGTGAATGGGTTAAAAGATTACCATCTGTAATTACCGCGCTCAATAACGAGATTACTAGAACAATCAACATGAAACCTATCAATGCGATTAAAAAGAAGTCTATACCCGTACAACCACAAAAAGATTCTAGCGTTTCCCAACCAATTCTTGGTAGTAATGTCATTGTGAGGTACTTATACGAACCAGGAGAGCTTGAAGGTGGCAGAAAAAGGGCTACCGATCCTATTTGGAGTGTTACTGCACACAAGATATCTAGTATAACACGATCAACTGGTAGACCTCCAGTCTATAAACTGGATTCAACTGCCCCTCAACGAGGATTTACTAGACAACAACTACAGGTAATTCCTGACGATACTCAATTACCACCGCATGGTCTTAACTAGCACCCAGGGTGCTGGCACCCCGGCGTCTGTTGCACTCAAGACAAGTCAACATTACATTGTTTCTGACATGACCGAGATTGTTATTTTTTCTGTCTACGGTAAGTTGGAGAGGATCCTTATCCGAATACTGCCAACGCATTATACAATTGCAACTCGCGCAGTGATTATTCTGTTGTTGTTTCAGCGTAATTATTAATTTAGCATCAATATCAAATTCTCGTTGTTTTTTTTTGTCCTGTTGTTTATAACCGGAGAGTTTTTTTTATTAATAATACTAACATCAATATCACTTATTGTGATTTCATCATCGCCACTAATGATTTCATCATCAAGGACAATTCTTCGAAGTTGATTTAATCTTCTCACTCTGGATACTGCGAGATAGACTAAATTCGACCATTCGATGCGATTATCTACCATCCAAACAATTGTATCCGATATAGTTAATCCCTGTGAAGAATGTATTGTCGCTGCGTATCCTAGCGTCCACGGGGATTTATTAGCAACTAATGCATCTTCAACGACGCTGATATCAACCAGCACAATATCATTTAATACGAGAATCTGCTTTTTACTTTTTCCTGGAATATCAACTTCTATATTCTGCTTTCGTGTATCCGATGGCCTATAACACAATGGTACTGGAAGTGTTGCAAATTTTTCTTTATGCAATTCAAATAACTTCATCTGAAGTGTGTCTCTGACTATTTTTCTACTTGCAATTATCAAATCATTTGGTCTCCACGTTTCCCAGAAATCATTCATTGGAGTTTCTGAAATCACTTCACGCGCTATTTCGCATTGGATTCTATCCGGTTGTAATCTAATTAGCGTTTTGAACTCGCGTAATCGTTCATCAAGTGATCTATAATCAGTGGTAATTTCTTCATAGTAGTCTACAAAACCCTTTAGCCATTCATGTGGAGATGCACCGACAAATGGTGGTGGTTGGCCGTGATCACCGCACATAACGACTTTTGTGTTTTTGTTTAACAACCATTCGAGAAATGTTTTTAGTACATCTAATGACACTGTGCATATTTCATCCCAAATTAAGATTTTAGGAATGAATTTATCACCCATACGCTCAGGAGTCCATTTATCGCCTTTCCATCGAAAGAAACTATGGTAAGTACAGGCATTTACCCCTCGCTGTATCATCTCTCTGGCGAGTCTGTGAGTCGGTGTTAGTACAATCATGTTTGTGAAATCCGTTGGATTTTCCCCACGATATAATTCAATTGCACGAGTTGTCTTTCCTGACCCACCACAACCGTTTAAATAAACTGTCTTATATCTACAGATTGGATCAGATACCGGTGGTGCATTAGAAAATTCTGAGAGATTATGATTGCTTTTCAAGTATTTATCGTCGATGGCAACGTCTGCGGATTCACAATATCCATGTAGTTTTTCCTTTTTAAATCTCCAACATCCCCACGCTTCTTCGGGATCTGTGAATTTAGCTACATCTGATTTGTATTTATTGTGTATATACATCGAATCAGTAGCTACTCTAACCGCGGTATTAGGAAATCTATTTATCATCGAAAATAAATTGATAGAAGCATAAGCTAGCATAGAACTTCTCAAATGTGTGTACTGGGAATTATGTCCATCACAGTATGTAACAATCGTACCTAATTTCTCACCATTGGATAGAAAAGCATCCTTGCGAGATACAAGTTTTCCCTGTTTCGTTAAATCCGCTACAATAAAATCGTATTCAGCGTCGTCTATGATCAACCGCGAAGAATATTTTGCATTATCATATCGTCCACCCTGGGTAAATTTACCGATTATTCTTCGTCCAAAATCTTTTGCTTGTTCTTTTTTAATTTCAAATAACTTCTTAGACAAATTTATGATTTCTTCTTCATTGAAATTCGTTGAAATTGCTTTGCAATTTCCATTTCCATCTGGACACTGTTTTCGTAGTTCGTTGATTATTTTATCTAGATCGGGTTGTGGTAGCCAAACTTCTTTCTGAGCTCGATAGCATATAATAGCCTCGGAAATAATCAACGATATTAGCATACCACAATCAATCATATATCTCAATAGCACTATTGGCATCCAGTGTTTTTCAGATATATGTCTACCGAGCCAAACATAACTACACGGATGTAACCCTGTAGCGAGTTCAAATGATATCACACGAGCGAATCCGGTTAAATCAAAATCAGGCAATGGTCCATTAATCGCAACACGAGTCATTTCATGCGTGGGGTGTCCAAATCGTTTAAAGTATTCAGCGGCTTCTCCATATCCTAGAAAACTCCCTGGATAACACGCGGCTATATCAATTGAAATCATACCATTACGATGGTATTTTGTATTCCACAGTCCTCCATGACCAAATTCGACGCAACTCAATTTAATATCCTCGAGAAAATCACTTCGTGTTGAATACCATGAGTTTTTCTCTCTTGCGAAGTGAGCTACCACTGATGGAATAGTAAAACTATCTGTGAGTAGTTTTTCATGGAAATTTTCCGGTGAAAAATCATTAGCGATTTTTCTCATTCTGTTATCTAATTCTTCAACGCGGTATAATTCACCATTTGGTCGTACAAATTGATCGAATTCTTCATCACTTCTAAGTAACCACACTGACACAGGATCATCCTTACACAACGCATGAATAGCATCGAATAATTTCTCTTCATAGAAAACATCCCTACAGAATTCCGGGGGGATATATCTTACGGTTCTGTCTCGTGGAAATATTGTTACTGCAGGTGTCCACGCGTGTTTGTTATGATCAATAATCTGTATTGGTGCTCCATTTTTGTTATATTTCGGTTTGTATAAAATCTCTCCGGTTATCGTCATAACTGTTATTGGAAATCTTAATGATGTTTCTAATTTAGCTATATCAGAAATCTTTGCACCATGCTGTTTCACTGTCAGTTCCCACTCGGTTATTTTCCTACGTCGCAGATCAGTTAGTTTATTTCCTCGGGATGCATTTGTGAAGTGTTCCATTACCCGTGTTGCTACACAATTAAGCGTTGAATCACTTTGTGATTTCGACGAATATTTCATAGGAGCTAGTTTTGCAATATCGGGTTTATCATTTAACGGATATATCCCATAAACCACTGCTGTTACAGGATAAGATCTTTCATAGTATGGTTTGTCAATGCCGGTTAGAATT
Organism: Unio pictorum; assembly: GCA_030141615.1. NCBI lineage: Eukaryota > Metazoa > Mollusca > Bivalvia > Unionida > Unionidae > Unio > Unio pictorum. The sequence goes on along the minus strand of JARLTB010000116.1, from coordinate 344,644 downwards.
CCTGGTTTGGAATCTCTACTCACAATGACAGCTTTTTTATTTTTGAGGATTGGTTCAAATTTATCCCTGATAATCCATTTGCCATTAACTTCGATAATGAATTTGATTCGGAAAAAATACCGTTTTTCGCCAAGATGTGAAATTATTACTGCTGCTTTTTCATCAGTCATGGTAGCATCAACAACACCATCAATTCGAAATGTTGACCAACAATAAGATGCTCCATCACGTTTGAATTCATTAAAACAATCTCTGATTTTACTAATCATGGCTTTATCAAGAATTTTATTCTTGGGTGTATTAGAAACTATATCGAGATTGAATTGAGCATCTTTCCAGTATAATTTCTTGGACGTTTCGAGATTGATTTTCGATAATCTATTAAACTCTTTCATACTTTCGTCTATTGGACGTTTTTTTGGTTTATCGAGATTGATTTTCGATAATCTATTAAACTCTTTCATACTTTCGTCTATTGGACGTTTTTTTGGTTTATCGAGATTGATTTTCGATAATCTATTAAACTCCTTATCAGCACTGAATTCAGCATTTTTCGAAGTCAATTTTTTGAACTTTTTCATGCTATACTAAAAACAAGTGTCTAAATGAAAGATTTATGTATAATAAACCCTGCAGTATGGATATTCCTTATCAACACTGAATTCAACATTTTTCGAAGTTAATTTTTTGAATTTTTCATGCTATACTAAAAATAAGTGTCTACATGAAGGATTTATGTATAATGAACCCTTGCAGCATGGATCAGTCATTGAATTAGACAAATAGTATAGTATACAAATGACCCAAGAATTCAGACAGCACCCTGTGAGTACAAATTATGAAGCATCCAGTGATGGTATTGTAAGAAACCGTAGACTGAAAAATCCGGTTGGGAGGGATAATGGTATGGGGTATTTAATGTTTACTGTTGGAAAGAATAAGAAATATTACAATCATCGTTTCGTGTATGAATGTTTCCATGGATTGATCAAAGATGGTTTTGTTATTAATCACATTGATTCTAATCCGAAGAACAATTCCTTATCAAATCTTCAAGCTATCACACAGAGTGAGAATTCCAAACGAGGAAAAACTGACATTTGTTCAAAAAAAATGAAACCAGTAAAATCTTTAAATACAATAACTAACGAAGAAAAAGTATTTAAATCAATATATGAAGCCGGCAAGTATTTCAATATTTGTAGACCCTCAGTACGATATGTTGCAGAGGGGGTTTGTAGATCGGCTATTTCAAAAGAGACTGGACAGAAAATCCTATTTAGTTACGTCTAATGCATCATATTTTTCATTTAGAAATATATTATTGCTATAGAATAATGAATTCTGAAAACATGAATAGCATCATATCCGAGATTTCAAAATTGAAAAGTTGGGATATTGAACTATCAGATGGGTTAAATCCTGATCAAATCGTGTCTGATTTTCAGGATATAGAATACGGAGTTAACAACAATAAATATATGCTACCAAAGAAGTATGCGCTCATCAAGAGAATTCAGAATTCTATTAAAGACTCTCTCGCATTTTCCAGTGACGTAAGTGTGTTTGCTCCGTTGTATACCATCGTAGAACGAATACGAAAAGAATTGGGGTACGAATACAAATTGAAAAAGGAGGTTAATTCTAAAGTTAGAAACCTACGGGCGTTAATTCAAGAAAATGAATAATTTTGATTGGATCGATCATTATCATTTTTTTAGCATTTTTTGATCAAAAATAGAATGGCGAAATTATCAAAATTGTTTTGCAATTGAAAAATTGTTTCTGATTTCAAATAATGGTCAATGAAGCATTAACAACCCGATTGGCTCGTGAGCGGCTAGATGCAATTAAGAGATTTGTACCAATTCGTGACTCTGTACGGAATAAACTGCAACAACGACAGAGTCTTCAGACTGACTTTGCTGCGGGATCTGAAGAATTGTTTAAACCAGTAACAAGAGCAACGAAGGGAGTAGAGCGCGCTATACTGGGAGATGATCCCGAGACGGGGAAATCTGTTATCGGTGAACTCGAAAAAATAGCAGCGAAAACTGAACAAACAAAAAAGGCTGTACAAAAAATAGAATCAAAAAGAACAGTAGATGATTTACGCGTGAGATTTAACGAGGAAGGGTTAGCAGCAATTGATGAGACTAAACTAGCAGAAATTCCTGCGCTTGTTGTTAAGACTTATGAAAACAGGAAAAAAATGTTGAAACCAGAACATCATAAATATGTTAGAAATATAACTCACTGGGCTGATATATTCTATAAAATCAAAACTGAAAAAAGTCAAATTGATACCGATAATGCATCATACATTGTATATATCGATGCGGTGGGTAACGTGTATAATCAATATGAAGAGTTTAAACAACAACAAAAACCGCCAAAATTGCAAAGGCGGCGACAGCAACCTGCAAAGAAAATATCTTTTTCACCTAAAAAACAACAAATACCACGTGATGATTATGATTATGATCTTCTTGGTTATTTACAACCCACGGATGAAGAAAAACAGGATGAAGCAACTGGTTATAGCGGAAGTGGATTGCAAGATTCCAGTGAAAATCCAAGGATTGGAAACTCTTCGAGTTTCTGTCCTGGTAGTGTTCTCAGTGATATATCACGATTAGAAGTTCTCATCGGAGGAAAACGAGCCGGAAATAACTCACCGGAAATAATTAATGAAGCAGCTGATATCTGTAGACGATTATTTCAGGGTGGTATCATGGATATCAGCACATATCGAGATTTCATTGGCGAGTTAGTAGACGATGATTAAATCCCTTGGATAAATAACAATTGAAAAATTGTTTCTGATTTCAAATAATGATCATACACTACAATCATGATAAACCAGCCCCCGTCTATGTAGTTAATTCACGATTTCCGGTTTATAGAGCATACTACGGAGATGGTTTAGGTAATACCATTGCAGGGTTATTTGCGAGAATGGCTCCAAAAGTGATGCCGTTAGCTAAACAATTATCAATGAAAGCAATTGATGTTATTCGTGATAAGGGTATTGGTGCTGCTGGAGATCTTGCTGGAAAAGCGTTTTCAACTGCGAAGAATAAAATAACATCATTAATGAGACGCGGAAAATCCAAAGGATTACCATCTACAGCGGAAATGCCTGCAAGTGTTAGTAGAATTATAAATAACGCAGTAGATGAAAAATTAGCGTCGATGGTTTTAACCCCCGACCAAAGCAATATTGCAAATATGATAGCAGGAAGTGGCTTTAAAAAACTACGTCGATGAAAATGGAAAATCGCGATTTAGACTCTGATAAATAGAATAAAATGTTTAAACAGTCACCTGATACAGCGTTTGATATAGACGCCCCAGTTGGCAAGGATGATTCTGTACGCGATTATCAATTTTACGCCTATCATGCCATAGACTCAAATAGTCGAGCAAGAATTGAACTTCAAGTCCATGATACCAGTAAATACTTTTTGCCCTGTGAAGCGTTTATTGAAGTAGAAGGAGAAATTGTAACAGCTGCTGATACTCCTGCTGTACCAGCACCGTATCCAGCTGGTACTCAAGTCGGATTTGTTAATAATGGTATCATGGCGCTATTTGAGAGTGCTAGATATCTGATTGATGGAAAAGAAATTGAGGCGATAGATCGCGATGTTGATGTGGCTACAACAATAATAGGGTTAGCGAGATATTCTGATGATTATACAAGATCAGCAGGACCCTCTATGATGTTTGCAAAGGATAATAGGAATACCGCGGGAGGAAATCCATTTATTATAAGACGACCAAAAAAACGTGATAATAATGATGCTGAGGTCGAGGATATGATTATAAACAACGATGATAATTTCAATCTAGGAGCTGCAACACGAAACGCAATGTTGGGAGTAGGGCGTAAACCATTTTCATGCGCGATTCCACTGCATCATATATTTGGATTCTGTAGAAATGTCAGAAAAGTTATTTACGGAGCGAAGCACACAGTATCGCTTGTACGAAAGAGTGATGATAATGACGCAATTTGGAGGATTCCAGCAGACAATGCAAATCAAAATGCTGATACTGGTAAAGTCAATTTAACAAAAATATCATTGTGGATACCAGTGTTGACTCCAGCAATCACCGCAGAAGAACGATTACTATCATTTATGGACCAAGGAGGAAAGTCGTTGTTGAGTTGGTTATCAGTGAGTACAGATGTTAAACAATCAAATATCAACGGGTTATTCACTTGGAATCTAGCATCAAAACAAGGCGTTTCTGCGCCACGTCATATATTCATAGCGTTACAGGATAATACACGAGTTGGCAATCAACTCTCCAGCCATATGATATTTGATCAATTAGGTGTGAAGGACGTCTCGCTGAGAATAAACGGCCAGCAGGAACCATCCGAGGATATACAACTTAATTACACAGAAAATCATATTGCACGAGTTTATCATCGTCTGTTGTCATTTATGGCACGCGATCAAAATGTGGATACCGGTTTACAAATATCACAGTATGATTTTAAAAATCTGTATCCGATCTATTACTTCTCGCTGGAACATCTCGATTTGATGAGACAATCTGTTGTTGATAGACATTTTAGAGCTAATATAACCCGTCCTGATACTATTGCTAATTATAGAGCAGTTGCTGTCATTCTCAGTGATAAATCAATGCTACTTGAAGGTGTTGGTGGAAGAATGAGAGTGGTAGATGCACCAGTAGAAAATCTTTGATTGTAAACGATTTAGAATCAATCAATTATGTATAATGTCATATAGTAATATTAGTGTTGCGTTAACTCCCGGTCAATTAAAAAAATTGCAATCGGAATCAACTAAGCGATGTGGAACCACAATCACGTTGAAACCCAACCAAATGACTGGTGGTGCAAATAAATTATCGCTGACAACTCGTCAGGTGAAACATTTCAATGATGCACTTGTAGCAAAAAAAGGTGTTCAAATTACTCTTTCTGCGGCTGCTATCAAAAATATGATTAAAACAGGCGGTATATTCCCGTTATTAGCTGCGTTACCAGCATTGATTGCCGCAGCTGCCCCAGCGGTGGCTAAAGCGGCAGCGTTAGGAGCCGTTGGTACTGCAGCAGGAATGGCGTTGAAAAAGGCAACTGGGAAAGGATATAAAAAAAAGGGAAAGGGTCTAAGACTACCAGGAACCCCGTATTCATGGTACAGCGGGAGATCCGTTCAGGGATCAGGCCTAAGACTAGGACCGATTTATTAATTCAGAAATCTTCGATTGTTCCCAAATCTTCGATGGTTCTGGAATCTTTGATTGAAGAGTCTTTGACTCCAATGTCCAATTTTGATTTACTCGATGCTGCTAAAAAACTAGCGATTAAAAACTTCAGAGGTGTCTTTATGAAAGATCAATTACCACATCAACCAAACAGCGTTGAAACCGGAATCATTAATTTAGATAACAGCACCGGACCTGGAACTCACTGGGTTGCATACGCTATTGATCCACGTGGGATTGTCTATTTTGATTCATATGGATTAGCACCGCCAAAAGAGTTTATGCGTTATATAAAAACCCTTCCAATGAAGACTTGGTATTCTACGCTACCAACACAAACGATGATTGACCCACCAATATGTGGCAGCGAAGTATTAAATGTCCTTGACGCTATTTCTAACCCAAGGGGAAAACCACCACATATTGTCGTGAATGAATACACTAGTAATCGCTTTTTAGAGAGAGGTGTATAAAATAACATGATTGATATTTGGGGAAGACCTCTGAAACCCAAACCTGATGACACTGCAACCCTTGATTCTATCAAAGATGTAAAAAAACTAATCAAAGATGAAATCGCTGAGACGTTGAATTTAGCAAATGTTGACCCGAACGAAATAGTTGTATTTCAAGATAAACAGGGTAAATTGAAATCCAGTGATGTGTCGTTGGATGATATTTTAGTTAAACAACGAAACGCAATCGAAAATACTATCGCGTTATTTTCCGATCAGGGTAAACTCAAACCGGGTGTACTTATTTCGACTGTTACAGATAGACTAAAAACTCTCAACGATGAATTGAAAAATTCTGTGCTGGAACTAGCAACACTTCAATCTAAAATTGAAGAACACGGAAAACAGTTTTCAATTTTTCGTAGAAATATCGTGGATAAATTTCTTGGAACTACATTCGATAAACTCGACATAAAACTCCCTGATATTAAAAAATCCATCGATGAAATCAAAAACTATCTATCGCTATTCTTTTTTAACAAGAACACAAGAAGGATGATGAATGAAAATGAAATCAAGGTAAATTATCTCGAGATTTCTAAACTAATAGAAGATCAAAAACCCACTAGCGAAATTGTTAATAAGTTCTTTGGAAACCCGCTTGTAGCAGATATAACTCTCGCAGATATTATCGCGGTTATTAATAAGGTAAAAATTCCACATGGCAGCGCCATTGTCAATAACATCGTATACACGGTTGATAGTGGGACTTTTGATTGGATCAAAGAAAATAGAAATTATCTTCATGTTACCCACAGACCTAATAGTGTACCAGGTTGCTACCGACTTACAATAATACATCGCCTTAATTTTGATTTGGAATTCAGTAACACAGGAATCAGAGGTGTTAACACGCTGACATATATTATAGAGAAAATACCAAACTCGCCTACGATTGTTATAAGCAATTCCAGTGAATACGTGGTTAGGGAGTCGCTACCCTGGATAATAGAATTTTTATACGGTATCCCCTCATCGGATACTAAAACCAGGTCAATAATAGGATAATTGAAGACATTAGTAGTTTTAAAATAATAACAATGATTTCATCAACGCAATGTCGCTATGATCAGGTCAGAGAATTTCAAAATAGACTCAAAATCCTCACTGAGGAATATCAAATAAAAATAAAAAAATACCGACGAAGAATCACCGCAATTGATGTTATTATGTACTCGGTGTCAAGCGTTCTCGCTGGCGCCGGAATAATACTTGCATCGGTTACAATGATTGCCCCGGTCGTAGTTCCAATTTGCATTTCTACGGTGGCTACAATCGGGGGTATATTAACCGGAATAACAAAAAAGATATCATCATGCAGCCAGAGTAAACTGCAGAATTACTTACTTCAATTTCATATTGCATCAACCGCATACTCGCAATTATCCCGGTTGATATCATCGTCACTCGATAATACGATTATATCAGATAGTGAATTCTCAGCGATGGTCAGTATTTTTGATTCCGCAATATCAAAATTAGAGCAACAACATGAATATAATAACAATGACAACACCGATGGAATTGGAAAACATAAACCCAAAAAACAAAATGATCTCAATAGTCTCAACGTTACCAAATTGTGAGTTCTCAGTGATGGTCAGTATTTATGATTCCGCGGTGTCAAAATTAGAGCGACAACAACAATATAGTAACGATGACAACACAGATGGAATTACTTCAACGAATAGTGGAGAACACGAACCCAGTACAAACGAGGATGATATCAATTACATCAACGAAACCCGAGTTTAGTGTGAATTTCCCTAGCCCAGTCCCCGTGAACGAGATAGCGCTAGCAAAACTACGAGTGTATCACAGTTGGCCTAATATCAGATCAAAATCATTTGGTGGTCAACAACCGAATAATTCACTGGTATTTGCAAATAAGAATAAAGACGACGGAACCCCAGACTGGAACGTCGTTTCGATACCAACAGGGTCATACCAAATCGAACAAATCAATAATGAATTGCAACGTAGAATAAAATCGATCACTGGAACAGAATCGAAAATCGCTATAACAGTTCATGAGCCTACGCTATCATCCGCAATTGAGATAAGCACAGAAGGATACGTCGTAGATATCTATCAAAGTTCTATTAGAACCGTATTAGGATGGCCTGAATTACCACCTCCCAGAGTTCCTCTGGGGGGGAAAACCGTTGATTTACCAGAACCACAAAAATCTGATTATATCACCGACAGAATAAAACCTGATAATCCAATAAAAAGTTATAAAGAGTTCAGTATACCCTTAGAGTTTTTTGGGTTAAGGTACGATCTTGAGGAGAGGAGGACTCATTATACCTTTAACGAACCTGAAATCGTTAAAAATTCCACAGCGATGAATAATGATTTTTCACTGTTGTTAATATCTCTTAAATCCGGTTCTCTCACCCGAGATGAATTTATCAGCGTTGTAGAAACATGTAACAAAATTATCGACGATATGGAAAAATTTAATTTACGAATTATTCAAATTATACTCGATGATCTTCCCGTAACGAGAACAATATTTGCAAATAAATATAATATCCGCGTCGAAGATATTCCAACATTTAAAATACCGGGATATAACGTACCGGAACTAAAAAAAATTCTCAGTGACACCATCGATGTTGGTTTTAAAATAATTCATGATGCATGGAAAAAAACAGCATCACCGGAAATAAAAATCCTCAAACATAATAATGACCCAGATGGTGGCGGCAGGCATATCGCTCCGTTCAACGTGAATATATCCTCAGTGATTGCGCTCAATTTAGTATGTGATGTTATCGAAGGAAGCTATCAAATTAATCTCGAACGATCAAATCAAGCTCAGCAAGGATATATTCTTTATTCGTTTGCACCAACAGCTCCTCCAGGATTTTTAATAATTGAGTCTCCGGTTAATCCTGTCTACATGCGGTGTCATAATGATTCGCTAACAAGAATTAATTTCAAACTCACAGACCAATCTAATAATCTGATTGATTTACAAAATGAAGTGTTAGCGATTAGTTTGTTTGTAAAGTCCTAAAAATCTTCGATTTTCAACAAATGATTTTCGTCCTAAGGACTCGATCAAATCGTAAAAGAATTATTAACCCAGAATTGAAAACTTTAGCAGCAGAGAGGGTAGATGACAATAAGTTGTGACCAAAATTAATTAAAAAATTGTAAAAGTTTCCGTTTTCATTTTTTTTTTGCTAATGAGATCGTAGGAAGGCTCGGTTTAAGGATTAAATCAAAACTTTGTCTGAAAACGTTGTAGGATTCACCCTCTCTGCTGCTTGAAGGAAGAACCCGGGAAAATCCCCAGAAAGAACCTCCGACCCACTAGAAGTTACTGGCAAGCTTTCTCACATAACTACATTAGCCGAATCTTAGAAACGAACCCACGCAGACAGAGGTGAGATGGCAGTGATCCGTAACGGGAAGCGCTTTAGACCACTCGGGGCCCCGCTAAGTTCAAAGTAGGACTCGCTTGCAGGCTTTATTCCTATAATGAAGGATTATTATAACACATCAATACAAAATACAAGATATATGGGTAGACTTATGATAGAACGACCTGCAAGCAGGATTTGCACTACAATGCATCAACATTATGCATGGATATAAATATGAAAGTAGGGCATAACAATGCAAGCTAGCTTTTTACTAAAGCGGTAAGCTCTTGTTTCTCTCACGATGAAAACTTAAGCAATAGGTGCATACCTATACCGGCCAAGTAAAAGTCAGATAGTCATACTTGACTTAAATTCTTGTTTGACTGATTACCCGGGGAGAATTTGATTTTGAATTCCGTTGAGTGAAAGTAGCAGCAGAGAGGGTGAACAGACCACGTTTTCAAGCAAAAATAATGCTTCCTACGAAACCTTATTTTAACCAAAAAAAATAAGTCTCCATTTAGCAAACGGAGACTTTACAATTTTTTAATCAATTTTGGTCGCAACGATGTGGTCATCCACCCTCTCTGCTGCTGGAACTTTCAGTTCTGGTTAACAAAAATAATAAATGATTTCAGCCAAATATTTGATCGAGTCCGATACGATATCGTGTCCGAGGATCATGTAAATTTATTGTTACAAATCCATGCGGGGTTGACTGAGCATGACTAAAGAAATTTTTAAATTGATTGAAATCCATATCGGAACACTATGTCTGCCAAATATTTCGTAGCGTATGTGTATCAACGCCGTTAAACGCATTAAGAATATTACAGTTATCTCTGATCACTTTTGGAATCTGTGTGTAGCGTTGAGTGACATACATCACATCAGTGTTTTTGTGACGCCCCCGTGAAAATATTCTAGCTGGTTTTTTTTTAATTGTCTAACATCACATCGTCGTATACGACTAAATTGTTAATGCTCCCATCAAGGTCATCCACGGATGGCGCCTCGTCAATATCGGTTATAAAATCAATGGCGTTCTCACCTTTAATTTCTGATGCATTCTCGTTAAAATCCTTTAACACTTCATAGCATCGTTGATCATCTACGCTAGGAGCAATTAAATACAACTTATCCCACTTCATCCATCTCATTATTAAATTGAGCAACAATTGAGTCTTGCCGGATCCAGATGGCCCGATTATAATTGCACGAATAGAGTTTGGTAGCGCTGCATGATGCTTAACTGGTTCTCTTATTTTAGTCGCTGAAAAATCAATTATATTCATCTCTCTATACATAAATTATGGATCTATATTGTATGAAGTGTAAAACGCGTACTGGCACAAATGATGTGACGACGATTCCAACTAAAAATAACAGATCAGCACTTACTGGTAGATGTGCAACATGTGGTATAAAAAGTTTAGATTTATTTCTACAAAATCAAAGATTTTACAATCCGGAGATGTTTTTAAAAAAAACGAGGAGGTGATATCGCAGCCAAATTTGCAAAACTCCCTGGAACCCCATGGGCAAAGTACCCCGGAGAAAAGCACCTTCCAGGATATAGCTACTGTGGCCCTGGAACACGATTAGATATCAGACTTGATGATCAAAATCTGCCCCGACCCAGCGAGTATCCGATAAACGCTATTGATAAGGCGTGTCTTGCTCATGATGTTGCATATAAAAGCATCAATCTGCAACACAGGCATCTCGCAGATGTGAAATTAATTCATGCGTTAAATGCTATTCCTGATAAATCGTTCAAAGAAAAATTGGCTTCGTGGTTGGTAAAATCAGCTATGAAAGGCAAATTGATGATGGGTGCTGGTAATTAATAATATGGAATCTATTTATTATTCTCCGAGAGGATACTGGAAGGGTAAAGCAGCAATCAGTAAACTCGCCAGCGCCGCAAAAGTGAAAAAGGCCACTGCGGCTAATTGGTTATCCAAACAGGCTATATGGCAAATTTATCTACCGCGTCCTAAACAAATAAATTTCTCGCATTTTCATGTTACCGGACCCAATGAAGTTCATCAAGCTGATTTATTGTTTTTACCACATGACAACGGTTACAAATACGCGCTAACCGTAGTTGACGTTGCGAGTCGATACAAACAAGCAGAACCGCTAAAAACAAAATCATCACCTGAAGTTGCTTCTGCATTTGAAAAGATTTATCGACGAGGCCCACTACGCTGGCCTAATCTGTTACAAGTTGATCCTGGCAAGGAATTTCAAGGCGCTGTTTTATCAGCGATGAAACATCACAATGTCACCATCAGACGAGGGCATACTGCACTACATCGCGATCAGGCAATTGTTGAACGATTTAATCGGACTCTTGCTGAACGGTTATTTGGATATCAATACGCGAAGGAGTTTATTCAGGATAAAAGATCCCGTGAATGGGTTAAGAGATTACCAGCTGTGATTACCACGCTCAATAACGAGATTATTCGAACAATCAACATGAAACCTAACAACGCTATTAAAAAGAAGTATATACCTAAAATGGAAATCCAAGGAATTTCACAAAAAGATTTCAAAGAACCAATTCTTGGTAGTAATGTCACTGTTAGGTATTTATACGAACCAGGAGAGCTTGAAGGTGGCAGAAAAAGGGCTACCGATCCTATTTGGAGTGTTACTGCACACAATATATCTACTATAACACGATCAACTGGTAGACCAGCAATCTATAAACTGGATTCAACTGCCCCTCAACGAGGATTTACTAGACAACAACTACAGGTAATTCCTGACGATACTCAATTACCACCGCGGGGTCTTAATTAGCGCCGTTGCGTCTGTTGCACTCAAGACAAGTCAACATCACATTGTTTCTGACATGACCGAGACTGTTATTTTTTTCTGTCTACGGTAAATTGGCGAGGATCTTTATCCGAATACTGCCAACGCATTATACAATTGCAACTCGCGCAGTGATTATTCTGTTGTTGTTTCAGCGTAATTATTAATTTAGCATCAATGTCAAATTCTCGTTGTTTTTTTTGTCTTGTTGTTTGTAACCGGAGAGTTTTTTTTATTAATGATGCTAACATCAACGATGCTTGCATCATCCATTGTGGTGTCATCATCGCCACCAGACTCTGTCATGACGACAATTCTTCGAAGCTGATTTATTCTTGGTACTCTGGATACTGCGAGATAGACTAAATTCGACCATTCGATGCGAATATCTACCATCCAAACAATTGTATCTGATATAGTTAATCCCTGTGAAGAATGTATCGTCGCTGCGTATCCTAGCGTCCATGGGGATTTATTAGCACCCAATGCATTTTCGACGACGCTGATATCAACCAGCACAATATCATTTAACACGAGAATCTGCTTTTCACTCTTCCCTGGAATATCAACTTCTATATTCTGTTTTCGTGTATCCGAAGGCCTATATCACAACGGTACTGGAAGTGTTGCAAATTTTTCTTTATGCGTTTCAAATAACTTCATCTGAAGTGTGTCTCTGACTATTTTTCTACTTGCAATTATCAAATCGTTTGGTCTCCACGTTTCCCAGAAATCAGTCACGGGAGTTTCTAAAATTATTTCACGCGCTATTTCGCATTGGATTTTATCCGGTTGTAATCTAATCAGTGCCTTGAACTCGCGTAATTGTTCATCAAGTCATCTATGGTCAGTATTAATTTCTTCATAATAGTCTACAGAACCCTTTAGCCATTCATGTGAAGATCCACCGACAAATGGTGGTGGTTGGCCGTGATCACCGCACATGACGACTTTTGTGTTTTTGTTTAACAACCACTCGAGAAATGTTTGTAATACTCTCAACGATACCGTGCATATTTCATCCCAAATTATGATTTCAGGAATGAATTTATCACCCATTCGATCGGGGGTCCATTCATCGCCTTTCCATCGAAAGAAACTATGATAAGTACAGGCATTTACCCCTCGCTGTATCATCTCTCTGGCGAGTCTGTGAGTCGGTGTTAACATAATCATGTTTGACCGACGATATAATTCAATTGCACGAGTTGTCTTTCCTGACCCACCACAACCGTTTAAATAAACTGTCTTGTATCTACATATTGGATCAGATACCGGATGTGCATTAGAAAATTCTGATTGAATCTCATCACACTTTAAGTACTTTTCATCCATGGTAACATCTGCCGATTCACAATACTCATGTAGCGTTTCCTTTTTAAATCTCCAACATCCCCAATTTGCCTCCGGATCTGTGAATTTAGCTACATCTGATTTGTATTTATTGTGTATATACATCGAATCAGTAGCTACTCTAACCGCGGTATTAGGAAATCTATTTATCATCGAAAATAAATTGATAGAAGCATAAGCTAGCATAGAACTTCTCAAATGTGTGTACTGGGAATTATATCCATCACAGTAGGTAACAACCGTACCCAATTTCTCACCATTAGATAGAAAAGCATCCTTACGGGATACAAGTTTTCCCTGTTTCGTTAAATCCGTTACAAGAAAGTCGTATTCAGCGACGTCTATGATCAACCGCGAGGAATATTTTGCATTGTCGTATCTTCCACCCTGGGTAAATTTACCAATTATTCTTCGTCCAAAATCCTTTTCTTGTTCTTTTTTAATTTCAAATAGCTTTTTAGACCAATTCATGATTTGTTCTTCATTGAAATCTGGAAACTGTTTTCGCAGTTCGCTAATTATACGATCTAGATCGGGTTGTGGTAGCCAAACTTCTTTCTGAGCTCGATAGCATATAATAGCTTCGGAAACAATCAACGATATCAGCATGCCACAATCAATCATATATCGTAGTAACACTATTGGCATCCAGGCCTTTTCAGATATATGTCTACCAAGCCAAACATAACTACACGGATGTAACCCTGTAGCGAGTTCAAATGATATCACACGAGCGAATCTGGTTAAATCAAAATCAGGTAATGGCCCATTAATCGCAACACGAGTCATTTCATGCGTGGGGTGTCCAAATCGTTTAAAATAGTTACTACATTCTCCATACCCGAGAAAACTTCCAGAATAACACGCGGATATATCAATTGAAATCATACCGTCACGATGGTCTTTTGTATTCCACAGTCCTCCATGACCAAATTCGACGCAACTCAATTTAACGTCCTCGAGAAAATCACTTCGTTTTGGACGCCATGAGTTTTTTTCTCTTGCGAAGTGAGCTACCACTGATGGAATAGTAAAACTATCCGTTAATAGTTTTTCATGGGAACTCTCCGGTGAAAAATCATTAGCGATTTTTCTCATTCTGTTATCTAATTCTTCAACGCGATATAATTCACCATTTGGTCTTACAAATTGATCAAATCCTGATTCGGAACCAGCACTACTAAGTAACCACCCTGACACAGGATCATCTTTACACAACGCATGAATAGCATCAAATAATTTCTCTTCATAGAAAACATCCCCGACGAATTCCGGGGGGATATATCTCACGGTTCTATCTCGTGGAAATATTGTTACTGCAGGTGTCCACGCGTGTTCGTTATGATCAATAATTTGTATTGGAGCCCCTCGCGATTGATATTTCGGTTCGTATAATACTTCTCCCGTTATTGTTGTTACTGATATTGGGAATTTTAATGATGCTTCTAATTTAGCATAAGCTAGCATAGAACTTCTCAAATGTGTGTACTGGGAATTATATCCATCACAGTAGGCAACCAAGGAGTTCCAAAGATGTGTTGTCGTATATGTAACCTCTGGGTCTCTCTGACGTCATAGGGCGCCAGCGAGATTGCCAAATGAGTGTTTTTTGTTTTTTTTTAATAATTAGAGATACAGTATACTATAAAAATATGGATATCAAGGATGTAAATTCTATAATTGCTGAAATCTCAGATTTAAAAAATAGAGGGGTAGTATTATCTGAAGATCTCGACTATGACAGGATTGCCTCGGAATATGAAGACATTGAGTATCAGTCTAGTAAGGGTCGTTATGTTTTACCCAAGATGTACAGGCTCGTGAAAGGAATTCAAAAGTCCATCAATGCTTGTTTGTACGGTAACGACATTAATTTATTTATAACGCTATTTAACACCGTTGAAGCAATACGTCAAAAGCTCGGCCAAGAGTATCAAAAACGAGCTGAAATTAGTTCTAAGGTTCGTGATCTTAGAAAAATGTTAAACGAGGAAAAACCAGTATCTTAACCACGTGAGCGATAGGCTTTTCAGTAATTTCTAATAAAAATTTTTTTTTTTAGCGTTTTTTGTAACACTCACATAGGATTTTCTCCTGTAAGGATATTCATCAGTTTGAGCTTGCTAATACAGTTATGTGCATAATGGATGATCTGGTCGTAGTAGCAAGTAATCACCGCGACGCCTCCATTTTCACGTAGTTGTTGTTGTTGCCGCATCGTTAACACAAATCGTTCATCGCCGTTCTCAGATATTACAATTCTGAAACCCCCAGCGATGTTATTTCTGAAACATTCACGGATAGCGTCGTACAGTTTAACCCTGTCGAAGATGAATACGTTAGCTTGGTGGTACACTATTTAATAACTCATCTTTTAATTGTGATAGTTTCACATTTGAAAAATTAGTTCACAAACAATATATGGTAGGTGAATCGTTTACAACTAGATTAGCCCGAGAGCGGCTAGCAGCAATTAAAAAGTTTATACCGGTTCGAGACAGACTTCGCGAGAAACTTCAACAACGACAACAAGCGCAGACTGAATTTTCTGTGTCAAGTGAACAACTGTTTACTCCGATAACAAGTGCGACCAAAGATGTGAAAAAGTTAACTGAAGCAGCGATATACGGAGATATTCTTGAGCGAGAACGAGCAAAGAAGGCGCAGCTGCTTGATACGCTTGAAAAGATAGCAGTAGAGACCGAACAAACACGCGCAGGGATACAACAGCTATCCAGTGATATAAAAACTCAGCGCGAAATAGAAGAACGCGAAGAAGAACAACAAGGTGCAGCTGGAGGAAAAGACTATTCACCTGAGAATATATTTACAGTCGCAGCATTAAATGAAATTGAAGGAATCCGAACGGATTACGAATTAGCTAATTTTGCTAGAGAAAATTTTCCAAAGGGTAAGAGAGAGAATTTTTTAAAGGACGAGTTTAAAAGTTTTATAAAAAGCAAAGACACTTGGGCATCAAAACTATATTTAGCGAAACATGGCGGGGATAAAATCTCAGCGTTGCAGCACCCTGGTTATAATAACTTTCTAGCTGTGGTTAAAGGCGGTCTACAACCACCACGTTATACGGAGGATCCAATCCCGGAGGAAATAGACATAAGAGCAGAAGCCGGTTCAAAGAAAGCAAGTGGAAAAGGATATTCGATTAAAAATCCAAAGGATTTCAACGCTGGAGTCTTTGACTCTACCGTGACATGCCCTGGTAATATTCTCTCGGATATATCACTGTTAGAAGTACTTATTGGTGGAAAGCGAGCTGGAAACAACTCCGTCGAGATAATTAATGAGGCCGCTGATATCTGCAGACGATTATTTGCCGGCGGTATTATGGACATTAATGTATATAGAGAACTCATTGCTGAATTAGTTGAAAATCACAGAGACGCTCTACGTTATGATGAAAATCCAATGGATGTAAGCGATTGATCACTAATTGAAAAACTACTAGTTTTATAACAAGATGATTATACACTACAACCATGATAAACCCGTAAGCGTCTACGTGGTGAACTCACGATTGCCTGTTTATAGAGCATATTACGGAGATGGTTTCGGCAATACCATTGCGGGGTTATTTACAAGAATGGCTCCCAAGATGGCGCCGTCAGCTAAACAATTATCAATGAAAGCCATTGATATTATTCGTGATAAGGGAACCAGCAAAATCGGAGATTTCGTTGAAAATCTTGCCGGAAAGGCATTTTCTGCCGCGAAAGATAAAATAGCATCATTGGTGCGAACACGAAAAAAGCAACCAGTTGTGCTGCAATCAACTACAATGATGCCTGCAAAAATCAGCAAAGCAATCAATAGCGCAGTGGAAGAAAAACTAGCGTCGTTGGCGAACAGTAACCAAGATGATATCGCAAACATGATAGCAGGAAGTGGTTTGAAACAAAAAAGAAATTCGAAGAATTTTCAACGACAATGATTACAAAGAGTTAAAACGCTAGTGTTAAACTCTTTGAGTTTCACAATTGAAAACACTAGTATTTTAATAAAATGTTTAAACGAACAGCTGATCCAGCGTTAGATATGAAAGCCCCAGTACCCAAGGACAATTCCGTCCGCGATTATCAATTTTATTCCTATCATGCAATACAAGCAGATATTCGATCGCGAATTGAACTTCAAGTCCATGATACCAGTAAATACTTTCTACCCGCTGAAGCCTTTATCGAAGTAGAAGGAGAACTTGTGCGACTTACTGATACTCCTGCTGTACCCGCACCGTATCGAGATGGTACCAAAGTCGGCTTAGTCAATAATGGTATCATGGCGCTATTTGATTCCGCGAAATATCTCATTGACGGAAAAGAGATTGAGTCTATAGAACGTGATGTTGATGTGGCTACAACAATAATTGGGTTAGCAAGATACTCTGACGATTATACAAGATCAGCAGGTCCGTCTATGATGTTTGCAAAAGATAATAAAAACACTGCTGGACCCACTCAATTTATTGTACGACGACCAAATAATAATGCTGGCGCTGCTGCTGTTGATGTCGAAAATATGATTATAAATACTGATCCCCAGTACAGTCTAGGAGCTGCAACACGAATAGCAATGTTGGCAGGACAGCTTAAATTGTTTTCATGTGCGATTCCGTTGCATCATATATTTGGATTCTGTAGAAATGTACGACCAGTTATTTATGGAGCGAAGCATACAGTAGTACTCGTGCGAAAGGGTAGTGACAATGATGCAATCTGGAGAATTCCAGCGGATCCTGCAAATCCAGATGCTGACGCTGGTAAAGTCATTTTAACTAAATTGGTCTTGTGGATGCCAGTAATGACCCCATCAATTACCACAGAAGAGCGGCTACTTTCATTTATGGGCACATGTGGCAAATCATTGCTAAGTTGGTTAACAACAACAACAGATATTAAGCAATCAAATATCAATGGTACATTTACTTGGAACTTGGCATCACAACAAGGCGTTTCAGCTCCACGTCATATATTTATCGCGTTGCAGGATATGACAAGAGTGGAATCACAATTGCACAGTCATATGATATTTGATCAATTAGGAGTTACTGAGGTCTCGTTGAGAATAAATGGCCAGCAGGAACCATCCGAAGACATACAACTTAATTTCGGTCAAAACCATATTGCTCGCGTGTACCATCGTATGCTGTTATATATGGGCCGTGATCAAAATGTTGATACTGGTTTGCAAATATCGCAACATGATTTTAAGAACTTGTATCCGATCTACTACTTTTCGCTGGAACATCTTGATTTAACAAGGCAATCCGTCGTTGATATACACTTCAGAGCCAATGTCCTTCGTGGAGCTATTGCTAATTATAGAGCGGTTGCTGTCATTCTCAGCGACAAATCAATGCTACTTGAAGGGGCTGGAGGACGAATGAGAATCATTGATGCACCAGTGGAAAATCTATGATTTTCAGAAATATGTAAATAAAACTTGAAAAGTTTCCAATTAGATCAATTGAAAGCATAAATGTGTTTTACAATAAAATGACATATAGTGTTGTTAGTGTCAAGCTGACTGATGGTCAGGTCAAGAAATTGCGATCAAAATCCGCTAAAGAATGTGGAACAACAATAACGTTAAAACCAGCGCAGATGTCCGGCGGTACACATAAAATATCACTGACGGATCGTCAAATAAAACATTTCAATGATGCAATGAAAAATAAGCGAGGAGTTCAAATAGAATTTTCGAAGGCTGCAGTCGCCAACATGATAAAATCAGGTGGTATATTTCCATTGTTAGCTGCAATACCAGCATTGATTGCAGCGGCTGCTCCAGCAGTGGCGAAAGCGGCTGCGTTGGGAGCCGTTGGGACCGCGGCAGGGATGGCGTTGAAAAAGGCAACTGGGAAAGGATATAAAAAAAAGGGAAAGGGTCTAAGACTACCAGGAACCCCGTATTCATGGTACAGCGGGAGATCCGCTAACGGATCGGGTCTAAGAATACCAGGAACGGTTTATTAGTTGAAAACCCAATTGTTGAGGAGTCTATGACTCCTATGTCCAATTTTGATTTAATTGATGCTGCTAAAAAACTAGCGATAAAAAACTTCAGAGGGGTTTTTATGAGAGATCAGTTACCAAGAAAACCAAATAACGTTGAAACCGGTATCATCAATCTTGATAACAGCAGCGGATCGGGAACTCACTGGGTTGCATACGCGATTGATCCACGTGGAATTGTCTATTTCGATTCATATGGGTTAGCTCCGCCAAGCGAGTTTATGCGGTATATAAATTCTTCGACGAAACTCAAAGAGTTTCCGATTTTTTATTCCACGCTACCAACACAACAATTAAATGATCCACCGATATGCGGCCGTGAAGTATTAAATGTCTTCGCGGAGATTTCATTAAAATCCTTTGGATCTCCGTGGAAACCACCTCATCTGGTTGTAAATAAATATACCAGTGGGAAATTACTAGGTAATTTTAGAGAATCAATAAATTGAAAATACTAGAGTCTTTATAATAATGATTGATATTTGGGGACGATCTCTGTCAATGTCGAAACCCACCGCGGAAACATCTGCGGGTTCTATGGAGGGTGTAAAATAAATAATTAAAGATGAAATCGGTGAGACGTTAAATTTAGTTAATGTTGACCCGAACGAAATAGTTGTATTTCAAGACAAACAGGGTAAATTGAAAAGCAGTAATGTGTCATTGGATGACATTTTAAAACGACAACACGACGCCGCTGAAAACTCTATTGCGCTGTATTCCAACGGTGGACAACTTAAACCAGGCGCACTTGTGTCTACGATCACCGACAAGATTGCCACCCACGACAGCATGATTGCCACCCATGACAACAAGATTACCACCCACGGCCGTGAGCTGGATGATTATATACGAGGTTATAATAGTTTTCGCAAAAATGTCGTACATAAATTCTTTGGAACCCCGCTTGTGGTTGGCATGACTCTCGCTGAAATTAAAAACTATCTATCGCTATTCTTTTTTAACAAGGACGCGGGAAGGGTGATGAATGAAGATGAAATCAAGGTAAATTATCTCGATATTTACAATGATATTTCTAAACTTATAGAAAATCTTGAAAAGGTACAAAAACCCACTAACGACGTCATTGTTAAGTTTTTTGGAACCCCGCTTGTGGCTGGCATGACTCTCGCTGAAATTAGCGAGTTTATCGGCAAGCATACTCACAATGCCTACATCGCTAATAGTTTATTTGGTGTCCCAGCTACATCTACGATGACTCTCAAAGATATTAATATGTTTATGGTGAGACAAACAACACTTAATACCATCGTTGATAAATTTTTAGGGAGAACACCTGTTTCTGAAACCACATCGTTGACAGGCATGACTCTCGCGTAAATTAAAAGCGCTATTGACGAACAAAAGCTCACCAGCGAAATTGTTAATAAGTTCTTTGAGGGCAGTAAACTCCAAGATATCACGACAAAATTTTCTAACATCAACCAGTATATTGAAAACCAAGCACAGCTTGGACTCACAAACCTTCTGATTTCATTCTTTTCTGACAGGAGGGTGGGGGGGGGGACAATAGATCCTAGCAGAATCAGGGGAAATTATATCGAAATTTATAATGATATTCTTAAACTAAAAGCAGACTTTGAAAGGATACAAAACCCCGCCAGCGACGTCGTTAGAAAGTTTTTTGGAACCCCACTTGTGGCAGTCATGACTCTCGCTGAAATTAGCGCGGCCATCAATAAAGTAAAAATTCCACATAGTGTAAGCGCCATTAATAACATCGTGTACACGGTTGATAGTGGAACCTTTGATTGGATCCGGGGAAATGAAAATTATCTTCGTGTTGGCCACAGACATACTGGTGTACCAGGTTGCTACCGACTTACAATAATACATCACCGTAAATTTGATTTGGAATTCAGCAACACAGGTATCAGAGGTGTTAACACGCTGACATATATTCTAGAGAAAATACCAAAACCTCCACCCTTTATACCAATCCCGCTTACGATTACTATAAACAATTCCGACGAGTATGTGATTAGGGAGTCACTACCCTGGATAATAAAATTTGTATCCGGTGTCCCCTCATCCGATCCTAAAACCGTTTCAATAATAGGATAATTGAAAACACTATCAGGTTTAAAATAACAATGTCAATGACAGCGTCATCGCAATATCGATTCGACACCGTGAAAGAATTTTCCGCGAACTTGAAATCACTTTCTGAGCGCTATCGTGAAAAAATGAAAAAGTACCGCAGAAGAATTACCGCCATCGACATCACCGTGTACTCGGTGTCTGGTGTGATGGCCAGCGCCGGGGTTATTTTGTCGACGGTGATCATGATGGCTCCGATTGCAGTTCCAATTGCCATCTCCGCGGCAACAACATTTGCTGCAGTCGCCACCGCAATAACTAAAAAGTTATCATCGTGTTCTCAGAAAAAACTCAGTGATTATACAGCTCGGTACCGGGTGGTATTTGACGCATACTCGAAATTATCCGAGTTGATCTCGCTGTCAATAGATAATTCGTTCATAGCCGATGTTGAATTTTCCACGATGACCCAGTTGTATAACTCCGCAATGTTGAAATTGGAAATTGAAGACAGCGTTAACAATAATGTCACTACAATTCAACGAACTGCAACTGCTTCAACGAATCGCGGAGAATACCACTCCGATACGAACAAGCATGATATCAATAACATCAACAAACCCTGAATTTAGTGTGAACTTCCCTTCTCCGATTCCAGTGCGTGAGATCGCGCTGGCAAAATTACGAGTATATCATAGCTGGCCTAATATCAGATCGGTTGCATTTGGTGGTCAGCAACCCAATAACGCACTGGTGTTCTCGTATAAGAATAAACCCGATGGTACTCCAGCGTGGGAAACTGTTTCGTTACCAACTGGGTCGTACCAAATTGAGCAAATCGATGCTGAAATTCAGCGTAGAATAAAATCAATCACTGGAAAAGAATCAAAAATAGCTATTAAACTTCATGAACCGACGCTCTCGTCGTCGATCGAAATAAGCACAGAGGGATACATTGTAGATATATATAACAGCTCGTTAAGAACAGTGTTAGGATGGCCTGAAAAACCACCGGAAAAATCCGCCACCGACTTAACCACGGACGTACAATCATATCATGAAATCAATCCCAGTTATCGAGATAATTTATCTGATATAAGAAAAGGAAAAATCGCCGATAGATTTATATTTACCAACAAAGACACATTGCAATGGGATTTTATCATTGAAAGAACAGCCGACTCATCTGTTACTATTTCATTTACGCTAACTGACATCCGTGGTTATTTTAATGAAATTAAACAATTATATGAAACACAACTAGAACAACTACGGAAAACAAAATCGCAAAAACACGTTGAAATAATAAATCAACTTATATCTGACATGGAATATATCTATGAACTAATTATTCAAACAATAATTAATGACAACAGCAACAATAAACAACGATTCCTAACCGATTTCAATATCACAGAAGACAATCTGCGTAATTTCAAGTTTCCCAAATACAACGCTGATGAACTAGCAAGTTTTGTTAGAACCGATATCAAGGCGCTACAAAAACAAGATCCATCTGTCCTCCTCAAATATAATAATGATCCAGATGGTGGCGGTAGGCATATTGCACCGCACAATGTAAATATTTCAGCGGTGATTGCGCTCAATTTAGTATGTGATGCAATTGAAGGAAGCTATCAAATTAATCTAGAGCAATCAAATCAAGCTTAGCAGGGATATATTCTTTATTCATTTGCACCAACAGCTCCTCCAGGATTCCTAATTATTGAAAACCCAATTAATCCTGTCTACATGCGATGCCATAATAATTCGTTAACGAGAATTAATTTCCGACTCACCGACCAGTCAAATAATTAAATTGATCTACAAGATGAGGTGTTAGTGATTAGTTTGTTTGTGAAATCATAAAGACTCGATCAAATATTTGGTTGAAATCATTTATTATTTTTGTTAACCAGAACTGAAAGTTCCAGCAGCAGAGAGGGTGGATGACCACATCGTTGCGACCAAAATTGATTAAAAAATCGTAAAGTCTCCGTTTGCTAAATGGAGACTTATTCTTTTTGGTTAAAATATGGTTTCGTAGGAAGCATTATTTTTGCTTGAAAACGTGGTCTGTTCACCCTCTCTGCTGCTAAAGTTAACCAAGAAATACGTAACCAACACGTGTGTTTGCTCTACTTGCAAAGTTTCCCCGTTTTGCTGACACCTAAACAGAAAAGACAACTGGATACTCCGACAGAAAGAAAGACGGCAAGAATGAGTTTGTTTGTTTGTTTGATTAGGATTTTTAACTAGCTTTAACAATTCTGCAGTAAGGCAGTTAATAGTGATGTCGATCACTGGGTCATCATTCCTGCAGACATGTAGCATGATGTTCCGCCCAGTCACAATATCCTGAAACCAGGCCGACCAGTCCTAACACTTTTTTCCTAATGTTGAACACCAACCGAGGCAGTTGTTTGTACCATTTTTGTAAGTCTTTGGTATGACTCGGCCGGGGATCAAAACTACGACCTCCCGCTTCCGCGGCGGACGCTCTAACCACTAGGCCAACGGATCAAGAATGAGAGAGAAATATATATGGTGGGGTGGGGTGGATATGGAATTTTCTACGTAATTTCATTTTGTAATGTAAAGATTCCTGTTATGGTATCAAGTGCTTTTCAGAGTCACATGGCCTAAACATACGACTACTACTACTACTATGAGTATTATTATTATTAGTAGTAGTAGTATCCGCGAACTATAGCTAAGAATAGAAATATGGTAATATTCTGCGTCAGTATGAATGTCCATTCATCTCTCTATCCGTGACATGTCAGTGACAATAATTGTTACCGTTTCTAAGTTGCTGAAAGCGTTATGTTAGACTTTGTGGACGGAACTTTTGCTTGATGCAGGTGACCAATTGTTTTTCTTTGTTCTAATTGTACCCATAAATTGTGGACAATTGTGAAAAACTGAGAGGTTATATTGTCGTATACACTAAATGAAGGATTTTATTAAAACCTTGAAGATTCACTAATCAGTGCAATATGCAGTACAAATTTTGTAGACTGAATAATCGGTACATATGCAATACACGTATTTTAGATTAAATAATCGGTAGATATGCGATACGATTGGGTCGACTATTCTTAGGTTAGAACATTCAAATAAATGCAATCGAATTTCAACACTGGTATTTCGCGTCATTATTTGAACGTATCTATATTTCATTCTATTATATCAGCCATATTGTGCACACAACAAAACGCAATGAACCAGGTGTGCAGATCTCAACAAAAGGCATTTGAATGTTCTCAAAAGTTACCTCTGTTGTGGTATACAACAAGCCTAAAACTCTCTAGCTACAGTCAACAATTAATCCATTACCTGGTTGCTAAGTAGATCTAAAATTCTTTCCAATGATTGGCTGGCTTTTTATATATATATATATATATATATATATATATATATATATATATATATATATATATATATATATATATATATATATATATATATATATATATATATATATATATATATATATATCAACAAGACTTTATTTGGGCTATAGAGACATAAGTGTCCGGTATGAGGAGAGAATGCGCTTCTCAACGTAGGAGACTTGCATTTCAAGGCGTTTATATTCATTTTAATGGATTTATACACATTATGTAAGTATGAATGTACCTTATGCAAGTAGAAAACTTAATGTGTTTGGATTAGCATCACACAAATTACAAATTCATACTACTTGTTTTCACAACTGTGTGAACTGTGCGAGTCATTACATGAGATACTATTTGAAAGAACTCCGAGTCAGCCCACGAATTTATATTGGAAATAACACCTACCGAGTCAGCACATGAAATGCTATTGGAAATAACTCCTACCGAGTCAGCACATGAAATGCTATTGGAAATAACTCCTACCGAGTCACACACGAAATTATATTGAAATTAACCCCGAGTCAGGACACGAAATTATATTGAAAATAACTCCTACCGAGTCAGCACACGAAATGCTATTGGAAATAACTCCTACCGAGTCAGCACACGAAATGCTATTGGAAATGACTCCTACCGAGTCAGCACATGAAATGTTATTGAATAAAAGTCCCCTGATGACAATAAAAAAAATTATTTTGGAAATAACGTTTTGCACATTGGCCTAGTCGCAACTTTACTCGCATGAGGTTCAATGAAAACGTAGAGAGTTGTGTAGTTGATATTGCATTATTAATTGAATTTAGGGTTTTACAGTTTTCAGTTTGATTTTTGAATGGATAGAGTTGTGTAATTACTGATACGTCCGCGGTTGCATGCTAATAGTGAATAACGCCTGCATTTTTTTGAGATGTGTATAGTCACAAACATTTGTTGCTGATGTTGTTGTTTTTGTTGTTGTAGGGTTTAACGCCATTTTTCAGCACACGATAGGATATACATGGTGGCCAGTAATAATGGTGGAGGAAGAACCCGGAAAAAATCACTGAAAAACCACCGACCCACAAGAAGCTAATGGCAAGCTTTCTTACATACCTACATTGGCCGAATCTGAGACTCGGACCCACGCAGGCAAAAGAAAGATAGCAGTGATTGTGATTACTTAGACATAGATGTCCTACGGGTGTCATTGTGTAACCCGCTTTCGCGATAGCATAAATTTTCTTACGTTTACAATTCACGAAGCTAACCTTGTGTTGCGTCATGAAACGGCTCCCAGCTGTCCTTCCATCAGGATCGTGCAGCGACTGCTGTGTTAGGAAGATGAGAGGAAGCCAGATGTGGTAGTTCCATGGACTGCTACGTGCAGCTAATGACCAGCCTGTGATTTAGACAAGAAGACGTCAGGAAATACGTGCCAATTCTTACATACCATATTGTCAAAGAATTAGGCTAAAATTGAACTGCTTTTTGTTCTTCTTAAATTGCAAACGAAACTCACCATTTTCTTGATTTCGTCGTACACGCATTACCTGGGGTGATTAAGTGGTTTTTCTCCAAGGTAAGTGGCGTGTAACGATTTGCATGTGCCAGTTTGTTATTTACATGAAATCCGAAATACTCGTTTCACGTGGTGCACGGCAAGCTCGATGTGATTTATGTTCACCTATAGAGAGTATATAAGGCGAGATATTTCTCATAATAATTACGGGAACCAAAATATCTAATCGAAGGATAGATAAGCTCGTCTTGCAATCTCCAGCCAAAGGGGTGGGTGTTAAATTTACATTTTCGTTTTATTGTGAATTTTATTCAGATTATCATTTCGTATAATGATGCTTTAAATGCAATATCGTAATCTACGGCTTAGATTATTTTTGAGACAACTATTATTAGTCTGGTTTTGTTTATTGTAGCTGTTACCGTGTTTCTGATACCGTAGCTGTTACCGTGTTTCTGATACCGTAGCTGTTACCGTGTTTCCGATACTGTAGCTGACAATCGCTGTTACCATAGATCTGATAATCGCTGATACCGTAGATGTCAATGTTTCTGATACCGTAGATCTGATACCGTAGATCTAATACCGTAGATGTCAATGTTTCTGATACCGTAGCTGCTAACGTAGTTGATACCATTTCTGATACCGTAGCTGTTAACACATCTGATACCGTCTTTTGATAAACGTCTTTGATATCGTCTGATTTGTTGTGGAACATCTCTGTATAAATATCTGAATGTGATTGTGCCGTTAATTTGTGCAAACGGAATTGAAGTATCTGTCTGTGTGTCGAACTGTCTGTTCGTCAACATCTGTGTAACGTGTAAATATCCAGAAAGCTAGAAGTCCGAGTGTCGGAGCTGTCTGAGTTGTAAAACATCCGGGTCGACATCTAGGGTAGTGAGGAACCGTTGGTTCTGGTAGATGTTGTATGTTGTCTGAACGTATAACTGTGGTGGATCCGTGAAGGGAAACGTCCGATAATAGTATTGGTCAACCCTAGGTTTTCGGGGAAACTGGGAGACGATTCAACTGTTGCTGAATCGTGCGGTTATACGGTGTCGAGACACATATGTGTATTGAAATTGTAATACAATTTAATACTTTGTTGTATTTGCATGCTTATGTCAGATCACAATAATATTTCAAGTGATCGCATAGATATCAATAAAGGCTAGCAACTTGATTGAATACAAGTATATGGTCGTGCTAGTTATCGCAATCCATCGTGCGATAGTATAGTTTGTCGTTTGTGTTCATTTTTCGTAATTTATACTTGCATTAATTTAACTTTCGTAAAGGATCCTTGGATCTGTGTATAGTCCAAGAGATCCCTTTACATCTGAGATTCCTTTTGTATTAATATTTAATTTGTTCATGTATTGTGAATGGTTGTGAGTGTAATTGTGGGTTGAGTGCATGAATTATTGTGTTGTTACATCTGTATTTTTTTCATTTATAATTTATTACATAAATTTATATTTTCTTTCACAAATTGTGTTTGTATTGTTCATTTAATCCACCCTCCTCTCGGTAACAATTCTGTTACAATGATGTCAGAAGTGGGATCGTTGGATTAAGTAAGCTGTCAATCATTTTTGTGAAGGTATACATTTAATGTTTATATTTGAGCGTGACCTTCTGTTAAGATAATACTCTAGTTGGAGTTTATTTTTGTTTAGTTTACCGAGGTCCGTGTGTCCAGTATAAACGTGTTTAAAGTATTGGTTTGGTTATATATCTATATTCATATTACAATTGTCATGTCATCCCTTAAGGACTTGGTTGCCTTAGGCAAAGAATTTGGATATGAGGGTGAAAGCTTAAGGAAATTTATTCAAGAAGAACAAGCCCGGGAAAGGGAAGAAAGGGCAAGGTCAACGGAATTAGAAAGGGAATCCGAAGAGAGGAAACGGGAATTAGATAGGGAATTCGAAAGGGAAAAAGGGGAAGCCGAAGAAAGGAAATGGGCCTTTGAGAGGGAAAAGATAGAATTAGAGAAGCAGGCCGAAAAGGATAGGATAGGATGGGAAATGGAAGCGGAACAAAAGCGAATAGAGTTAGATGAAAAAGCAAAGCAACGGGATCATGACCGTAAGGTAGAATTAGCGACATCTGGAAGAGAACGCGATTCTGCCTTTAGCAAATTAAGGGGCCCCAAATTACCTCCCTTTGACGATGTAAAAGATAACATGGATAGTTATCTTCACCGGTTTGAGCGGTATGCCGAAAACCAGAAGTGGAGTCAAAATGACTGGGCATTGCATCTTAGTGCGCTTTTAAAAGGTAAAACGCTGGATGTATACTCTCAACTTCCTAGGGACGATGTGTTTAAGTACGACGTCCTAAAGGAAGCACTTCTCAAAAGGTACGAGCTCACTGAACGAGGATTTCGTAAAAAGTTCAGGTATAGCAAGCCCGATAAGGGAGAAACCTTTGGTCAGTTCACCGTCAGAATTGCGAACTATTTTGAGCGGTGGATTGAATGCGGCAAAACGGTGAAAACGTTTGAAGGGTTGACTGATTTCTTGCTCAGAGATCAATTATTTAATACAGTTGGGCGAGAATTAGATCAATTTCTGAAGGAGAAAGTCTTCACGAACGTAAAAGATATGGCTAAGCAAGCCGATTTATTTGCCGAAGCTCATGGGGGAACCCAGAACGTGGTTTTGAAAGATTTTAAGTCTGGAAACCAGTCTGTAAGACCTATGCCTAGGGAGCCTGTAAAATCAGCTGAGGTAAAAAGGTCAGTTAGGAATCCAGTTTTTCAGCGAGTGCAATGTTTCTTGTGTAATGCATGGGGTCATGTTCAAAAAGACTGTCCTAAAAGAAAGGCACTTATACGTAAGGTAGCAGTGGCTATACAAAGTAAAGGTATATCTGATAACATCGTACAGGTAGAACCTTGTATTCATTCGCTTGGCACGTGTTTATTTCCTGAAGCGCGTGTACCAACCGCGAGAGGGTTTGTCAACGGTCGAGAAGTCGTGGTATTGCGTGACACTGGTTGTACGGGCGTAGTGATCAAACGTAGTCTCGTGCAGGATAACCAAATGCTCGGGTGGGAATCCCCATGTATGTTACTTGATCAGACGATGGGTCGCATTCCCGTAGCAAGGATCACAGTAAAAACACCTTTCTTAACGGGAACTGTTGATGCCCTTTGTATGGACAATCCTATTTACGATCTGACGATCGGTAATGTTGAAGGTTCCCGTCTTCCAACCATGGCCGATTTTAAAATACCTTTGGCCCAGGCAGTCGAAACGCGAGCGCAAACACGGCGAGAGAAAACCGCGTTTCGTAAATTAATAGTCCCTGAATCGATCTCAGGAATTTCCCGCGATGATTTCAAACAAGGGCAAGAACGTGATGAATCCATCAGAACAATTGTTGAGAAAATCACGTCCGGCGCGATTAAACATTGCAAGCGTGGGGGTAGCTCGAGATTCGTACGCAAGAACGGATTAATATATAGGGAGTTTAGCGCTCGGGAGGGTAAGAAGTATTGGCAAGTGGTCGTACCCCAGAGATATAGATCTCAAGTACTTAGGGTGGCGCATGAGTCAAGCATGGCAGGACACCTAGGTAAGGCTAAGACCACTAGCAGGGTAGTCGCTTAATTCTACTGGCCCGGTGTTAATGGCGATGTCACACGGTTCTGTAGGTCGTGCGACGTATGTCAGAAAACTGTGTGTAAGGGAAGGGTCACAAGGGTGCCCTTGGGACAGATGCCATTAATAGATACACCGTTTAAAAGAGTGGCAGTAGATATTGTAGGACCAATACACCCAGTTACCGAAAGAAAGAATCGGTATATTCTTACTCTGGTTGACTACGCAACCAGATACCCTGAAGCCGTAGCGTTACCGACTATTGAAACGGAAAGGGTAGCTGAAGCATTAGTTGATATCTTCAGTAGGGTAGGGGTGCCAGAAGAAATCCTCACGGATTGTGGTGCCCAATTCACCTCTGACCTCATGCGTGAAATAAGTAGGCTGTTATCCATCAAACAGCTAAACACTACCCCATACCATCCGATGTGCAATGGACTGGTAGAGAAGTTTAATGGTACCCTGAAGAGCATGCTACGAAAGATGTGCGCGGAACGTCCGCAAGACTGGGACCGTTATTTAAACGCTGTTCTGTTCGCGTACCGTGAAGTACCGCAGGAAAGTTTAGGGTTCTCACCCTTTGAACTGTTGTATGGTAGAACAGTTCGAGGCCCGATGCGGATACTACGCGAACTATGGACTGGTGATGTCGCGAACGAGGAAATAAAAACGACTTACCAGTACGTTTTAGATCTAAGAAACAAACTTGAGAGTACATGCCAGATGGCACGTGACAAATTGATTAAATCGGGGCGCAGATATGCCAAGTATTACAACCGCAGAGCGCGTAATAGGAAATTTCTTGTGGGAGATCAGGTGCTATTGCTTCTTCCAACGAGTTCGAATAAGTTATTAGTCCAGAGGAAAGGTCCATATGAGGTTAAAGAAGTAAAAGGTGACATGGACTATAAAATTGACATGGACGGTAATGTAAAAACATTCCATGCGAACATGCTCAAGTTGTATATCAAGAGACAGAGCGACAATGTCAATAAGGGGAGTTGAAAATATAGGCGCAGACTACTTGAGTAGGGCATGATGGGACATTTGTATGAATTTGCCCAGTAATGAAATCCAGTTTGTAGTATAACCAGTGTAAATGTTGTAAGATATCATCAGTAGTTATTTTTCTTCTATTCTGTGTTAGTTTTAAAAATGTGTACATTTTTATTCTTAGGGGGGAGGTATTGTCACAGAATTAGGCGAAAATTGAACTGATTTTTGTTCTTCTTGAATTGCAAACGAAACTCACCATTTTCTTGATTTCGTCGTACACGCATTACCTGGGGTGATTAAGTGGTTTTTCTCCAAGGTAAGTGGCGTGTAACGATTTGCATGTGCCAGTTTGTTATTTACATGAAATCCGAAATACTCGTTTCACGTGGTGCACGGCAAGCTCGATGTGATTTATGTTCACCTATAGAGAGTATATAAGGCGAGATATTTCTCATAATAATTACGGGAACCAAAATATCTAATCGAAGGATAGAAAAGCTCGTCTTGCAATCTCCAGCCAAAGGGGTGAGTGTTAAATTTGCATTTTCGTTTTATTGTGAATTTTATTCAGATTATCATTTCGTATAATGATGCTTTAAATGCAATATCGTAATCTACGGCTTAGATTATTTTTGAGACAACTATTATTAGTCTGGTTTTGTTTATTGTAGCTGTTACCGTGTTTCTGATACCGTAGCTGTTACCGTGTTTCTGATACCGTAGCTGTTACCGTGTTTCTGATACTGTAGCTGACAATCGCTGTTACCATAGATCTGATAATCGCTGATACCGTAGATGTCAATGTTTCTGATACCGTAGATCTGATACCGTAGATCTAATACCGTAGATGTCAATGTTTCTGATACCGTAGCTGCTAACGTAGTTGATACCATTTCTGATACCGTAGCTGTTAACACATCTGATACCGTCTTTTGATAAACGTCTTTGATATCGTCTGATTTGTTGTGGAACATCTCTGTATAAATATCTGAATGTGATTGTGCCGTTAATTTGTGCAAACGGAATTGAAGTATCTGTCTGTGTCGAACTGTCTGTTCGTCAACATCTGTGTAACGTGTAAATATCCGGAAAGCTAGAAGTCCGAGTGTCGGAGCTGTCTGAGTTGTAAAACATCCGGGTCGACATCTAGGGTAGTGAGGAACCGTTGGTTCGGGTAGATGTTGTATGTTGTCTGAACGTATAACTGTGGTGGATCCGTGAAGGGAAACGTCCGATAATAGTATTGGTCAACCCTAGGTTTTCGGGGAAACTGGGAGACGATTCAACTGTTGCTGAATCGTGCG
Source organism: Unio pictorum (assembly GCA_030141615.1). Lineage (NCBI taxonomy): Eukaryota > Metazoa > Mollusca > Bivalvia > Unionida > Unionidae > Unio > Unio pictorum. The sequence goes on along the minus strand of JARLTB010000116.1, from coordinate 312,414 downwards.
GTTATACGGGGTCGAGACACATATGTGTATTGAAATTGTAATACAATTTAATACTTTGTTGTATTTGCATGCTTATGTCAGATCACAATAATATTTCAAGTGATCGCATAGATATCAATAAAGGCTAGCAACTTGATTGAATACAAGTATATGGTCGTGCTAGTTATCGCAATCCATCGTGCGATAGTATAGTTTGTCGTTTGTGTTCATTTTTCGTAATTTATACTTGCATTAATTTAACTTTCGTAAAGGATCCTTGGATCTGTGTATAGTCCAAGAGATCCCTTTACATCTGAGATTCTTTTTGTATTAATATTTAATTTGTTCATGTATTGTGAATGGTTGTGAGTGTAATTGTGGGTTGAGTGCATGAATTATTGTGTTGTTACATCTGTATTTTTTTCATCTATAATTTATTACATAAATTTATATTTTCTTTCACAAATTGTGTTTGTATTGTTCATTTAATCCACCCTCCTCTCGGTAACAATTCTGTTACACCTACATTGGCCGAATCTGAGACTCGAACCCACGCAGGCAAAGGAAAGATAGCAGTGATTGTGATTACTTAGACATAGATGTCCTACGGGTGTCATTGTGTAACCCGCTTACGCGATGGCATAAATTTTCTTACGTTTACAATTCACGAAGCTAACCTTGTGTTGCGTCATGAAACGGCTCCCAGCTGTCCTTCCATCAGGATCGTGCAGCGACTGCTGTGTTAGGAAGATGAGAGGAAGCCAGATGTGGTAGTTCCATGGACTGCTACGTGCAGCTAATGACCAGCCTGTGATTTAGACAAAATGACGTCAGGAAATACGTGCCAATTCTTCATAGAAGTTGAGCAACCTTCACCCCACCCACCCTAGAAGTAGTCGTGGACTCGCGACAATGATATCAGCGTACACTGTTGTAACCACCAGAATTAACCATTGTAGAGGGCGCCGTTCTAAAAGTGTAGCAGGCCACAACAGGAGACCGAAAGAAAGGGTGAAAAGTTCTTGGATCTGCGAATAACAGACTCGATAGCATGCCGATGTAAAGGTAAACACATTTTCCTGGGATTGAAGCACACGGGATCAATCTGTCGGAAGACTGATGTGAAGAAGAGAATGAGTCAGACTTCTTCATTGGCTAGCTGATCAAATTTACCTCACTGTTAGGTGTTTTCACTTAAATCTCTGAAACCCCCTTTCATAGTGCTCTTTCATAAATTTCGACCGTTTTAGCCAGAGAATTGGGAAAATTGACAATATGTACAGAAAATTCAAAGTAGAATCTTAATGAAATTCGTAACTTAAGTTTGTATTTATTATATGAAACTAACATATTATTGGTTATTAGAGGTTGCCCAAATTTGTTGCATCTGGTTCAGAGGACGTTTCGAAACCCCAGCCAGACTTCCCCATTTAATATATTGTAAACTTAACGATGCCATTTAATATATTGTAAACTTAACGATGCCATTTAATATATTGTAAACTTAACGATGCCATTTATTGTAAACTTAACGATGCCATTTAATATATTGTAAACTTAACGATGCCATTTATTGTAAACTTAATGATGCCATTTAATATATTGTAAACTTAACGATGCCATTTAATATATTGTAAACTTAACGATGACGTAACCAGTTTTATTTAAGGTAGAGTCCCCTGTTGGAACTATTCAGGGAAAATATTTATCCAGACATAACAGATGCAATTTTAGCAGTTTATCACATTTGAAATACATCATAACAACTACGAAAGTATATCCACCAGCCACTAAACGTTTCATTAATTGTTACACTGATTGAATAATACAGCTGATTAGAATGACTTCTTATTATATTAATAGTTTTACTTGAACACACTTTCTTATCCTTTGTCAATCTTTTTCAAAATTATGTGCACAGAAAAATTACTTGTGAGCTTCGAGACATTACAATTTACAGTCTGATATAGGTACCATTATATCTATCATAGTTATATATATATATATATATATATATATATATATATATATATATATATATATATATATATATATATATATATATATATATATATATATATATATATATATATATATTGTTACGACCGTTTGCTAAAAAGAGGTAAAAACCTATTCCGGGTTCGTCTGGTACTGGCTTGAGGTGAAATGAATGTAGCAATCTTATTGTGGTGTTTGCATTGATATTTCTGTATAATAAAAGACTAGAATAACAGAAGAGATTATAGAAGAGAATGACGAACTGTGTATATCTATGACATGTAAATACAAAATAAATTATGTTTTAATTTGTATTGCGTTCTCTCTTATTTTCTTTCTCGAATATATTCACAACATCACAAGTACATTGACATACACAATAATAAATTTACTTTATGACTATACATTTAATATATCCAACAATCTTATTAGTTTAATACACAATTTTGTATGTATATTTAAAAAGACATCAATTTCAGCATCAATGTTTTATGAACTTGATTTTATAAAATAAAGTTAATGTATTTATAACATCAAAGATTAATCTTATTGGAGACTGGTACTAACCCTAATTACCTATATAAATAAACTATAAAAAGCCATATCCGAAATTATTGTAAATCACAATCTGGACAAATCCGAATTTTGGGCAAATCCGAAATTTGGAATAAATCAAAATCTGGACAAATCCGAAGTTTGTATAAATCAAAATCTGGACAAATCCGAATTTAGTCATTTCAATAATATATCACTTTCATAGATGGTTTTTACCTGTATAAAATTATTCATGACTGAGAAAAATTTTTAATTATAATTTTTAATTTATGGTCCGAAATTAGACATTTCTGATTTCAATGCAGTCAGTATCAGTCTCACATCTGCAATGACGGAAGCCGTATTTATAATCTCTATACCCTTGGAGAACCTCTAATGTTGACATTAACAAACAACTTAGACATTCGAAATTCTCCGATTCGGGTTAGAAACGGGAACGCTACTACGCGCTAAGCAACATGTTGGGCTGGGATCAACGTCGCCATTACAAATTAGCGGAGCACGTGCTGGAAGGCACTATTTGATTAATATACACTGTAAACAAATAAGGCATCATAAAATATCGTAATCTAGTAATACAACAGTTGTTACTAGAAACATAATGATGAGTTGAAATAATCATCAGAATGGATGAAATAAGGGTCGGTCGATCTCATTCAAAGCCGACATGTGCTTTCAACGAGGGACCATCTCAAGGCAAGGCGATAATAGGAAACAAGGTACATGTACGGCAACACTTTAAATAATCATACTGACTGGTATAGCAATATATATATATATATATATATATATATATATATATATATATATAAAGGTTACGCAAGCGACATGGTTATAAGGAGAGCAAATCTTTTACAGCCCAGTACTGACGTCATCATTGTGGCAGGTTGACAACATTCTTCACCTAGAGTCGATAGCATTGAAGTACAAACACTTAGTGTAACAACATGGCCACTGGAGAAAAGAAAGAAATTAGCTCTAATCTGATTAACATTGGGATTCTGAAATTGATTCCCGGTAAGTGACATATATATATATATATATATATATATATATATATATATATGACAAGACTAGTTATGTAACTTGCCTAAGCGCTTTCGGTTCATAATAAGTCTTTTTCAAAGGCAAATACAAAGCAAAGACAAAGCAAATAAATAAAACAGAAAAAAAACTTTGTTTAAAAAACTTACATGACAATGGCTTGCTGCGGAAGATATACAGTTTTGCAAACAAAACGGCTTTTCTGTTTTGTTTGTCCAGTGTGATCATGTCATTGAAATAAGGTCGGAAATTAAATTGTTAATAATGGCCGATCATTAAACCATAAAAAAAATAAATAAGGGCCAATCATGTCATTGAAATGATATCAGAAATAAATGGTTATTAATGGCCAATCATGTCATTGAAATGATGTCAGAAATAAATGGTTATTAATGATCGATGATTCATTGAAATCATGTCATACATAAATGGTTATTAATGGGCGATAATTCACTGAAATCATGTCATGAATAAATGGTTATTAATGGGCGATAATTCATTAAAATCATGTCCAACAGTTATACATATTGCTATGAAGGATATACAATATATCAGTTTAAATTATACAATTGTATATAATGCGCTGGCATTAAGTCCATTAGGATACAAAGTATTTAACTTATGAATCCAATAAGTTTCTTTTATGAGTCTGTTCATATCACCATGCACATGTATTATGGCACAAACAATTAAAATAAAAAAAATAGATGACTCAAATCAAATACATGTAACATCAGTTAATATCTCTTTTGTGATAGCATGATCAATATAAAAATCTAAATATCAATCACGTCCACTAGGTGGTATAAAAGATGATTTAGTTGTCTTAAAATAACCCATTTTTTTAAAAAAATTAAAATCAGACAGTTTGAGAAAGAGGGTGGTCATGAGATCAAAGCGCACACATAGTTGTGATGTCTTAGCTTTGAACATGAAATATATCTTGGAAGATCAGTCAGAAATAAACTGTATTCTCACTTAAAACTGAAATCACAGATTTATGATCTGAAGGCTGTAGAATTTACTAGCTTCTTGAAATCAGATTTGATTTTGCTGTGTAAAGCCTATGGCATAGAAGCAGGAAATCTACAGAAGAGTTGTCTAATTAAGCAACTATGTACAGTAATACCTACTTTGAATGAAATGTCAAGGCCTTATTTTTTAGTACAGAATAATCCTGTTGTCAGTTCTTTGAAAGCTAGTAGTAATCAAGACACATCCAGCTGTAGCAAAAGTCAGCCATGTACTAGAAAAAGAACTAAAGCGGGAAAAGGGAAAGGAAAGAAGAAAATGGAAACATATGACAAAAATAACACTGATACTTCAGTTTGCTCTGTATGTAGATGTCATTATGCAGAGGGTGAGTTGTGGATCCAGTGTGATTTGTGTGATGAATGGTTGGATTGGTTTTGTTTTGTCAGGGCATTGATGAAAAGACATGGAGTAGCACAGAAAATGAAAAATGGTTCTGTACCAAATGCTCTTAGAAAAGAAGTCTGTGCTATATCAAATTTCACATATTTAAATATGGCAATATTGACCTTTTTGTTACTGTGTTTTTGGACTTTGATTACATACACTGAATTCACATGCACTACTTGTCTTTATCAGTAAAAGGTGAAAAAATCATTTGTATTCTTTTACATGTTCAGCATGTGATCATAAATATTCAAGCTACTGTATGTGTTGTTCGTGGGTTTATTTTTAGATTGCATTTCTTTCACTCTTGAGACAGTCTTGCAGTCATGTGTTACAGCTGGATCTGTTTTTGCAAAGAACTTGTTTATTGAACACTTATGAATATTGTTTTATGAAATCAAAAAGACTACAAAATATTTTATTGTTAGAAAGGGTGATGTACAGTTAACAATGATGTCAGTTTGGTTATAGTCTCAGATAGTAAAGTAAGATACCTGAAATCTCAGTTACACATTGTAGGTATCAATTCCAGTAAACTACATAGATTGAGCAAATCTGATGAACTTCACTGCAAGGCATTGATTTCCTCTTAGAGTCTAGATGATCTTGCCAAGATATTGAGTAATGTAATGACATGGTATTATTTGACTTGGAACATGTGATTTAGGAAAAAACCCAGATGGCAGTTCATTTTCTTTTGCACATAACCATTTAAGATTTTTTTAATAATCAAAGTGCAATAAAATTATTTGCTATTAATGCTTTTGAAAAGTATCCCAAAATTAAAATTGGACTCCTTGAAACTCCTCCTGTATTTAACATATTTATTAATTGCACTTAATGAGAATCTGGAAAAGGAAATCTTAGATGAAACTGTATTGTGTCGGTATTCATTCAGTTTTTATCTACTATTGTATGACATACATCCAAATCCAGGATTGGTTCAGTATTGGTTATGTATTATTTTGGAATGCCATTACAATGATTGATTGTACAAAGATTTTGCCATTAATATTTCCACGTTTTCTTTTCTGTTGTCACATTATTCCTTATATGTCATACTTTCTTGATTCAGATCTCTTTCTAGTTAGACAAAATGCTGTATGCCTTAAATATTGTTTTGCACTTAATTTTCTTATATTATGTGTCCAGTGTAGTGAACGTGAAGTTTAAGATAACAATCTATCTGTATTCATTAAAACAGTAATTTGATTTTTAATGGCGTACCAGTACACTTAGGCTATTTAGCGCCATACAATAGGTTCTACTTATACATGTTTAAGATATTAAAAGGTTTTATATCTACCAGCGACATAGAAAACCAAATAATTAAAAGTAAAATGGTAAGATGTTGGTAACAGTAAAATATGAAGCTTGTATTTTGAAGAATATAGCAGTTCTTAGTTTTTGTATTCTTTGTAAATAATTGAAAAGATGGCATCAGAAAAATATAGCCCCTTGTCATCAATTTCTGTCTGGAATAAATGTTAATTGTTAGACCATGACAGTTACTTTTGGTATCCTTACCACCATTAGAAGATGACTCCTGTATTCATTTAAGATGAGAATCTACTGGTATTCATCAAACCATTAGTATGATGTAAAACACTGTGAACATGAGGTTTAAAATGACAATCTACATGTATTCAGTTTATACAGTACCCGTGAAAGCAATGGTATGATAAATGTCAATTTATTGAGAACACGAAGTACATGAAGTTTGCAATGACAATCTAAATCTATTGAATAATTCAGAATTATGATGAATGACTATAAATTGTGAATATGGAGTTCAACCGAGTTATATTGAGTTATACAGAATTATGATGAATGACTACAAATTGTGAATATTGAGTTCAATTGAGTTATATTGAGTTAGCCAGAATTATGATAAAAGACTACAAATTTTGAACATCAAAATTTAAGATGGACAATCTACCTGTATTCATGAAACCAGTAGTATGATGAAAGACTACAAATTGTGAAATGAACATCCTTATTGTCAATAGTGACTTCTCGAGATTACAATGTTTCTGTGATAACTTTTCCTATGCTAACTAATAACATATGTAACATAGCTCTCCTTTATCATGCTTGCATTAACAATATTATAATAAAAAATGAAAGTATTCTGTCTTATAGATAGTTGTTACCTTATTTAGCATTGAAAGTATTTTTTTCCATGTTTCCCAGGTAACACATTCATGATTGGCTTTTCAAACTTAAAAGTAGCACATGGTCGAGACAAGTGGATGGAACTGGTCAGATGTTCAGCAGCACAGTGCCTCAATGACCACATTTGGCATCTCTGACTTGACAGTATATATGCATTGTCTCACTTCAGTCACTCATTATTAAGTGATCCAATTACAGAAATCATTAAAATGAGTCAACATTTTTTGGAACGTTTAGCTGACCTTGCAGCTGCATAAGGTTCAGCATGCATTCCACCAGAATTTAATTTCCGTGAAATTGTTGCTTGTCCTAGCACTATGGAATTTATTCCTGGTCAATAGGAATTGTATGTTGGGTTCGTAGCAGCACCATGATACAAAGACCTCTGTTGGCAGAACACATTTTCAACAATGGCACTGTTAATTCTGGAAGGAACAATGCTTTGACCGATTTTTGAAACACACAACTTTGGTAATGACATGAAACCATGATACATAAAATCGAGATCCTCTCTTGTTTCCATTGTCATTAAATTCTTGTGTCTCTGACATGGCAACTTGTTTCTCCCAGGACTTGAACCAGTCATATGCTGAAGTGAGTCTTCTTAACCTTTCATCCGTTAGATCTTTTACAGGTCTACTGTCATTGAAGAATGAAACTAAAAAACTTGTATGCTGCAGAAGATTAAGTGCTGCTGTTAGTTCCTTCTGTGCTGGCTCAGGCAGACTTTCTTGATACATAGTCATCAAATTCAGCATGTCCTGGTTTAGAGCTTCAAAAGCCAGTTTGTTCCTCATCTTTTAAGCATCATTTGGAAAAATATGCTCATCAGAATGCTTCTGATGAACTGGGAAAGGAATTGTGCTGTGGTCCCACTTATAGGCATCTATCCACATCTTCCAAATGATAAAGAAGCCATCAACAGTGAGAAGTCTCTTATGAAAATCCTCAAAACCACTACTTAGTATACTGTTCCTAATCTTCTTGAGTAAATGGCATGGGTCCATCATGAAGATAATTTCTCTCATTGGATGTCTGTAGTGTTTGGCAACCATCTGTGTCTCCATGGGATTTATATGCAAAAAGTGCATTTTCAAAAATGCATGGTTATTGCTTGACCCATCCATGCAGCAGTATATTGCCTGAAAACCATATTCATAAAGGGCATCAACACATTTCCAGGTTGTAATAAATAGGTCACTTGGTGATGCCTGTGTATTTGGATAATTGGCAAATGGCCATCTGAAACCTGGTATACCATGAAAGATGTATTGCAACACGTGATTGGCCATTTACTTTCTACTTTACCCGTGCTGGCTGCATGCATCATCTTTATCTCTGGACCAGAATCAGTTAGACCAACTAATGGGCTATCAGATTTATAATGAACAATTTGTTTGTCTTCTTGAATTGAGATTTCGTCCGAGATTAAAGATCCAAAATAGCCCTCTTGTGTCAAATTTTGTCTTTGTGCCTCATTCAACATCCATTCCATCATTTGTGGTATTATTCCAGGGCCGTGACATACTGCATTTTTATATAGGGATAGTAGCTGCTCAGATGGGAGATGTAACCAACCATTTTTAGTCACATCTCTGTAAGGGATTTGTGTTATACAAAGTTATTGCCATGCTGATTACTTCCCTTGGCCATCTCATACCTTTACTATTTTGTAGATTAGAGGCCATGATTTGGGAACACAAAAGTGTAAGTTGATTTTCAGTCAGATTTGGTGAAATGTTTCTTAAAACCGATATTATATCTTCAAACTGATTGCATCCGGACAAAGGATTTTCATTTTCTTTTTTCTAATTGCTTCTGTTTCATTCTTTGATTACTTGTGCTTTTACACACAATGCACCTCTTACATGTATGAGAAACACTGCCTATAGGAACTACTTTATAGCAATTGATATGCCTGATTACAGCTTTTGGTTCAGTATCCTTCTGCATTATGCATACCTCTTTCACATATTTATCATTGAAAAATGTAAATGGCTGTTCTTTATTCTTGTCATGGTATCCATGACATACAGAAATAATTTCGAGACAACAAAACAAAGCATTTATTGAGTTTGCATTGAATATCAGTTTTGAACTGATGTAGAACTGAGAATGGTCTATCATTTTTCCAGCTACAGACACATTGTACAATACCATCATTTCTGATGCTGATTTCTATCATCATTGGGTTACCATTAAAAGTCTCCTTTGACATACAACCAAGCTTGCAAACACTTTCAGATTTATCAAGCAGAAACCATTCTGATGGCTTCATGGTATGCACTGCTTCAAATGGAATAAGCTGACTGTACCATTTGATGAATCTAAAGTTATACCATGTATGCTCCTTATCTGTATGTTGTTAACTCTAACAACAGACTTCTTCACATTTGGAAATATTTTCATTATTATGTTAGTCAACATTGCTGGATTGCACACATCCTTAGAAACTGAAATATCCTCTGTCAACCTAGAAATAATTTCATCCATGGTTCAAGAATGTACCATATAGTGTTAATGCAGAATACGGTTGGTCTCAAAAGCCGTCAAGTCAAAAAAAAAAAGGCTTAGAGACCAACTAGCTGGTCTAGGGAATATACAGATAAACGCTGCTGTCAGTTTTAGTCAAATCTAAATGTGTTTTGTATGTAGCTGTTGTATATATCGAAATGGGACTTGACTTATTTTGAAATTTATATATCGAAATGGGACTTGACTTATTTTGAAATTTCTATATCGAAATGGGAATTGACTTATTTTGAAATTTCTATATCGAAATGGGACTTGACTTATTTTGAAATTTCTATATCGAAATGGGACTTGACTTATTTTGAAATTTCTATATCGAAATGGGACTTGACTTGTTTTGAAATTTCTATAAAAATCACCCACCATAATATTATGGTAAGAACTTTAATTTTGTTTCCACTCTGCACTTATCAATAAATAAGTGACCCAAGTTTTATTTTATTTCTATATCTTTTGTAGTAAGAGATGGAAATGAGCGATAAAAACAATTTCCACTTAGAAAATGTCATCGCATGATAGTGATTCATGACTGTACAGTACTTTTATTTTAATGAATACATTACAAATAAAAGTATGGTACATATGATATCTTCAGCTTCCTAAAATATTGTACAGAATTAGAATAGTGTGCTTACTGGTTCCATGTGATGACTGGTACAAAATCCATCTTGAGATAATAATAATAATAATAATGATAATGATAATTATAATCAGAATCATAATAAAAATAATAATTGAAATGAAAATAATACAGTTAGTACAAACTACAACATATCTATATGACTTTTGACAACCCAAGTTTTAGTTTTGTTTATCATTAAAAATGACAGAGGAAAAACAAGTTTTCACATAGAACTAGTTATCTCATAATTATTCATAACTCTGTAACAGTATTGTTTTAAATAGTACTAATATCAAAGTAAATGTAAGGTACTAAAATACTATACACAACTATAATAGTGTGCTTACTCATTCCATGTGATGTTTGCTGTTTGATCCCGCTATAATAATAATAATGATAATAATAATTATAATAAACGAAATGATACCAGTAGTACAATCTACAACATATCTATATGATTATTGATGAACCAAGTTTTAGTTTTGTTTAGGAAAAACAACAGCTTCCACATAGAACTAATTCGCCCCTTATAATGATTAATGACTCTGTAACAGTATTGTGTTAATTAGTAACCATAAGGTACTAAAATGTTATACACAAATAGTGTACTTACAGGTTCTGTGTGATCTCTGCTGTTTAATCCCTCTATAATAATAATAATAATAATAATAATAATAATGCAAAAAATAAAACTTTGAATATCTACAGTATTTTGTGTACATGTATTTCCTGGCTAACTAATTTATGTGACATTTAAGTGACGTCTAATGTATATCTCTCTGATAATAATAATACTAATACTAATAATAATAATAATAATAATAACAAGAACAAGGTACTGCTCCAGTGGCCTAGTGGTTAGAGCGTCTGCCGCAGAAACAGGAAGTCATGGGTTCAATCCCTGGCCAAGTCATACCAAAGACTTACAAAAAAGGCACTCAGCATTAAGAGGTTAGTGTAAGGACTGGTTGGACTGGTGTCAGGATAATGTGATTGTGAGGGACATCATGCTACATGTCTGCAGCATAATGCCCCAGTGCTAGATATCACCATAAACTGCCTCACTGCAGATGTCATAGCAATATGACTGAAAAATTGTTAACACTACGTTAAAAATCCAAATCAAACAAACAAACAGCAAAGCAACAATGGTTGTGATGATGGTGAATAATTACTAATTATAATATAATAGACTATTATTTCAAGTCATAAGTTCAATCGTTACTAATGTCTGTAAGTTATATTGTATTTTATTTTAATTATACATGCCATTATTGGTATTTATATCATTTTTATTTATAGACAACCTTGACCCTTGTGGCATAGTTGTGGTCAGAGACCATCTGGTAATCACAGACTGGGAGTCGTATAAAGTCCGTGTGTACAGTCGCCATGATGGTATGTTGCTGTCTTCATCACACAGACTGGAGTCAGGTCCATATGGGGTATGTTGTGTGAATGACACGGACATCTGTGTGGCTATGTACAACGGTAGCATAACAGTGATGTCGGTACAGGACTCGGGTCTCATTTCTAGAGGTACAACATTTGATTTACGACCATCATTTGATCGCTGTGATGGTCTTGCTGTATTCAGGGACAAAATTGTTGTCAGTGGCGTGAAAGACAACATGATCTATTGGTGCAATGTGTCGTTACGAGATGGACGACTTGACAATTTACAAAAAGTCTGTGGAGTGGGATTTAGTTTCTTAACGATGAAAGAAAACATGATTTATATCTTGTGTGATGCTAAATCCCCTGACAACAATGGTGTGTATGGATTTAATTTATTGAATCCAAGTCAACCAGCATTCCGATACAAACACGAGGAATTGGGGCTTCGTGGAATAACTGTAGATGATAATGGATATTTATATCTGTCTGATTGGATTTCGAATTCCATTCATCATCTGACAGGTAAATGTGAGTTAGTGGCTATTTACACAGAAGGGATACCACATGATCCATGCACCATTTTCTGGGACAACGGAATTCTGTACATAACAGCTGCTAATGTGATCAGCATGTTTAAAACACCTCAGCAAGGTAAGTAACATATTTTAGTTTTACTAAATTAACATCAACAACACATTTAGAACTTTATTATCATAACAAACATTTTAAAAAATGGAAGCATACATGTACATTGGGGTGGTGTTGTAGTACATGTACATTGGGGTGGTGTTGTAGTACATGTACATTGGGGTGGTGTTGTAGTACATGTACATTGGGGTGGTGTTGTAGTACATGTACATTGGGGTGGTGTTGTAGTACATGTACATTGGGGTGGTGTTGTAGTACATGTACATTGGGGTGGTGTTGTAGTACATGTACATTGGGGTGGTGTTGTAGTACATGTACATTGGGGTGGTGTTGTAGTATTATCTTGATTAGTTTAGATAATGGAAGGAATATTTAGTGACTAGAGAAAATGGAGTAATTTTTATTTAAAGAAAGGTGTTATTTAATTTATACAAAATCACACATCTTTTAGGCATACTAATTTATGAAAAGAACTCTTTGTAAATTAAATGCAGATGGAGATTGTGTTGAACAATACATACAAAAATATTGCAATGGTAGCCATGATTGTGTCATATGGGTGACACGTAGGCATGATTGTGTCATATGGTGACAGGTAGGCAGGGAGGTTGTTTTCTTTTCCATTGAACATTTTGATTAGTTATATATGTGTTTTTTAAATACAAATGTGAGGTGGGTTGGGATGTCACCATAGAAAAAAAGTGATGGTCCACTGACCATCTTTTTCAGCGACATGGGACAAATACTTGTAATACTATATGGTTAGGGAGCTTCAAACTATAATGAGATTGTAATAGCTTAAGATACATAGTCTAATATACACAAATTAAACACAAGCCTTTAAACCGTTTCTTGTATTGCTCATGAAATTGTCCAGTTATGATACCATTTAATATAGGTAACGGACTCGCCTTATATAGGAGAAGTTCTTATTTTATGATAATTTTTATTGGTATAGATTTATTATTAGTGTAGAGTTATTAATAGTGTAGATGTATGTAGATTTATTATTAGTGTAGAGTTATTAATAGTGTAGATGTATGTAGATTTATTATTAGTGTAGAGTTATTAATAGTGTACATGTATATATATATATATATATATATATATATATATATATATATATATATAGTGATGGGAATCGGTCAGAAATTCATAATCGATAATCGGTTCCCCTTAACCAACTGATTATCGATTATAATCGGTTACTAAGAGCAAATTTTAATTTTTGTTAAACGGTTATATCTTTGATCAAGAGTTCAATATGTTTATAAATGTACAGGAGTAATCTCTTTTAATGACATGTATACTTTAACCTGACAATAATATTTCATTATGTGTTACATTTCTTCTACAACTTTGTTAAATGAACGCAACTTTTAATGGCTGATCAGACATGTGTAACTGAAATACTGCTACAATCCCCCCCCCCTCAATTCTTTCGTTCACATGTGATGTGTCTAATAATTAAAATATAGAAGGACATGTTTTTCTTGTTTTGTCATTGTTTATAAATACTACAAAAGATGTTGCACTTTTAAATGAAACAAATCAACAAAATGTGTTTAAATTTATTAACTCAATAATTTAACAACTTGACCATGCAATAATGACTATATGTTCCTAAGTATGAATCATAAGGTTTCATATTTGTAGTTGTGAAGGGAATTAATAAATTTCCGGTCAACTTTAGTGGCTGGGAGTTTTACTAACCATTGTGCTTTGCACACACTTAAAAAGTAGTCTCCCTTTACACACAATCGATTGTGGAGTTGACAATTGATAACTGCTCGATCACACTTGCTATTATCTGGCAGAGTGTTGAATCACACTAATCACATTTCCTGAATTACCAGACATGTCAACTGGTGTATGTGCATTTTAATTATATTACATTGGCATTGTGCATTTTTAGTCTATAGCAGCGGTTCTCAACCTGTGGGTCGCGACCACGTCAGGGGTCGAACCACGATTTGCCAGGGGTCGCTTACGACCATCGGAAATATACATTTTTACAGTTATGAACGAAAATAATTTTACGGTTGGATCGCCGCAACATTTGGAATTGCATTAAAAGGGTTGTGGCACTAGAAAGGTTGAGAACCGCTTGTCTATAATATACATTTCTCTTCTTTCAACTAAGTTCTAGCCGCCAGAAATAGCCCATCGTTTGCTAAATATGGCACTAAATCCACAGTATCATAAATCACCAACTAACATCTTTCAAGAGGAAAGAAAACATATTGATACAAACCAGTCATGCCATGAAAGGCACACATTATTGATGGTGAAAATAATGTACAACAACTTCAATTTAAATTTGAAATATGTTAATTAAATTATATGTTAGCTGTGTAAAAAGTAGAAATCACAGCAAATACAGAAATAATTTTTCGATCTTTTTACATTTAAATTATTGTCATTATTCTTCTCATGATCAATGATATGGCTAGCAAGCATGAATTTTTTTTTAAAATAATTACTGTCAACGTCTAGTAAATGTTAAACATCTTTGAGAAAGAACAGGAAGTGAAGGGAAGAAAAATGTATAATTGTCAAACATGAATGAAACCTGACATATCTTCCAGTCTGTTATTTATATTGTGCACAGAGGTGAATTTCAAAATAAAAAAGTGAATCATAACATTGAAACAATGAAATCTGAGAAATTCTTATGTTTTAAGGAATCAGTTTTATTCATGTTGTCTGTATGACATAGATCTATATGTTTCTAGGGTTTACATAGAAAATGAGTCCAGTCACATATCAAATGCTAGATGTTAATTTCAAAATTTGCAGCTTATTTAAGATATGTAATGAAAAAAGAATTCAAACCTGCAGGTCAGCTTTCTGCATAAAAACAGTGGACTCTTTAAGTGAAGAGCTCCCTACATTGACAAAGGGAAGCAACTCTCTTATATATACATGTGGCAGTGAGATTAACTTGTACATTTTCTTGAGAGTTCTTTTTAACAAGCTCCCATCCTCATTAAATTTGCGTAAATTTTGCTTGAAAAAAACTAAATATATATTTTATTCACAATCTCACCCTATGATCCTATTTACATTTAACATATTGCATACTGTTAGTATATGCCTATTTACAATTAACATATTGCGTACTGTTAGTATCTGCCTAATTACAATTAACATATTGCGTACTGTTAGTATCTGCCTAATTACAATTAACATATTGCGTACTGTTAGTATATGCCTAATTACAATTAACATATTGCATACTGTTAGTATCTGCCTATTTACATTTAACATATTGCATACTGTTAGTATCTGCCTATTTACATTTAACATATTGCATACTGTTAGTATCTGCCTATTTACATTTAACATATTGCGTACTGTTAGTATCTGCCTATTTACATTTAACATATTGCATACTGTTAGTATCTGCCTGAAACAAGAAATGATTATCTGCATTGCAAAAAGAATACATGATTACTTTACTGTTCACATTGTGAGCAATTTGCTTTTTCCTTTTCTTTATTGAGATTGATAAATGTCAAAATATTTTAATTGCAGACCCAATCCTTCCTGTGGAAATCCTCAGTATGGACGATAATTCCATTCAGCTGTACAACAAAGCTCTGCATGCTGGAATGGAGAAGTTTTACAACATAAGGGTGATGGTGGTAGGGCAATTTGGGGTTGGAAAAACTACCTTGATAAAGCGCCTCCTTGGTCAGCCAGTTGATATATCTGAGAGGAAAAGCACGGAAGGAATTGATGTGCATAAACACTGTTGCAAAATCTCTCTGGATAAAGGGGAATGGATACAGCAGGTTGAAGGTAAGCCATCACTATCCACAAAATTTATAAAGAAAAATAAAGTCATGATTTTGTCGGTCCAAAAGTGCATGGGTAATGTTGTGTACTACATTTCCAGTATCAAAATGGCAATTGTAAACTTGAGATAAATTTTGACCGCTCCACCAGTGAGGTGTAAATTTGCTTGTATAATCTCCAGGAAAAAATAATCATTTATTATTATTCTTAAATAATTTTCATATATATATTCGGGGTCAGTCAGGTATAAATTTATTATTTTTCTTAAATAATTTTCATATAATATACATTCGGGGTCAGTCAGGAATGGATCACATTTTTGTTGCTACACAATGACAGCAAATTGATCCCTATTTGTTGAACTTTAAGAAAATTGTTTAATGGTAACTGAGACTGATATATCACTCATTTGTGGAACATGGTAGATTGGACCTGGAAATTTTAATTAACGTTATGAAGTTATCAACTTTTAGTAATATATTTCTGTTACAGTTTCTTTCCAAGCAGTGTTCCTAGTACACCATAAATTATGATATTCAACAAAATTTTGATCAATGAAAATCTCATGTTTAGTGGAAGCAGTACTTTCAGAAATAAATACCAATTAAATATAAAAAATTATCAAGTAAAATTTATGTTTGTGTTCTATCTTTAAATTAGTTAAAGTGCAGTCATCACAAATGCAAAGTGTTCTCTTGTTTTTAAAAATAAAATGTATCAATCTTCTGTAACAACTATGTCAACTAGCATTTCCTCTTGCTCTCTAAGTAATTGGTCCTCTAGACCAATTACATATGGAGTGAATCTCATTTGTCCGACTCAAGTTCCATATATAAAGATTCCCTCATTAGGTTATCATCTCATTGATAATGGCCATATACAGGTAACAAAGTATGTGTACCAATCATGTACAAGGGAGTTCGCACCTGATTATGCATGAAACAATTTGTCAGTTATGAGTTATCATGTGAAAGGACAGAGAGTTGAGATTGAAAACTTTTGCATATTTGCTAGTAAAAATATGAGTGAAACAAGTCTTATCTGAGAAGGAATCGTGTGTCTTCACACATTGGTGACCTTTGAATTTACATATTATTTTTTTCAATATTTGGCCGATGTCTGTTATTTCTGTTGACTCCAACTGTGATATACTAGAAGATATAGAACTGTATATATAAGCAAGAAAGAACTCTTAAGACTACTTGATGAAGGAATAGCTTGAGTAAATTTGTGAATGCAACTGTTTTGATTCAGAATGTCAGAATGATACATTTATAAGGCTTATTTTTTCAGGGCAAATTACGACATTTGCCCCAATAAGAAAATGAGTAAAGTTTTGTGGATTTTGAAGAATATAGATTGTAGATTAATAATAATAATAATAATTATAATCATAATCATAATAATAAAAATAATAATAATAAATGTTTATGATAATTGTATTGATTATTAGTACATTAAGAATGTTCTTCCAGAGGGCACCTGTCAATGCAGTTTGCTTTCTACTTTTCAGATTCTGATCAATTGCACACACTAAATCGTCTGATTAAACTTTTACGTGTACCTGATCAAAAACCAGACATCAGCCAGGAGCAAGAGGGTATGAGTCAGGTAAACTATCAGAGGGAGATTACTTCTGAAATAGATGCCACTAAAAGCAATGTACCATCAACAACTTCAGTGTCAGACCAAGAAGTTCAATCCTCCACTCAGTTATCTATTACCAAAAGGGATGAGATTCATCATGTGGAGCATTTAAACAAAGAGACTGACATTCTTGCTGTTCCACTGAGTGATGCAAAGTCCAGTGAGAGCGAGAAGAAGGACGCAATGATGGAAATTCTCCGTTTGGTCAATGAAAATGCTGACAAACTAGTGAAAGATGTAGGGAAATATGCAGCAGTGTCAATTTGGGACTTTGCCGGTCAATACACTTTCTATACTACTCATCAAACGTTTCTGACGAGTCGAGCAATTTATCTCTTGGTCATTGATCTCAGTCAACAAATCACCGATATCATACAAGATGACAAGTGTTTCCTTGATGCAGATGGGATCAAACTGCGCCAAGTTCTCGGTAAGTACAGTATTTTTAGATAGGAGAGAGAAAAGGTTAGAAGTATATGGCAACAGAGGTAACAGCAGAAAGTGTTCTTAAAAATAATTGTACATAAAAGATACATGGCTGTTGTCTTATAACAACCTGAGAAATTAGATATTGGTACAAGTTTTAAAATGGAATAAGGAATCCCTCAAGGTCAAATAGATCAATATAAGTTATAGTAATACTGCTGAAAACAAATAAAAAGTTAAATTAGACTATAGATACAAAATCATATTTATAACTCTGACGGGATAAACAGAAAATATTGAAATTAACCACAGAGGACTATTACAACAACAAAACTCCCCCAAACTAATCTCTGATAGAGACGGGGTAATTACAACAACAGAACACCCCAAAACCAAACTCTGATGATAAGATACAGGGGATAATTACAACAACAGAACACCCCAAACTCTGATGATAGAGACAGGGGATAATTACAACAACAGAACACCCCAAAACCAAACTCTGATAGAGATGGGGTAATTACAACAACAGAACACCCCAAAACCAAACTCTGATGATAAGATACAGGGGATAATTACAACAACAGAACACCCCAAAACCAAACTCTGATGATAGAGGCAGGGGATAACTACAACAAAACACCCCCAAACTAAACTCTGATGAAAGAGATGGGGGATAATTACAATAATAAAACTCCCCTCAAACCAGACTCTGGTGGTACAGCACAGTTCTGGTTCACACCAATAAATGTGTCATAATAAATGCGACATTCAGCATTCATATGGCAGAATGATGAGATAAGAAGTGATTAAATAATTAAAACAAATATTTTTGTTAGTTTTGTTATTTTCACCCGATAGAATTATAAACAAAGTATTAATTTCTTTTATTTTCAGACCTGGTTCAGATTTGGATGAATTCCATCCATTCCAGTGTGAAATCACCTAAAGACATCATTCCCGTAATTCTGGTTGGCACACATGTAGATAAGCTTTCAGAGGTATTCTTAGCTGGGATTTAATTATTTAAGTTCATTTTAAAGATTGTATTAAATTAAGGTTTTTTCTATTAGCAGCCTAGGTGATAGGATCAGTATTCCTTCCATATTCATATTATGCGAATGAATTCCTATGGGATGTGGGTCTGTCCATCTCAGGGGCCTTGGTCATGTATGCCTCTTTGGGCTTTTCGATCTTGCCCTCATCACAGGGGCATTACTGTGACTTGTCCCCATCATAACCAGGTAGAAACATGTGGAAGGTTAGAGGCATCACTTCTTCCATGACTGACAGATGTCCTTTATCTATTGCCACCTCATTTCACTCCTTCAGCTCCTACTCACTGTGTTCAATGTGTTCATATGCCCTCTTCACCCCCTAGGGACTTAATGATACATACCCACTCTCCAGCTCAGAGTGTCCTCAATGATGCAATCTCCATTGTGGTAGACTCACATGAGTTTGATATGAAGGATGCACTATTGAAGCCAGCTCTTATGCTTGCCCCTTCATCTATTTTAGATGTTGAATAAAAGTTATGGTATTTTGACGAGGAAATTAAGGAAGTCTGTCACCTCTCCAGTTGCTGAAATTACCAATTGTCCAGTATTCTGATGACTGGTCATCCATAGTGTTCCAATTCGATCCCAATATCAGGATTTTTACCATTGTTGGTCAGTGGTAATCGAGTTGGGATCTTTTGCCTAACTGCAAGAAATAGGAACTCGCTCCATCACAAGACTTTGTTTACATGGGGATCAATTTTTTCACAAACTAGAACTTAGAGTTTCACTGGCTTAGATAGATCAAATCCTCGCTCTTTTAAAGACACTGTCAGATAAAACATCTTTGTCAGATCGATTGTACTTATCCCTTCTGGAACCTTGATTGCCACTGCAGACCTGGTTCTATCATAACGTCTTCATGTGTGACCTCCAGAGATTTTCCTTTTCGCAAGCTGTACATTTTCCATCAACACTGATTTTCCTAGGACCGGCATTTCATCACCATTTGCAGTAAATGTACCCGAACCACACTCCTGTCTGTTCCTCGATGAACCAGATTCCAGTGTGGGCATAATTCTACAGGCAATTTGTACCCTGTCCAAATTGTCTCTCCACATAACCTAGAAATTAAGGCTGTATACCTAGCTTCACAAGGGGTGCATTATGTAAGGAGTCGATGTGTTGTAGCTTATTTTTAATGTCAAGGAGGCACACGTGTCCCTTCTTTGTGTGGAAGTCTGGAACTCATAATGCTTAGAGTTTGGCATATTCTGGTCAAGAAGAACATTTGGTGGACAGTTTTTCTTAACTGGCAGTCATTCTCACAGAATGACCTCTTCATCACTCTGTTGGTCCCTTTTCTTGCTGTGAGGTAGACCTCTAGTTGATCTATCTGTAAACACGCAGAACAAAAAGACTTTTACTTTTATCCTGTAGTGGACCAAGGAGCATGGGCAGTGGATACATTCAGTATCCAGTGGGACTGGCTATTCTCATATACTTTTCTACCCTATTGACTGATTCCTTAAGTTCTGCAAAAAGTCGCAGCTTTCACAGCTCATATCATTATCACAGCCCCACGTTTGGCCCCAGTGTTCATGATTCAGTGATTTTCAAGACCTGTTGATTGCTATACCATGGTCTCTTTCATGAGGGATCTTCTATTGCAGCAACGGAGATCTCGCATCCACAACAGCAAACACATTCTCCACCTTCTAGCTTGGCCCATCCCATGCAATGTCTCAGATAGAATAATTATTCAGGCTGAGTTGATAGTTGCATCATTCAGGCCAGGAGATGTCTATCTATGATGTCTATGATGTCAGGTGAAGAATCTTCTGTGGTTGGTGCAGTAGGAAAGATGTTGATAATATCTGCCCCTCAACAACTTCTCTTGTTTATTTTCTTTCTTTTTCTATTTGATAACAAAAATTGCTTTGTATCTACTATCAAAGGATAGAGAGCTGCCCTTTGATACACTCTTAAATTTTCTCAAGGCATATTAGTAGGTTCGGATTCACATCTTATTGATCTTAGTAAGCATTTATACCTGCAGGAGATGTCGGTTCAAATCTTGGATTTGGCCAATGCAGGTATATGAGAAAGCTTGCCAGCAGATTCTCGTGGGTCAGTGGTTCTTTCTGAGGTTTTCCGGGTTTGTCCTCTACCATCAATACTGGCCGCCATGTATAGCCTATCTTGTGCTGAAAAATGGCTTTAAGCCATAAAAATAAAACAAAACATCCAATGCCTATGATGCTAGGTGAAGAATCTTATGTGTTTGGTGCAGTAGGAAACATGTTGATTATACCTGCTCCTCTATAACTTCTCTTGTTGATTTCTTTCTTTTTGTATTTGAGAACAAAAATTGCCTTGTATCTACTATAGGATAGAGCGTTGCCCTTTGATACACACTTAAATTTTCTCAAAGCATGGTAGTTGGTTCAGATTCACACCTTATCAATCTTACTAAGCATTTAAAGCTGCCTTGAAAAAAACTATAAAAAAAACCCCAAAATTTTGTAGATCAAGAATTGCTACTCTACCCTGATTGTACATAACATACAAGGACAAAGCGAGTTGCACAAGGAATTGTGTCATACTACACATCATGTGGATGGAGCATTTTCTTTGGCATGGCAAAGAATGCTAAGCAATTGTTTGGGATAAGTATTGCATAATTAGATTTTTTTAATATAATTGCTTTGGATAAGTATTGCATAATTAGATTTTTTAATATAATTGCTTTGGATAAGTATTGCATTATTAGATTTTTTAATATAATTGCTTTGGATAAGTATTGCATAATTAGATTTTTTAATATAATTGCTATGGATTAAGCATTGCATAATTAGATTTTTTAATATAATTGCTTTGGATAAGTATTGCATTATTAGATTTTTTAATATAATTGCTTTGGATAAGTATTGCATTATTAGATTTTTTAATATAATTGCTTTGGATAAGTATTGCATAATTAGATTTTTTAATATAATTGCTATGGATTAAGCATTGCATAATTAGATTTGTTTGATATAATTGCTATGGATAAGTATTGCATAATTAGATTTGTTTGATATAATTGCTATGGATAAGTATTGCATAATTAGATTTGTTTGATATAATTGCAATGGATAAGTATTGCATAGTTAGATTTTTTAATATAATTGCTTTGGATAAGTATTGCATGATTAGATTTGTTTTATATAATTGCTATAAATAAGTAATGCATAATTAGATTTGTTGTAAATTCCCACCAAAAAGCTTCATATTTGCCGACTCACAAAGTTACAGTTCTTGATCATTCCAGCGTATCCAAAGAAGATTTTTGTTTAAATAAAGATTGATTTAAGTAAAGATTGATGTTTTCTCATTAATTCTGTCTTATACTTTATATTTGGTTTAAAAATAGACAAATCAGACCGGCAGAAGTAATCAAAATAAATTTGCTTAAAATGTTATTGTTTTATTTGGCTTGTTGCTTATTAGATCTCATAAACAAAGACGGATAATTTGTCAGCTAATTGCAGATTTAAACATCTGGACTATATCATGATCAGGGTGTGAAGTATAATTGACTTGTTTGTGAAAGAAAAAAAAACAGGAAATCTCTAAGTTTGGCATTGCAGTTGTGAAGACCGTTTTAAAGCTAACCACTTACAAAATATCATTCAAAACAATTCTAAAGATCATTTCAGAAGATAAATATCTCCAGAAAATGAACTCAACATTATGCATTTATGTATTGCTTCCAGAAACTTGGCATACCAAGAAAGAATCTTGTATTAGATCCTTTTTTCGTTCTAATAGAATGTCATGCTTTGAAATAAACTTTCTAAGACTGTATATGAAATCTCTACATTCATTTTATTTTATTTACAGAAATCTCGAAAAGAATTCATTGACAAGTACTTTAAAGAACTGCGGTACAAGTTGAAAGAAAAGCCAATCATACGTCACCTGATGGATGATATTGCCATCGATAACACCCAGCCTGACCCCATGCTGGAAGAGTTGAAAAAAAGAATTTTTGAATTTTCATCACAGCAGCCTCATTGGGGGGAGGAAAAACCTGCCCGATGGCTTCCCTTAGAACAAGCTATCATGACACTAAAAGCTTCTGGTATCAAGGTGAGGTTAACAGTAAATCTTATGACAAATTTACACATATGCAAAATGTGTGCATAGAAGTGTGCAATGATTTTACCCATCCACCTATACACAAATCGGTTGCCTTTTTCATTTCTGTACACTGATTTCAATTTAAAAATGATCTCTCTTTACCAAATTTTGGGGTAAGTATACCGAGTTTAGAGTCAAAAGGTCTAATGTCAAGGTCACTGCAACTTAATATTGAAAAATTGCTTTTGTACATAAACTTCAGTTTATAGCCATAATACATTATATGTTAATATTTCATTACTTTTCAGTTCCAATATACTAATGTCCCAGTCAAATCTAATTAGCTCCTCCTCTAAAAACATGATCCCAGTTTAATTTATATGTCATAGCTAACATAATAAATTTCTTCTCTCTTTACTCTGACACTTGCAAAAGTACATTTAGGTCAAGTCTCAAAACAAAATATGCCTTTGTTCTAAATAGATATTCAGGCTGTACACGTTCCTATAGTGTCTTCAGCAGGTTGAGACTGCTCCGGTGACCTAGTGGTTAGAGCGTCTGCCCCGAAAGCAGGAGGTTGTGGGTTCAATCCCAGGCCGAGTCATACCAAAGACTTACAAAAATGGTACTAACAGCTGCCTCGCTTGGTGCTCAGCATTAAGAGGTTACTGTTATGAATTTTCGGCTTGGTGTCAGGATAATGTGACTGGGTGGGACATCATGCTATATGTCTGGCGTGATGCCCCAGTGCTATACATCACTATAAACTGCCTCACTGCAGACAATATGACTGATTTTTTTATTTTATGTTAAAAATCCTAATCCTAATCAAACAATCACCAGGTTGATGGGGGCCTGTTCAGTCTCACCTCTGCCAGTAAAGTCTTTGCTTGGATAATGTCGGTAATTAATATCTAAGATGAGATCCCATTCCTACAGTATTTTGATGACTTGTTGATAAACTCATCAGAGATACTTTTCTGAAGACCTGTACCTCTGGTGATCAGTGGTTACTAACTGATTCCCAATTTTGACAAGTATGATGTCTTCCCATCTCAGGACTTCATTCATATACATGGGTATGAATTTTCCTCACCAATCTATTGATGATGTGAGTTCCACAGGATGACAAAAGTTTATCGTTCATAATGGATCTTGTCACCAAAATTGTGGCCTTTGTTTTTTTTTCACTTTTCTGTCCAGGAATCTCTTTGGACTTCTCTTGCACCTTCATTTCCACTCGACTCCTTAAATTCTAGATTTTAACTTTGTACATTTCTTTTTTCAGGTTGTACCACTCAGTCTTATTGAAGAAATAAATATGTCTGGATCTGTTAAGATTGAGGACAGAAATGAATTGGAGCTGTTCCTTAAATTTCATCATGACATTGGCACAATCCTCCATTTCAGGTAAAGCAAATGTGGCAATGTATATTAATCCTCTCTCAAGTGTACAAAAGATGAAATAAATTGTATGTTTACATTATACCATTTTGTTTTTGAGCAAATTAATCAGAGATTTATACCTTGATAGAGTATACATTGTTTTAATGATCATTAATTTTAACAATGTTAATCTTGATATGGTGGTTAATCTTGATGCTTGATGCCTAGATGCTCAAATGATGCTTCTAGATTAGTTCTGCAAGTTATTATTGTCTATCTCTCACACAGCCATCCCTTCCCTGGGGTAAAGGTTGGCCTTTCCAGAGAGAGGCTATATTTTTGTGAGATGTGTATCATAGCTGCCAACTGTCCCGTTTTTTCCGTATTTGTCCCGTATTTTGGACCTGAATACGGGTGTACGTTTTTTTATGCAAAAAATACGTTTTTTAATAAATAAAAAAAAATAATAAAATTTCGTTGGAATTGTCAGTTTAGAATGCGTTCCCAGTTCTATTTTGACAGAATATAGCACATGTATATACGAATAAAGTTCTACAATACGATTGGTTCATTCGAAATCGAGGCTACCAGGCCTGTCATTATCTGCCATATTGGATTTCGCAATAGTTATCGCTGTTGCTGTATCTAGTCTATGTAATATTCAGCTTCTAATCATGCTAAATTGGAAGGCAGAATATTCAGAATTTTCTCCAGAGGAAATAGGAGACAACTGAAAGGATATTTGTGCCGTCTTGTACAGATTTGTGAAACCATATAGTACAGGAGAAAAACTGACGTTTTGTAAATTGTGTAACGTGATTTCGCTATTGGGCACAGAGGTGCCCATGAAATGCAAGAGCACGAAAAAGTTAATAAACATCAGCATCCTGCTTCATCACATACAACTCAGCCTGAACTTACGACGTAGATAAATGACAAGAAAGAACCTTAATGTACATCGATCGAAATTTGATTTTTAAATTTCTTTTAGAAATAAACCTTTTTCAGTTACTAGTGTTGTTGGCGATTTATTTTGCAAAAGTTTTTCAGACATTAAAATCGCAAAAGATAATTTGTATGCTTGAACGAAAACATTTAAATAAGAAAATAACAGAATTGAGATAATAAATGAAAATTGGTACATTGGAATCAATGATTAAACAAAAATAAGGTGTGGAAAGGGCTCCTATAAATAGCTTGTGTTTGAGTGTGTTGCACTCTTGCACCTTTTGAATGGGCACCTATATGGAACGCGTGCAACTCAAGAAGGTGCAACATGTGCATCTTTGACATTAAATAATTATGTTAGGCACTGTCCAACTTTACTGATGGTTATATATATTGTAAATAGATACATATGCATTGAAAGTTAAAAATCAGTATTTGTTCCTGAAAATCAGTATTTTTGTGACAAGTAATCAGTATTTGTGCACTCAGGGGTTGGCAGCTATGGTGTATGTGTGTGTGTGTATACCGTATATACTCGCGTATAAGCCCATTCGCATATAAGCCGACTCCCCCCCCCCACCAAACTGAATCGGTAAAATTGTTATAAAGTGCATAACTGAATTATTTTGTAGAAACAACAGGTTTCCTTCCCAATCCATGAATTGAACTTTGGTTAGAAAGTAATGTTACTCAAACAAACCCCACAAACATTGATAACCATAAAAATTTAATTTACAGTAATCTTTAGGGATCAATTGAAAATAAAATCTGCACTGCTTTGATTTTGGCTTCATTTTCTCCAAACTTCCTTTTTGAATCCTAGGTGAAAAATCAATGTTGGTGGAGCTGACATTTACATTTGACAGAGTTCGCTTGATACGTTTTCTGGGTACAATTGCCATCAAATATCATTGATTCTCAGTGGTTAGGTAGAGGATTCTCAAAGGTTTCAACTTAAAGGTCAACATACCGTATATACTTGCATATAAGCCTGTTCGTGTATAAGCCGATGCCCCCAAAACTGAATTAGTAAATTGGTTATAAAGTGCATGACCCATGTATAAGCTGACCCATAATTTCTAGACTACATCACAAGAAGCACAATGATAGTTCTGAATACGTTTATTTAGGCAGATCACATTATTAAATAAAATGAAAGTAAGAAAGCTAATTTATATGTTGAAATAAAAACAATTCTAAAGTGCTAAGTCTTAATGGAAATTTAATTAATCCTCATTTTAAAATCATGACTTATAAAAGTTAAATCACTTTTAGAATCCTTTAAAATCGGGCTTTGTATTAGACTCACCAAACAGTTCACAAAACTCGGCTTCTGTTACAGTCATGCTTTCATCATATACGTTGTCATGGTCATCCGATAATCCGGTTCATAAAACAAGAGCACCAGCCGGCTGATGCAACCAATTTTGAATCTGCCAACTTGTATTTGTAATTTTTTCGTCATCTGCATAGCACATAGACAAATTGCTGCCATTCCCGTACTTGCTTCTCGTTCACAAAAGTTCGCATGCTGCAGCAGTTATTTGCTTCTGCATATTCAGTAACGTTAAGTTTGAATGCTTCATCATTAAGCAGAACACTTTCTTTTACTTCCTATACTATTCATTTTATCCGATTGAATTGAATATAAACTTCTAGAGAGATTTAACTGAAATAATTTCTTTTAGTGGCAGTGTACTATTTATATACCTTATCCTGTAATTATTTCCATGTGGGATTGGTTATCAAATTGTATTTGATAATTATTTATCATTGTTATTTGTGTTATTTTAAAACTACTGGTAGTGTGATTCAGTTGATCTAAATACGATTGGTTTCAGCGTGCTCATTATTCAAGTATTGTGACGGTTTATAACCTCGAGCAGAAACTATATCCACTACCATATCTCATTAAACAATACATCTGAGAGTCAGCATGTATTAGTAAAGTCATTGGCATTATGCAACAAAACAAACCTATTATCCCTGAGGCATTTACCACAGATTAAGCATATGGTAGCTATTGTACAACACTCTACTGCTAACAAACCACTTTGCTTTACAAACAGCTAATAAACTGTGGCTGCCTATTACGTCTAAAACCTATCAATGAAATCCAACAAATTATATTATTTTACAATTATTCACGCTGACTCGTATATTGCAATGTTATTTAACCTTCCTAAGCGTGCCCGCAACAAATAGAGCCTTTCGCTTTTATTCCTTTAAGACTATTATTCATATACTTCTACTCTCGATCAAAATGTTTGTCGTACCTTCAGTATCGTAATTCTTTTATTTTTTTCATATAGATTCTTTTCATATTTACACTGAAATAAGCTAGCGTGCATTTCTACGAAACCATAGAGTTTAATGATTACTGATTAGCTGAGGGTTAAATACTTGACTAGAGATTACTAATATGGTGGATGTTTTGGAAAATACATGTATTTCCATGGTTCAAAAAACATGTATGGCTGTATTTTCTGGTGGATGGAAATTGTCATATGGACGTCCAGTACGTTAAAACATGTTTTTCATTCATTATCATACCACTTAAGTTAGAAGAAAAAAAATATTTGTTTTACTTCACGACAGGACAAATCTTATCAGCCAAGTGGCATCATTAGGCATGTAAACTCATATTCGGCGATCGACAGAAACAATAAATACTGGAAATTGAGGGAAAAGGCATTATAAATTTCAGACTTGGACCTTGACCCACAGATAAGCTGACCCCCCCCCCCCCTTCCCATAGATACTTACAAAGAGCTATTGTATTTACATCTGCAAAAATCCTCAATAAATCAGAACCTTCTCAAAGACAAAAACTTGAATTTGGTTCGATTCATCTTCTGTTTGGGGAAGGAGGGATTCTCTGACATAAGTTTTGTATAATAAATTATTTCTGTCATTCATTTGATTCTTATATGAAAAACAAAGATTCTGTGGCATACTTGCCTTGCCATTTTGAGACTTGCGATTTTGAGACTTGCGATTTTGATTGCAACATCTTTAACATTGACTTATATAAAATAGCACTGTGTTGAGGCTGCTGCCAACAAAAGGTTAGCATCTCTGAATTAAGCACAGTTAGAAAACTATTGGATGTATTTGCATGTAAATTGATCAAACAACTTGTATGCATCTTCAGTGATTAATCTACCCCTGCGTCCCGCGTCCAGCACGCACAAAAAATGGCTGGGACTCATTAGTTGTTCATATGTGAATTCCTTTGGACGCAAGAAATTTTAAAGGACTAACATCGTGCTTACTGTGAATTTTTGTTTAACAGGACTTTCTTTTCACAAGGCAAATATTATCTCTGCACCAGTCATGTGGTACTCACTCCTTAACAGTATATTATTATGGGATGTCATCAGTTCCCCTCATGTTTCTGGTTAAAATGTCGCCAAAGAAGATGATGAAAATTGACTCTAAGCAAAGGACATTGGATATTTTGTTTAATGATTCAAATTCCACTGATCAGCAGCATTTGGTTTCGTCATCTGATGTTCGGGATGCAAACGTGTGCTCAGCCTCCAGCGTAATACATAAATTACCAAAAATTCAACAGTTTCAGCCGAAGTGGTTAAAAACACTTTTATAAACAATTCGGCCCAACTTGGACCGAAAATAACACAATTCGGACCAACCAAAGACAATTCGGCCCAATTTTAAAATACAACTGACAAGTATTTATTTGTAACATATATTTTGACAATTCTTATATAATATGTTTTTTATAATAAAATTTGGAACATTTTGTGAACAAGATAAATGTTTTCCGAAGTTATAATGGTTATGAAAAACTGGAGAAAGAAAGGAGTATAGTAGAGCTGTACGCTTGGTCTCAAAAATTTAATTCTCAAGCAAAACAAGAGATATTCTCGTATTGAATGTATTTGTTACAAATAAATTTATACAGATAAAATGGTAGAAAATTGCATAATTAGTTATTTTGCGATAATTTGACATAAATTTAATTCAGAACATGATTCTGTTTTGCTGTTATATGTTACGAAAAAGATAGAAAAGTGTGCACAATGAAAGATGCATCTTTACCAAAATTTCTTGTATGTTAAATTTCATTTAATTTGATAATGAATATTCAAAACACCACAAACATTTTAAGTTGTCAAATTAATACCATTCTAATCATAACAGTTTCCGATTCAAAATATTAGCGCGAAAGTTTACAAAGTGTATGCCTTTTTAGTCAATCCAAACATATGACATATGTATCAGAGACATACGACAAAAGACTGTTCATTAAATATGTAATATTTTTCACTCAGTTTTCCCTTTTGATATGTATATTAATGTATCTCAATGTGTTTGCAGAATCATTGTACTCATTACATTTGAGCGGGACTCATTATTGAAATTGTAGATTAATCACTGCATCTTACAAAAGTAGATGTATGTAAAACATTAATCGAAGGCAATCAACCCTGTTATTCTTTGAAAGGCACAAATGTACATGTATGTAAAAAAAAATTAATGAAAGGTAATCAACCATGTTATTCTTTGAAAGGCTCTTGCTATAAAAATACATATCATTACTTGGTGTCTTATATGGAACAAGAGAAATAATTTGTATAAAGTGTTTGATGAACATATCATTTTACAATATTTTCAGTGTGGAAGAATTGAGGGAGAACATTGTTCTGGACCCACAATGGATGATTGATGCTTTAAAGTCCCTCATCACAGCCGAGACATTTATCAAGAAATATCCTGTCATCACTAGCAAATTTTATGAATTCATAGAGACAGGAAAGCTTACCCATGAACTGATAGGTTTGTAATTATTTGCTTTAAAATAGGAATCATGGTCTGCTTTTAACATTCCTGTATCAGTGTGTAAGGAAATATTGGTGCATTTCTTTCAAAAGCGTTCCCCGATCACATTTACGTTAGGGATATTTGCCTACTACCTCTCGAATCCAGCACTACTAAAAGACGAAAATCGTCTTTTCTGACAGTCTCATATAGATAAATGGCAATAACTCTTGCACCTTATCTCCCCTTGCCACTGCCAGGTGTCGCTAGTTTTTAAGCTTCACTTGTACTGATAACACATAAATTATACCTCCAAACAATCCAAGCCATCTTAGTGTTAAATTGGACCATCCAAAGTTAAATTTGGATTTATTGTGTTGGACAATCACTCTTCTATAGGTTGAATACATTATTTTTACAATTTTTTCAAAATTTGAGTAACTTTGTCCCCTTTTACAGACTTCGTCTATTGAAGACCACGTTACAACACGTGTTGTCCTTTACAAGTTAATGCGACACTGACTAATTTTGCTTACTCTGTTAGTAGTGGTTGTGGTATTAGCGAATTAATAACATGCTGAATTGCTAATTTGTGCTTTGTTTTCTATTCTTGTGTCATTGCAGTAGAAATGTCAACCAAATGCATGAAATGCAAAAAGTTCAAAGCAAAAGAAGACAACCATGACTCTTGTATTGTATGTAGCAAGTGTACATCATCTATACCATGCAGCATGTGTAATACCTGGGCGGAGCAAATGTGGGCTGATGTAGTCCAGAAAGCAGCAAAAGGGAGGGTTAGAAGGAATAAGGCGAAGAAAAAAGCATTGATGTCATCAGTATACTGCCAAAGTCAGCCACCATTGTGAGTCTTGTGGGGGACGTTTTGGTCCCTCCCCCACCTAAAGTTTGTTGTTTGCAACTGTCAGCCACAGTAACATCAGCGGCAATGGAGGAAAATAATGTTGACATGGTACAACAGTCCACCTTTGAACAGATGCATGGTTTGGTCCAGGAAACGACGACACAGCTATTGACATCAGGCCAGATATTACCCTTATTTCCCTCGCTCGCTTCCTCGGCTTTTTCCAACTAGTTTGGGGAATATTAGGCTGCCCAGTGGGCGTCAGTCTCCCCACATGTCCAACATGACTTCGGGCTTGTAAGTCAGGACGCATGGATTTTTTATCAGATCCATCGGATCTATTTCATTATACAACCTTGACGTCACCGGCCGTCCAGCCATCACAGCATGGGGACCTTATTGCTAAAACGGTCCGACCAACTATGATTTACAGGGATTTAAGTGACAAATCTATCCATCAAGCTGTACCGCTGGCAACATACCAATACTATGACGGAGATTTTAGTGAGAAATCTGTCAGTCCAGCCAGACCATTGGAGCAGCTGGTACCATTGATAGCCAGACCGTCACCAACATTCAGGCTGACCACACGCCAGACAAACCAGCCGGCAGTGCCGGCCAGCCATATGTTCACGACTTACCACAAGGGAGAGGTATTGAAATTGTTAAGGATGACGGAATGGTGTCATCTATGCGACCTGGTATGCTCTATCCAGAGATGCAAGCTGTACCAGAACACGACTCGGCACACAGTGAGTGTGACGAAACTCCTGCAAATCGGCTGTACACAGATCTAACTCTGGAACGGACTGAGTTTAGCTTCAAGGCCGCAGTGGAAGAAATTTACAGGGTGTTGACAACTTAAGAATGCCCTCCACCTCCTACCACCATTAAATAATACAAAGTTAACATGTCTGTAGATCTTGACGGGGAGGAAGAAACACCATCCTTCCAACTCCTTCCCCAGTTGGCAAAAATTAAGGAGATCAATGATCGTCTGTCAGGATGAATAGGTGATCCGGGGAATGCTAAGGTATTCTTTTCTGAAAGCCAGGTGCCAGTGATGTTCTCGTATCACTGGTACAAAACTCACTCAGATGCCTTCAGTACTGATCTCATGGCCATGGACAAAAATATGGCAGCAGTTCACATGTCCACTCCACTGTTTTATAAAGTGGACAAAAATGTGTTCCATGATATGTCAAAGCTAGCCCCTCCAACTTGCCGATCAACCCTCGCAGGCATTGCAAAACAATCAGGTCTTGCCATAGCAGATGAATGATAAGCAGTGCAGGGACAAGGGATCCTTACAAGGAAATGTGCAGTATAGATCCCAACCCAATGCCAGGACACAACAGTCTAATCAAGCTAGGAGGCAACCATACAGAGGCGGCAAGAAACCAAGTTTCTCCGCCTTCATGCCTCCTAACTCTAAACATTGACCTACCCTTCCCACTGCCCACGGTCAGCATACCTGTGGGCAACCTCCTCCTGCAGTTTCTGGACCACTGGACCACTTTATTTCCTCAGAATGATTGGGCGATCCAGGTTATTTCAGAGGGGCTTTAGATTTCATTAATCCAACCCCCTTCCCTGTCCTCCTCTCCAATATTCATGGACGTACCATCCAATCAGGAGAAGGATGCCTTTCTACAACAGGAGGTACAGTTGCTCATAGTAAAAAGGGCAGTGGAGATTGTGGAAAATACAAAATCGTAGGGCTTTTTTTCAGGCTGTTTCTTCTCCTGAAGGCAAACGGCAAGTTGAGGCCGATCATTGACCTGAGTCACCTCAACCAATACATTTTACCACTGAAATTCAATCCGTCTTTCCATCCATCCATTGTGTAATGAAGAAAACAAATTTCAGGAAAAAAGTTCAAATTTCAATGTCACTAAGACTGAAAGAAAGAATTTCAGGGATTTGTAGACTTGAAGATAAAACTCTAGTTCTAATGAAATGAATTACTCTGGTTGATAAGTTAAATATCATTTACATACATTCATGAATTATTTTATGTATCAAGCAGGTCTTTTACCACTGGTTTTAATGGATAAACCTTTCTATTAAAGAAGCATTGGCAGATGCCTTAAGTGAAGTCCTTATTTTTAAGGTCAAGACAACAATTGTTTATAATAATTGAACTAAAACTGATTATGCAAAACAACATTAATTTGATTAATTTGTATTGATTAGGCATAACTGTTACATTATAGATGCCGTCTGGACTAAAGAGAACAACCCAGAATTCCATAACAACAAGGATCACATTTTACGTCTGATGGAGCAACTCGATATCATTGCCATCCCAAAGATATTTAGTGAAGAAGGAAAAGAAACCAAGGCAAGTTTTTGTACAGCATGATTTAGTTAGAATGCAATATAATTGCCATGGCTGTTATGTTAGATTTTCGCCTTTTTCAGATCTAGTCTTTGTGTTGATGATAGCAGATCATTAAAAAAGTCCTATCTACAGCTGTTAATAACCAGTTGAAATGCATGCATGATAGAGTGTGTGATGTTTGTGGTTTGGATTTTTAATGTAGCTTTAGTAAGTTTTCAGTCATATGATTATGCTGTATGCAGTGCAGCAGTCTACAATGATGTCTAACGCTGGGGCATCTTGCCGCAGACATGTAGCAATACTGAAAGTCTTGAAAAGCAATGTTAGTCCCATTTTTAAAGGTGCTTGGCATGACTTTTCCATGGATTGAACCAGCTACCTCCTGTGTCTGGGGCTGATGCTCCAACCACTAGCCATAGAAGCAGTGCATCCATAATATATGATGCTTAATTAAATCATTTTGTTCTTTTGAATAAATTTATGAACAGCATTAAATTTACTTATCATGAAAAATAGTATTATTTATTTGGTTACTTTTTTTCTCATGAAACATTGTATTATTTATTTGGTTACTTTTTTTCTCATGAAACATTGTATTATTTATTTGGTTACTTTCTTTTTTTCTGATAGCAATAGTTTATCCACCTAGCAAGACAATTTTGTTTGATCAATTGATATCTTTTTGAAATGTTGGCAGTAGTTATCATAAACAAGCTTTGCATTATTTTATTTGATAACACATTTTTAAAGAAATGAAACTCGATGATCCTCAATGGTATTAGCAGATTGTGAAAGTATTTTTTTCATGCTGGTGTGCTGCATGTTATTTCAAACTAAAAAATGTAATCTCTGCCTTGTATCCCCATTAAAAATGAATCCATTCATTTAATAGGAGGAGTGTTACTTCCTTGCTCCATGCATGCTTCAGCAGGAAACGCCAAAGGAGATCATCAGCCCAAAACTGAATTGTCAGATTGAGAGTTCACCAGTACTGTGCTGTGTCTTCAGCAGTAACTTTCTACCCAGTCCAATATTTCACAGACTTGTTGCTGCCTGCATTGCTCACTGGCCAGTTGCAAAAATAAAGAAAGAGCATAGAGAAGAGAATCTGATCTTTTGTGGCTGCTGCGTTTTTCAGCTGGACGAACAGCATAAACTGACCCTACATTTTAGAGAGCATGTTATCTTTCTGAGAGTTACAAGAATGGGAATCAAGGACAAGACTCCATCTTCAAAGCTGTGCATTGAGGTGAGAGTGTTCATAACCACAAACCTCAAAAAGATTATTGGTTACCTCGGTGAGGGTCTGAAGTTTGAGTACTTTATACAATGTCCTGAATACAATGGTGTCAGTATCAACAGCCTGATTCCTGTATCCAGACTCGAAGAAAAAGCAGAAGTACACTGTGAGTTTCATGACCACATAATAGAGTCGTGCAAAGTTTTGGATTTCTGGTTTGAAGATCAGGTGAGTGCTAGTTAATTAAGGTGTATATGACATTTTATAGGAGACTGAATTTAACACTTAAAAATGCAGAGTATTATGCTCTCTATGTTATTTAATGTCACTTAGATTATGATATTTTGCTTTTTATCACAAATGAAATCCAATTTTTTTCTAAGTCTCTGGCACTGTATGGGTGGAACTAATCGAAAGACTCTTATATATAAAGAAAAAAATGCAATTTTTTACATTTGTATTTTACCACAATGATGATGTATTAGAAAAGAATGCTATATATTGATTTGAATTTTGTGTCTTACTGCTGAGAAATAAACATTACTCTGTAGAAAAAATAATATAAAGATTATTATGTTCCTGTATTACATACATTTGATATATAATACAACAGCTGTAAATGCATACAAGAACCTATAACAATTTGTACATAATACAACAAATGTCGAATATTTACCACAACCTGTTAGTCTAAAATGTGATTTATTATAATTTCAGGAACAATCTGGAGATGGTGATGCCTGTAAGTATGTTTTCTGTTGGACAGTAAGTGGGAATTGGTATGACATAAATCATTTCTTCATAAAGTCAATCTGGTTTATTTTTGTATGATGTTAATATTATAATAAACTGGAACTTTGAGTGATAGATATGATTTAGATCAGACATTATTACACCTTGATTGATCTACCTGGGATACAGTTCATTTATGGTGCCTTTGTCGCTTATATCAGACATTGTTTCACCTTGGTTGATCTATCTGGGACAAATTTTATGTATGGTACCTTTGTCCATTATATCGGACATGGTTACACCTTGGGACAAATTTTATTTACAGTAGTTCTCTTGAGGGCCATGAGCTGTATCTGGCACATGACCTGGTTGTGTCCATTAATTTACATAAGAGGGTGTGGCTTTAATCACTTGTCTTGGAGGATGTTGCCCATGCCAGTCCAAAGGTATTAAAATCAGGCAAGTATTATTGAAGAAACCTGGTTTGCTAGAGAAATACTGAAACAAGGATTTTCTTCTTGGGTTTTTTGTGAGAGTACAACATCTAGCCAAGGCATCTACCATCTTACAGTAGCAAAACTACTACAGTACTGACTCATTGAGCTCCAAAGTTTATCATTTTGGCCTGAAATGGCAGTAGGAAATGCATTTTGGAGGTTAATTCTGAATACGTCCAAATTAGTCTGCTTGCAAGAGTTCTTCATTTGCACTGATGCCTAGTTCTGCTAGAAACATTATTCTTCAAAGGCTATTTGGCTAATGCATGTAAAGAAGGGTAAAAGCTGGAATTTTTTTGCTTATTGGACCCTTCATTTTTATATCGTGACGTTTTATTTCCAGTCTGAAATTTGGACACAAAATATGATCCTGACAATTGGTGAATTTTTGTGTAGAAAACTCTGTTCTCAAAAATATGTAAATCTGCATTTTTGTAATGTGAGAAGAAAGTCAAATTATTTTCTATCATTTTAGAGCTACATAATAGAATACATCTCATCTTACTAAATCGGGTGTTAAAGACTAATAACAGAATACGTCTCATCTTACTAAATCCGGTGTTAAAGACTAATAACAGAATACACCTCATCTTACTAAATCCGGTGTTAAAGACTAATAACAGAATACGTCTCATCTTACTAAATCCGGTGTTAAAGACTAATAACAGAATACGTCTCATTTTACTAAATCCAGTGTTAAAGACTAATAACAGAATACATCTCATCAAACTAAATCTGGTGATAGACTAATAACAGAATACGTCTCATCTTACTAAATCCAGTGTTAAAGACTAAACAGAATACATCACATCTTACTAAATCCAGTGTTAAAGACTAATAACAGAATACACCTCATCTTACTAAATCTGGTGTTAAGACTAATAACAGAATACGTCTCATCTTACTAAATCCGGTGTTAAAGACTAATAACAGAATACATCTCATCAAACTAAATCTGGTGATAGACTAATAACAGAATACGTCTCATCTTACTAAATCCAGTGTTAAAGACTAAACAGAATACATCACATCTTACTAAATCCAGTGTTAAAGACTAATAACAGAATACACCTCATCTTACTAAATCTGGTGTTAAGACTAATAGCAGAATACGTCTCATTTTACTAAATCCAGTGTTAAAGACTAATAACAGAATGCATCTCATTTTACTAAATCCAGTGTTAAAGACTAATAACAGAATATGTCTCATCTTACTAAATCCGTTGTTAAGACTAATAACAGAATGCATCTCATTTTACTAAATCCAGTGTTAAAGACTAATAACAGAATACATCTCATCAAACTAAATCTGGTGATAGACTAATAACAGAATACGTCTCATCTTACTAAATCCAGTGTTAAAGACTAAACAGAATACGTCTCATCTTACTAAATCCAGTGTTAAAGACTAAACAGAATAAATCACATCTTACTAAATCCGGTGTTAAAGACTAATAACAGAATACACCTCATCTTACTAAATCTGGTGTTAAAGACTAATAACAGAATACATCTCATCTTACTAATATTGATTAATATTGCAAATGGGAATGTGGTTTTATACTATGATGCAACCTGATTTAATAATATTAGCCTGTTCAAGAAGTAACCCGAATTCTTCTGTTTGCAGCTTCTGCAGGTCCCATGCCATCGGCACCAATAAGTGACAAAGACAGGTTCATGTGCATTGCATATCTGTTGAATGATGTTGGATCAAAAGTCCTGAGACAACTTTTCCATGGCATGGTCACTCCCACCTGCACACTGGATCAGCATCTTGCCAACAACAGGAGTAAAATCAACAGCCTTCTCAAGACAAAAGTGTTGAATGTGTCCCAGATGAACATCATGTTTCCACCAAATGGGGATCCTACAAACCTGACTGACTATGACATCACCCTACTATCGGCCCTTTTTAATAACATTGTGCCATCTTTGGGCCACCAAGAAAAGAATCTGATCAAACGTCTGCGAGACGACAGGAATAAATTGTATGGGCATACAAAATCCTGCAAAATGAATGCAAGTGACTTCCAAACCTGTTGGAGTGACATCAGCTCAACACTGATAACACTCAGTCAGCAATGTGTAGACACCAAATTTAAGAATGAAATATTAAAGGAAATTCAGCAGACGCAAGTTCCAGATGCATCGTACCTTAGCATGATCCACACCTTTGATAGCAGGATGAAAAGAATTGAACAAATACTTGAATCAAACAAAACATCCACAAGTGAGACATAATATGAATGTGTTTCATTTGAAAGAACAGTTTGAAAATAATGATGCTTGAAATGTACATGTACATAAGCTCCAAGAATTGTATGTGCCATAAATAGATATGTTCTTAAATTACCATAATAATTCTACACAAATAACATTGTGCCATCCTTGGACCACCAAGAAAAGAATCTGATCAAAAGTCTGCGAGACAATAGGAATAAATTGTATGGGCATACAAAATCCTGCAAAATGAATGCAAGTGACTTCCACACCTGTTGGAGTGACATCAGCTCAACACTGAAAACATATCAATCGAAATTCAGCAGACTCGAGTTCCAGATGCGTCCTACCTTAGCATGATCCACACCTTATATAGCAAGATAGAAAGACTAGAACCAAACAAAACATCCACAAGTGCGACATAAATATGAATATGTTTTATTTGAAAGAACAGTTTGAAAATAATGATGTTTGAAATGTACTTGTATATAAGCTCCAGAAACAGTCTCGGAATTGTATGTGCCATAACTGGATATGTTCTTAAATTATAAAAATAATTCCACATTTACATGAACATGTATTTGATGCAGGAGGAATACATATACATGTACAAATTTGTTATTAGGAAAGTTTCAATGTGCTGGCATGGGTTTCAACCGTGGTATGTCTAGTCCAATTAATCATCCTGCTAGCCAGATCTGTAAAATAAACCATTTGTATGTCTAGTCCAATTAATCATCCTGCTAGCCAGATCTTTAAAATAAACATACAATGACCAATATCAGTTAGTTTTAGATGTTTACTGGCAGTCCTAGTCCTTTGTGACTTACAGTTGGTAAAATGGCTTTTGTGATCTGTACAGTATATGTCCATAATGGAAATATAGGTAGTTAACTAAATGAAAGGAATCCAGTGAGGATTATCCAACACCACCTTGTATAAATTTAGGTATGCAGTGGTATTATTCATTCATGTTTAGTTCTGTCAATCAAAAACCTAAAGAGTGTATGGGATGGTATAAAAAACATGCTCCCCCCCCCATTATGGACTGTTTTGATACAAATTCTGAAAGTTCAAACATTAGGACCTATTCAGTCAACAAATATCTCGTGGACAATGAAGAGGAGTGCAAAAGCAATAGGCAGAAATCTTGTTTACAATGAGGGAGGAGTGCAAAAGCAATAGGCTTTATTGACATAAAGTTATCAACTTAATGCATTTTTAATAGTACATTCTTAAATCGATTATAATGTAATTTAGTTATTTATTGGACAGAGAAACTATTCATTGGTGCATATAAATGCATGAATAATAAAAGATTCGTCTCACATCTAAGTTGATCCTTAATATTGAAGGAAGTGAATCTTCCAATGAAGCACACTAATACAGTATCTCTAAATGGAGTCTTCCAATGAAGCACACTAATGCAGTAACTCTAAATGGAGTCTTCCAATGAAGCACACTAATGCAGTAAGTCTAAATGGAGTCCTCCAATGAAGCACACTAATACAGTAACTCAAAATGGAG
>JARLTB010000116.1:25000-270000 GCA_030141615.1 Unio pictorum | reverse complement strand
TTTGAATTTCAGTCTTTATTTCTTTGTTTATTTTGCATTAAAATTGTTTAAGATTTAAAGCCCCTAAAATGTAATGTAAATTTCAACATAACCATAGTTCAGTACTTATTTCAACCCTCAACAACACCTTGGATTAAATAGGTGATTAGCGATAGCGATAAATACAATCTATGCATAGGATGTTTACCAGGCTCTTTTTTACGTTGTCTGAACTGTACTTGCAAACATACTATTCAAGCTGTGATGACAGGATTTGTTAACTTTCAATAAATCATTATGTTGTTATCATTATTATGATTAAAGTAATAAAGTTTACAATCTCTCTCTCTCTCTCTCTCTCTCTCTCTCTCTCTCTCTCTCTCTCTCTCTCTCTCTCTCTCTCATAAATAATAAAAGGATAAGCCCTTTATTTATTTATCCCTAAGGTAAACACACTAATATCAAGTTTACTTATAGCAAATGTTTACTGTGAATAAGTACTCCTGTATTATAAATGTGTCAGCATGGAAATGAACAACATACATGCACACAAAGATAGACAAGGTAACACACTACATAATGTCAGCTTTTTGATATGACAGTTGGAAAGTGACACACACACACACACACACAAACAAAGATAGAAAATGTAACAGGATGCATAATGTCAGCTTATTGATATGACATTATGAAAGTTACACACACAAAAAGATTGACAAGGTAACACTATGGATAATGTAAGCTTTTTGATATGACAGTCGGAAAGTGACACACACACACACAAAGATAGACAAGGTAACACAATACATAATGTCAGCTTATTGATATGACAGTATGAAAGGAAATATTTAGAACCGGTTAAAACTTGCCTTTTTTGCAAAACATGAAGTGAATTATTTTACTGGGTTTATTTAAATATACCTTGAAAGAATTGAGTATGGCTTCCTAGGTTATCACTGCAGTAATTGTATTAAAAAGAAAAGGAATAATTTACAGGTTAAACAGGGTCCAGGGATTTTTCTCCTTGTTGCATTAAACTTAAAAAAAAACTGGCCATTTAATTATCAGGTTTCAGGGCTGCAATATTTTACCCCGAAAAATACAACTTTGTAGCCCTGAAATAGTTTAGAATATTATTGTATTACATGTATTAGAACAAAATTATGTTTTAGAGTGAAATGTCTGGTTTGAAAAAGGAATAGAAAATTCTCCCTCTTTTGCCAAAATAAGTGATTGCTTCATTAGTAGTTTCTACATCTCCATAGATACAGCACCGCAAACAATGTAAATCTAATTTTATGTTTCTGTCACTTCATAAGTTATTCTTTTTTACAAACATGTGAAAGTTTTTGTCATATTAAACTTAGGAGTAGTTATTTACACATTATAATGTTCAGAAGCACAGCATGTGTGCATGCTTTTATAAATATTAATCCCATACAAAGGAATTGATGAAAATTCCATTCTAATGCAATATTAATCCCATACAAAGGAATTGATGAAAATTCCATTCTAAATGCAATATTAAATCCCATACAAAGGAATTGATGAAAATTCCATTCTAAATGCAATATTAATCCCCTACAAAGGAATTGATGAAAATTCCATTCTAAATGCAATATTAATCCCCTACAAAGGAATTGATGAAAATTCCATTCTAAATGCAATATTAATCCCATACACAGGAATTGATGAAAATTCCATTCTAAATGCAATATTAATCCCATACAAAGGAATTGATGAAAATCCCATTCTAATGCGATATATCCCATACACAGGAATTGATGAAAATTCCATTCTAAATGCAATATTAATCCCATACACAGGAATTGATGAAAATTCCATTCTAAATGCAATATTAATCCTATACACAGGAATTGATGAAAATTCCATTCTAAATGCAATATTAATCCTATACAAAGGAATTGATGAAAATTCCATTCTAAATGCAATATTAATCCCCTACAAAGGAATTGATGAAAATTCCATTCTAAATGCAATATTAATCCCATACAAAGGAATTGATGAAAATTCCATTCTAAATGCAATATTAATCCCCTACAAAGGAATTGATGAAAATTCCATTCTAAATGCAGTATTAATCCTATACAAAGGAATTGATGAAAATTCCATTCTAAATGCAATATTAATCCCCTACAAAGGAATTGATGAAAATTCCATTCTAAATGCAATATTAATCCCATACAAAGGAATTGATGAAAATCCCATTCTAAATGCAATATTAATCCCATACACAGGAATTGATGAAAATTCCATTCTAAATGCAATATTAATCCCATACAAAGGAATTGATGAAAATTCCATTCTAAATGCAATATTAATCCCATACAAAGGAACTGATGAAAATTCCATTCTAAATGCAATATTAATCCCATACAAAAGGAATTGATGAAAATCCCATTCTAAATGCAATATTAATCCCATACACAGGAATTGATGAAAATTCCATTCTAAATGCAATATTAATCCCATACGATGGAATTGATGAAAATTCCATTCTAAATGCAATATTAATCCCATACAAAGGAATTGATGAAAATCCCATTCTAAATGCAATATTAATCCCATACAAAGGAATTGATGAAAATTCCATTCTCAATGCAATATTAATCCCCTACAAAGGAATTGATGAAAATTCCATTCTAAATGCAATATTAATCCCATACACAGGAATTGATGAAAATCCCATTCTAAATGCAATATTAATCCCATACAAAGGAATTGATGAAAATTCCATTCTAAATGTGGTTTTGATGCACATATTCAAAGCACCCAAAATGTCATGTGTGATGCAGCCTCCAGGTTTGATGAATCAAGAATATTGCAAAAGCAAATACTATGCCCTTTTCATATCAACTACCTTGAGAATAAAGTTACAAAACTACAGTATATGCCATTTTTTCATATCAACTACCTTGAGAATAAAGCTACAACTCTACAGTTATATGCCATTTTTCATATCAACTACCTTGAGAATAAAGTTACAAATCTACAGTAACTGTTATATGCCATTTTTTCATATCAACTACCTTGAGAATAAAGCTACAAATCTACAGTTTGCTTTATAAGGTGATGAGCTGGATAAAATGTCATCAAAATATATTAGGTAATTAATTACCTTTTTCATATCAACTACTTTCAGAATAAAGCTATAAATCTACAGTTTGCTTTATAAGGTGTTGAGCTCAATAATATGTCTTCAAAATATATTAAGTGGTTACCAAGTGACAGCCTGGATAAGGACAAAAGTCAGTGACTTCTCTTATTTTGACCATATTCTTTAGTGGAATGAGTATGAATGCAAGTGAAGTGGAGATG
This sequence comes from Unio pictorum, assembly GCA_030141615.1. Lineage (NCBI taxonomy): Eukaryota > Metazoa > Mollusca > Bivalvia > Unionida > Unionidae > Unio > Unio pictorum. The sequence continues at coordinate 266,682 of JARLTB010000116.1, read as the reverse complement.
TATAGCAGGCTAACGTTAAATAAAAATACCTAAATTCGTTCCGATGTTATTCATGCATGTGACAGATCACCGATTTAAACATTTCTTGGCCATGACCTTAACATTGAGACTTAAGTCTTGGCTATAGCATCTCTGATTATAAATTGTTTCATGTGTCATTAATACATCTTCATTAGTTTTTAAAACTTATAATTCAGAAAAGTAATAACATAAATAAAATGTTACATGTCTTTTTGGTTATTCATAATTTATACATGGGCTTAACATCCTGCAAGGGGCCCCGAGTGGCAGAGTGGTCTAAAGTGCTGTCCGTTACGGATCACTGCCATCTCACCTCTGTCTGCATGGGTTCAAGTCTAAGATTCGACTTGTGTAGTTATGTGAGAAAGCTTGCCAGTAGCTTCTTGTGGGTTGGTGGTTCTTTCCGGGGGTTCTGGGTTCTTCCTCTACCATTAATACTGGCCACCATGTATAGCCTATATTGTGCTGAAAAATAGAGTTAAATCATAAAAAACAAAACAAACATAACATCCTGCAATTACTCTAGCTGTCCTAAAGTTATGGGCTAGACAAGCAAATGAAACAAAAGGATAGGCATATTTAGTATATATATAATTGTTTACAATTTAATATGTGCATCAGTAACCATATCATAATTTATCATGGCATTACAATCGATTTTAACTTGAAATTGACTTTGAGAAATTGCATAAGACATGGTAGGAAATACGCACACTTTAATTTTTCATGTTAAACAGTTTCAGGGCTGCATCATGGATATACAAATATCAATACCTTGACATTTAAGATACAAGGACTAAAAACTCAGATTATCATGCCTAGTCAAACAGACAAATGTTCAATTTAACAGTTTAGTATTTTTTAAATTTACTATTTGGATAAGATAAGAGGCAATTGATGTATACAAAACAACACATGCTAGTAAAAATATCCATTTGCTTCAAGAATTTTCATCCTCAAATTAAACCGTAAAAATCCATTTCACTTCAAATCTGGCATAATTTTCTTTAAAATTAAACTGGTCAGCTGACTAACTTGTCTGTGAATATAATGAATCTCCTAGTTTAACTTAATGAAACTAATCTTTTTTCATGGAAAAGGGTCATAATACAGATGCTATTAATGTAGATCTATGAATACAAAATTAGCTATTATGCTTTTTTCACTCGGCAGTTTTTGTTTTTAGAATATTCTCAAATTTGTATGATGAGTGAATTTAAAACGATGATAATATAAATGACAAATACAACTTTTCATAGCTTTATTTTTAATATTACCCAAAAGGTGTAATCCATGTAGAGGCAAGGATAAAACATAATTCAGTTTTAAAAAAAACCAGCATGATGGTTGGCATGATGATAAAGGAATATGGGCATATGGACCTACAGCAGGAAAATAGACATGTAGACAGACAGCATAATGATGAGACAGACATATGGATGTATAGGCTGCAGCAAAACAAATATGCCGACTTCTGCTTTCACAGGTGAGACAAAATAAAAATGATATCCCTCCCAGGACCTTGACAGTACCAACAGGGTGGTTACTGAGAAAATCCATAATCACAAGTAGAATATTACCATATCCCAAAATATCTGGCAGTGAGGGCTACATCCTACCAAAGGAGGGCAGAATACACCCTAGAAATGGCTAGGAACCTTATTATGAAGGGCTTGGTACCACCTTGAGTTGGCAAGATGTACGCAAATAAAGATATCTTGCCTCTCCAGGCATTGATACCACAGATAGGTTGGCAGACAACTTTTAGCTCCATTAATCTAAAAGTATCTTGGAAGGCATGATTTACAAGATAGTAGTTATCCTAAGGTAGATTGGTTAAGTATTCCCAAATAAACATTTTACTAGTATTCCCAAATAAACATTTTACTAGTATTCCCAAATAAACATTTTACTAGTATTCTCAAAGAAACATTTTACTAGTATTCCCAAAGAAACATTTTACTAGTATTCCCAAATAAACATTTTACTAGTATTCCCAAATAAACATTTTACTAGTATTCCCAAATAAAACATTTTACTAGTATTCCCAAAGAAACATTTTACTAGTATTCCCAAATAAAACATTTTACTAGTATTCCCAAAGAAACATTTTACTAGTATTCCCAAAGAAACATTTTACTAGTATTCCCAAAGAAACATTTTACTAGTATTCCCAAATAAACATTTTACTAGTATTCCCAAAGAAACATTTTACTAGCTAGCATTCCCAAAGAAACATTTTACTAGCATTCCCAAAGAAACATTTTACTAGCTTGCATTCCCAAAGAAACATTTTACTAGTAAGTATTCCCAAAGAAACATTTTACTAGTAAATATTCCCAAAGAAACATTTTACTAGTAAGTATTCCCAAAGAAACATTTTACTAGTAGGTATTCCCAAAGAAACATTTTACTAGTAAGTATTCCCAAAGAAACATTTTACTAGTAAGTATTCCCAAAGAAACATTTTACTAGTAAGTATTCCCAAAGAAAATTTTACTAGTAAATATTCCAAAAGAAACATTTTACTAGTAAGTATTCCCAAATAAACATTTTACTAGTAAGTATTCCCAAAGACACATTTTACTAGTAAATATTCCCAAAGAAACATTTTACTAGTAAGTATTCTCAAAGACACATTTTACTAGTAAATTTTCTCAAAGAAACATTTTACTAGTAAATATTCTCAAAGAAACATTTTACTAGTAAGTATTCCCAAAGAAACATTTTACTAGTAAATATTCTCAAAGAAACATTTTAATAGTAGGGATTCCCAAAGAAACATTTTACTAGTAAATATTCTCAAAGAAACATTTTCTAGTAAGTATTCTCAAAGAAACATTTTACTAGTAAGTATTCTCAAAGAAACATTTTACTTATAAATATTCCCATAGAAACATTTTACTAGTAAGTATTCTCAAAGAAACGTTTTGCTAGGAAAAACTGGTTTTCATTAAATAGAATTCAATCACATTTGCATTACAGTCCAGAAACTATGACAAGAAAATGGCCTTTTAATATACAACACATCTGTTGATGGGTGTATGAATCAGTCGATCATATGTTGATGGGTGTATGAATCAGTCGATCATCTGTTGATGGGTGTATGAATCGGTCGATCATCTGTTGATGGGTGTATGAATCAGTCAATCATATTTTGGGTATTTGTACATTATCAATAAAATGTATGACAAAAAATGTAAAACCTTGTTATTTTAAATAAAATATTTATTCAATGTTATGTCACAAGTAAAAACTACAGTTACAGTTACATAAACTGTCCTTTGAGCAAAAAAGCAGCTTATATATACCTACATCATATGTTGTAATAATATGTAGCAATTCATTTACATGTCAGTTACAGTGTGTTGTAATAATGGAATGTATGATAATGAATTAATTACACTGCAGATCAAATATTCCATTGCATATTAATTATAGCAACTGAACAAGGATAAATATTTATTACATGAAACTTAGATTTAATACAGATAACACAACTGAAAACCATTTTATACCAATTCCTTGATTCCAAATAAATTAACATTTTGTTAATCAAAAATCAAAACTATCTGCTTCATCACACAGTTTGTGTAAATATGTTTTTATCACAGACGTACATTTATTGACAAAATCTATCAGAAATCATTGCAATGTTGAAATAATAATAATGACAACAGTTGATTACTTCACTGTAATGGCAATAATATTGTAATATATTGATGTAAAACTCAAATTTAACAGACACGTACAAAATTTAACTTGCGGCAGTGTTTTTATCTTAACTACATGGCATAGTCTTTAATGACCTCGTGACTTTTCAAGTTACATTCAGAATTTTATTTTTTAATTTATTATTTTGTACTTCAAACTTTAACAGATGTGTCTATTTTTTAAAAAAAAGAATATTTTAAGAATTCTTCTTAACAAGAGTGTACTGTCCTTTTCTTTCATTATTCTGAGAAATTGGAGACATACAAGACTCATCTATTTAAGGCCTCAGTCATGCAGTTTGAGGCCTTGACCAATGTATTTGAGGCCTTGGTCATGCAGTTTGGGGTCTTGACCATGTATTTGAGGCCTCAGTCATGCAGTTCAGGGTCTTGACCAAGTATTTGAGCCCTTGAACTGTATCTCTGAAACATTGACCAAGAAAAAATATCATCCTTAAAATTTCAGACATTATACATGTATTCAGAACCTGTTAAATTATTAACAGCATTAGCATGAGATCAAAAAAAGAAATTATTATTTCAGCTATCAATAACTTGACACACCTTATATTTTGTAATATATTTTGTAATCACAAGGTATTTACAGAGTCTAAGAGATATACATTTCTGATAGATTTTGTACTTTTATCAGATATCACCAATAAATAATACATTACATAAATAAACAGATAATGGAATGTAAATGGACGGAATTCAAATATGGACATAATTAAAATAGGATAACAATAATTGAAACTCTTTCAAACACAATAAGAAAAGTAATTATACAAAATACATTTCTTGCAATTGTATCTATTCAAACTTCAAGCTCTACAAATATGCTTTGTGACAGATATTCTATATTTTTTTCCCTATGAGACAATATATTGATAATTTAAATCTATACAGTCATGTACAATATATTTTATTGATCTAGTTAAGGCAAGTCAATTACTGCATGTACACCATTTCTTTAAAAGGATCTAGTTAAAGCAAGTAAATACTGCATGTACACCATTTCTATAAAAGGATCTAGATAAGACAAGTCAAATACTGCATGTACTCCATTTCATTAAAAGAAGAACCTTTAAAGGGTACACTGTAACCATTTTGTGAAAATTCTTGTTATTTACTTATTCCATCCGTTGAATGAGATGAACCTGACATATGCATCCATACCGTAAAGGTCTATTTCCAGTATTGTTTCATAATGAAACAGATATGAGATCTCTACATGTTACAATGGACCATTCCCTCATTGCTATGCACACAGGGGTAGATGGTGGAATTAGTATCATCTGAGATCACTGTACTGTACTGACACCTGCCAACTAAATCTACCATCATATCTTGATACCTGTGTCATGTGACCAAAGCACACTACTAGACCAAAATTCAAACATACAACATGCCTAAATTAAACTGGTTCTCTATAATCTATGGTAATGACCTGTCCTGTTCCTCTGATAGTCCCTCTCACATTTTTAGGACAGAATCCTTCATCTCTTAAAGTTTACCATACAATATGACAATATGCTGCCAGATACTCTTCTTTGTAGAATCCCCACTCATCAAAGTGTGATCCCACTACTGAAATCCGTACTGATCAAAATGTGATCCAACTACTGAAATACCCACTGATCAAAGTGTGATCCTACTACTGGAATCCCCACTAATCAAAATGAGATCCACTACTGGAATACCCACTGATCAAAATGAGATCCTCTACTGGAATCCCCACTGATCAAAATGAGATCCACAACTGGAATACCCACTGATCAAAATGAAATCCACAACTGGAATCCCCACTGATCAAAATGAGATCCACTAATGGAGTACCCACTGATCAAAATTCTGATACCCCTACTGGAATAACCATGGATCAAAAGTCTGATCCCATTACTGGAATACCCACTGATCAAAGTGTGATCCCACTACTGGTATCCCCAATGATCAAAGTGTAAAGCTACTACTGGAATCCCCACAGATCAAAGTGTCAATATACTACTGGAATCCCCACAGATCAAAGTCAATATACTACTGGAATCCCCACAGATCAAAGTGTCAATATAATACTGGAATCCCCACAGATCAAAGTGTCAATATAATACTGGAATCCCCACAGATCAAAGTGTCAATATACTACTGGAATCCCCACAGATCAAAGTGTCAATATACTACTGGAATCCCCACAGATCAAAGTGTAAATATACTACTGGAATCTCCACAGATCAAAGTGTAAATATACTACTGGAATCCCCACAGATCAAAGTGTAAATATACTACTGGAATCCCCACAGATCAAAGTGTAAATATAGTACTGGAATCCCCACAGATCAAAGTGTAAATATACTACTGGAATCCCCACAGATCAAAGTGTAAATATACTACTGGTATCCCCACAGATCAAAGTGTAAATATACTACTGGAATCCCCACAGATCAAAGTGTAAATATACTACTGGAATCCCCACAGATCAAAGTGTAAATATACTACTGCAATACCCTCTGATCAATGAGTGGTCCCACTACTGGAACCAAGGGCACTGAGGAGAAAATATATGGCTGGACCAGGGTACAAATTTGTAATTTGTCTAATTCTAACTGGGTAATCTATCCAGTATTTCTTCAAGCTACAATTCCACTTCCCCAGCTGTTTCCTGCCACTCTATCAATTAGTGTATATTTTATATTTTATGTAAACATATTTATATAAGAAACAATTCTGCAACAAATACAAAAACTTAAGTCTGAAATGAAAAACACTACTGAGGTATTGTATCAATATAGAAAATACAAGCTTTGCTGATATAGCCATTTCAATTTGTTAATGTAATAAAATATCTTCAACAATGTGGTGATGTTTAAATACTCATGTCAAGATTCGAAAATTGTTGTAGTATACATGTTGATTGAATGCTGTCTATTCATGTACAGTATCTCACTGTAATTCTTGTATATGCTGTCTACACATGCAAAATATCTCACTGCATTTCTCATATGCTGACAATTCATGCATATTATCTCACTGTATCTATTTACATGCTGTCTATGCCTCAACAATACCTGATGGCATTTTCTTGCCACCAATTCATGTACTATATTTTACTGTACTCACTCATATGCTGTCTATGCATGTACAATATTTTACTGTACTCACTCATATGCTGTCAATGCATGTACAATATCTTACTGTATTCATTCATAAGATCTACAGAACTGTAAATGATTTGGAGGCAAAGATCTACTCTGGCTTCACATACAGGCACACAAGTGACTGTATTTATTTAATTATGTACAACAAACCATAATCATCTGGGAAAATGCAGTTTGAATTTGTGAATGTGTTGACAGGCTGTAAAACACAGTAATCAATCCAACAGACTGTTCAATACAGTAATCAGTCAAACAGACTGTACAAAACAGTAATCAGTCCAACAGACTGTACAATACAGTAATCAGTGCAAAGCATGTGTTGACAGGCAGTAAAATATAGAAATGAGTCCAAAGTATGTGTTAATACACTGTACAATACAATCACCAGTCAACAACCTGTAACCGACATAGGCAGGACTTTTAAGAAAATGAATTTTTGAGTTACACAGCAGCCATAAAGGCTATTATAACTAATCCAAAAATCTAATCTCCACTGTCAAACAGATTATTTAAAATTAACATGAGCAATTTAGCCCATTTTTTAAAAATCAAAATGAGTCAGTCCTAGGTAAAGTATATTTTATCCATTTAATTAATTAGAACAGACCTTGGAGTTTTCTTTATTTAATTTTCTTTACAAGCTTATGTATTATTACATTTTTATAAGCGGATGGGAATTTACCTATCAGTCCATTATACAAATATTTCAGTCTGTACAATTAAAAATGTTGTACAGCTGTAAGTAACATCTTGAGGATACCAAATTTTGTAATAATTATTTTTTAAAAATAAAAAATTAACAAAATACCATAAATAAATCTTCCCATGCATTTAAATCAAATATTTTGAACTTAAAATAACTTTAATAAAAATAACTTTAATTAATTCTACATGCCTGAGTCACCTGATACATGGACATGTATAAATCACAAATTCAGCCCCAGAGATGAATTCAGTTTTAACTCATTTTACACTGGTGCTGAAGACCTATAAATGATAGCTATAGGTAAGCATGCATGTATGTTCCTAATACTCCTAACAGAATGTGTTGGTTGGTTTTAGTATCCAAATCTTACAAATTTTCATTTCCTCTTCAATCATAATTAATTCCATTTACTGCATGATGTACAGTTTAAAAAAATTCATTTTTAAAATAAAACAAGGATATGAAAAATATTATACAGAGATACTACATCAAACTATGCAAACTTTCAAAATATCAGACATATCTAGTGCTGAAGATAGCGGGACTGAGGTCGTGCCATCGAGGAAGACAATGTGCGCATGTTCTCCGCCAGCCGCTCAAATTCTCCCCACTTCTGGCTCTGAATATTGGTCTCCAATGATTTTAATTCCTCAAAATCCTGTAGACGAGCCTCAAGGGAGGAAATTCTACTACGGAGCTGGACTACCTCCTCATTCTTCAAGTCAAGCTGTAATAATAATAAAAAATAATAATAATAACTTAAAGTCCTCCAATTGCCTAATGCTCTACTGGCCAAAATGAATTTCCAGGAAACCAAGACAATATTTCTACTTTTCAACTCTGATATTCTCTGAGTGATAACAAGATGTTTAAAATGGCTGTCATGGTGACCATATAAAATTTGATTCTTATTGAGGACCTAAAAGTAATTTTGCCATTTTGTTATAAAAAATATCAATTTATTTAATTATGTTTCAGCATCAAATTATTACAGAAGTCAACAACTATAATATACAAGGTTGGAATTATTTGTGGGTGCATAACAAAACTTTAAGACCTTTCACTGCAAATTCCTGATACAGATTTCTAATTTCTGACCTATCAAATTCCATTTCATCCAAATCTGCCTGATGGGTAGCACTGTAATTCATGTTCAAAGATGTTTAACATTTGCAAAGAAAATCCAACACAATTAACAAATCATTTTCACCAATATCTGAATGTGCCTGATTTAATTTTGTTCCCATCCAACCTATCCATTTCACAACAAACAACACAAGGATATAAAACTTTAGGCCAAATTTTAGCTGTCATTCAAAGTACAGCTGTTTCTCTGCAGCTTTTGTCAATCTCACTGAGTATGCCTCAACCAAATGTATAGCAGGTGTTGGAAGAAAGTGTGACAGAAAATCACAGCAACAAATAGGGCTGGAAAGAACCGATGCTTTTATTAAAACACACTCATACACACCCAACACCGATGCTTTTATTAAAACACACTCATACACACCCCACACCCGGACAAAGGTTCAGAAATATAGAAACAGTGATTTATTTTCCTGCATGTCAATAATGGTGATAAATGGAAGCAGTGGCTATGATGCCTCTGGGTAACTTCCCAGACGTGCAACTGAGTGGGCACAGGTTCAAAACCCACCATCAAGTCAGCCGAGGATACTTAGCATTAGGCAAGACATAATAAAAAAAATGAATTGTCACCAAATAACATACTTGTGTTGCTGTACCATAAAATATCAAGCCAAACCTGATTCTTATAAACTGCCATTGCAAGGACTTTATTCAGTTTTAAAAGCTGGTGACATTAAACGATGTAGGATGATTTACACCCAATAACATTTTAAGTATAAAGAATATTTCATCACATTTTTTACAGTTCATTCAAATTTCCATGTTTTTTTCTTTTTGCATCCTTATGGACAGATTGTTTTTATTTCTTACCATCAATTTTTTTTTAACAAAGAAAGCAATCAATTAACGATCTGGATGATGCCCTACCTGCTGGTATACTTGACCTCTCTCTATCAAGCTTTTATTCTTGACGGCATTGTAACACTTCCTTTAGGTGTTTATATTTTAATTTAGACTATTTAAAATTCTTGCAATGGTGCAAAAGACTGATATAGAAATGGAAAGACAAATTAACAAATGTTTTCAAATGCACATGTTTATATTAAATGTATCATCATTTGGAAATCCTATTTACTCATTTTTATGTCATGTTCAGTTGTATTTCATTTTATTATTGGTTGGGGCCCATAGTGACCGAGTGGTCTAAAGTGCTCTCCATTATGAATCACTGCCATCTCATCTCTGTCTGCATGGGTTTGAGTCTCAGATTCCGCCAATGTGGGTATGTGAGAAAGCTTGCCAGTAGCTTCTCGTGGGTTTGTGGTTCTTTCCAGGGGTTTTCCCAGCTTCTTCCTCCACCATTAATACTGGCTGCCATGTAAAGCCTATTGTGTGCTGAAAAATGGCATTAAACCCTAAAACGACTGACACAACAATTATTGGTTATTTTGGCTAGAAGCTTATATTAGTTTCCAGTGTGAATGGAAAAATGTTGTCAATTTATAATATTACAGAATTCCTTAACAATAATTATGTAGACCTAAAGAACTCTGCCAAATTAAGAAAAAAAACAATTGTAGGCTATGATTCATAAGATGATCTAATTTGTCTAAATCATGAATAGTGTCTTCTAAAGAACATGAACATGAAAATGATATCCACAACTGTAAGACGAAGGAGCATGGGGGATGAAAAAAGCCAACCTTTTTCTGCAGATCAGCAACATGGTCGACAAGGAGTGACTTATCTCGGCGAAGCTGAATATTCTCCTTCTCACAGCTATCCTGCATGTTTGTAAGTTCATTCATTTTCTTCATAGCTGTAGAGAGTTCATGCTCCTGTGATTTTGATATGGAGTCCTTCCTTGTAACCTGTTGAATATGTAAAGTGAAAAAAATATTAAATTAAAAGTACTTGCTTGCAATGTGTTAAGTAGGTACATTATTCTCATTTTCTTGCAATGTGTTAAGTAGGTACATTATTCTCATTTTCTTGCAAAGTGTTAAGTAGGTACATTATTCTCATTTTCTTGCAAAGTGTTATTAAGTAGGTACATTATTCTCATTTTCTTGCTAAGTGTTATGTAGGTACATTATTCTCATTTTCTTGCAATGTGTTAAGTAGGTACATTATTCTCATTTTCTTGCAATGTGTTAAGTAGGTACATTATTCTCATTTTCTTGCAATGTGTTAAGTAGGTACATTATTCTCATTTTCTTGCAATGTGTTGAGTAGGCACATTATTCTCATTTTCTTGCAATGTGTTAAGTAGGTACATTATTCTCATTTTCTTGCAAAGTGTTATGTAGGTACATTATTCTCATTTTCTTGCAAAGTGTTAAGTAGGTACATTATTCTCATTTTCTTGCAAAGTGTTATGTAGGTACATTATTCTCATTTTCTTGCAAAGTGTTAAGTAGGTACATTATTCTCATTTTCTTGCAATGTGTTATGTAGGTACATTATTCTCATTTTCTTGCAAAGTGTTAAGTAGGTACATTATTCTCATTTTCTTGCAATGTGTTAAGTAGGTACATTATTCTCATTTTTTTGCATTGTGTTAAGTAGGTACATTATTCTCATTTTCTTGCAATGTGTTAAGTAGGTACATTATTCTTATTTTCTTGCAAAGTGTTAAGTAGGTACATTATTCTCATTTTCTTGCAAATGTTAAGTAGGTACATTATTCTCATTTTCTTGCAAAGTGTTAAGTAGGTACATTATTCTCATTTCTTGCAAAGTGTTATGTAGGTACATTATTCTCATTTTCTTGCAAAGTGTTAAGTAGGTACATTATTCTCATTTTCTTGCAAAGTGTTATGTAGGTACATTATTCTCATTTTCTTGCAAAGTGTTAAGTAGGTACATTATTCTCATTTTCTTGCAAAGTGTTAAGTAGGTACATCATTCTCATTTTCTTGCAATGTGTTAAGTAGGTACATTATTCTCATTTTCTTGCAAAGTGTTGTACAGGGTGTACGAAACTTGAGAAAATGAGATATTATTATGTTGACCTTTAAATACCATATATACTCTTGTATAAGCCAAAAAAATTAAGGAAAAAAATATGGCCTGAATCTAGGATTTGGTCAGCCTATCTGCTGGCCAAGGTCCAAGTCTGAAATTTTTAACATTTTTCCCCCTTGATTTCCATTATTTATTGTTTCTGTCAATTGCCGAAGATGAGATCACATGAGTCTAGGACATCTCCCCCCCGGACATTTCCCCCCTGGACTTCCCCCCCCCCATCAAATAGGACTTTTCCCCCACAGTCATTTCCTCCCCATTATCTTTATACTACTTTATTTATATATAGTAACATTTAGCTTTGATGTATACTCGCACCTCGCATCACCGTTAGTGCATAGATATGACTGTTGTCACCTGAAATAAATGCATTATCAAATGTAAAATATCTACTTTCCTTCTCTTCTCTCTCTCTCTCTCTCTCTCTCTCTCTCTCTCTCTCTCTCTCTCTCTCTCTCACACACATACAATCATGCTTTTACTCACTGTAGAACAGGTTTCTTTGAAGTATGAAGAGGCTTCAGTCTAACCTTTATTTATTGTGCATATTTGGTATATTTAAGATAAACAACAGAAGGATTAGCCATCGTTCAATTAATTGTAGTTGTTTCAGTACAGTACTCAGGCCAGATGTTAACATAAGCGGAATATGATGTAACAATGCACTGTAATGATGGGTCTGTCTTACTTGTTTTATATCTATATAATCTCCAAACAATTTAAACCAATACATTTTTTGAAAAACCCATAAGATGTAGTTGGCAACTGTTGCGAGTATTCGAGGAAAACTTAATTCATATTTAATTATAAAAACTTATATTAAGTTATGTTAAAGGAAAAAGGTTATTTGAAATAAAGATAACAAGATTTGTAACAAGAAAACCGAGTTTGGTATTTCCGGATTAACAACAAAACACTATTGATGGTAATGCAAATACAATATTTAATGATATATGAAAATAAGGAAATAAGTATGACTGATACGTGCGTGTATGGGTCCAAATATTGGATGAATTAACATAATTAGCACGATCCTACTAATGCAACAAATACAAATGCAAACACATTGTCATATACGGTACCAGGACAAAAACAAACGAACGATTCATGGTATATCACAAAATGAAAATACGATTTTCACAATAGCAAAACAAATGATGTTTTCACTCAAAATAGCGAATTGATAGTTTACTCACTCTAAATAGTGAACTGACATTTCATTCATTCAAAATAGTGAACTGATATCAACAAGATATCTCTTCACCTTGAAAATACACACACACGCACAGCACAGCACAGCACTGCACACGCAGTAAAAAAATGTATAATGTTTAAAAGTTAATGTTGTAAGCAATTGCTTTTAAGTATTCTATGGTGTCACGATTGTCGAAGTTGGCGACTATGTTTGCAATTCTCAAAGAACAGTCTTTGTACTTCTTTGGTTGTTCAGGCAAATGTCCAACGAAGATCTGATTTAGGTTGACATTATTTAAGCTCTGTTCACGTTTAAGAATCCGAAGGAAGCTCCAGATATTTGGATGATGACAGGAAACTGCGGACTGCATTTTTCTATGCCAACCTTCCACAGCATTGTTTGTCCTGGGCAAACTGTTGGCAACACGTGAATGCACACTCCAAATGCTTTTATCAAACACCGCTACTACACGGCGATTACGACGGAGACGACCAATGTAGTAGTCCTCAAAATAATCCATGACAGTGGCAAACTCCTCTGGCAACGATTCCTGAAGTGTTTCAAACGATTCAATTACCTTTTCGCTTGGAACGAATGCTAACGCAGCAATCATCCGAATTGACAAGGCAAAATCTTCATCATTCTGGTATCGATCCTGCAGTCCAACAGATTGAACTTTTCTGAATATATTTTGTGCAAGATGGAAGAAGCAGCCATGTATTTCAACGTTTGCAAAAACACTCGGTGGCTGCATTAATTGCAACCTTTTCGAAATCCATCGTAATTGTTGTTGGAAGAACTTGAGGCTGCAGCACTTTGATTTCTTCAAATAAACGACAGTAAGTAACCTGTGTTTTGTTTGGTAGGAGAACATACAAGCACTGAACAATTGATTCAGTTACATGAGCTTGTACTGTATATAATTGAAAAAACAGTTCAGGTACCACCTTGAAAGTTTCATCGATGAACCAATGCTGTGAATCTTTAATCAAATTTAGTGTGCGTTCTGTTCCAAAAATCAAGATTCGGTTGGGGTCATCACATTCGCTGTCGTAGAGTAGAAAATTTTCTCCATCAGCCAAACTCTTGTATTCTTCTGGAATTTCAAATGTGCAGTCGACTGGAAGAGGGTGAACTGCATTCTTCTTCTGTTTAACTCTTCTGATGTTTCTCCGTAGATGTCGAATTGGCACCATCTGAACAGCAGCTTGCTGGCTTAGTTGCTGCAATTCTTGACCCAGAATTTGTTGCGGTGTTTCTTCAATTTCCTCTGCTTTTTGTTTGATACTTGCACGGACAGTCAAAACCTCACAATGAACCGAATCAGCAGTATGAGTGTGCTCGTGCAGGTAACTAACTACTGACAGATCTTCATTTAATTTAACTTTTGCCCTACATTCACTTGTATTTTTTCCTGCACCTCGACAACGCTCACACTCATAACTTGTCACACTGTTTGCTAAGCTTTTTTGTTTAACATAAACAAAACCATTTAACACAACTTTATTTTTTCCTCGAATACTCGCAACAGTTGCCAACTACATCTTATGGGTTTTTCAAAAAATGTATTGGTTTAAATTGTTTGGAGATTATATAGATACAGAACAAGTAAGACAAACCCATCTTTACATTGCATTGTTACATCATAATCCGCTTATGTTGACATCTGGCCTGAGTACTGTACTGAAACAACTACAATTAATTGAACGATGGCTAATCCTTCTGTTGTTTATCTTAAATATACCAAATATGCACAATAAATAAAGGTTAGACTGAAGCCTCTTCATACTTCAAAGAAACCTGTTCTACAGTGAGTAAAAGCATGATTGTATGTGTGAGAGAGAGAGAGAGAGAGAGAGAGAGAGAGAGAGAGAGAGAGGGGTCAGGAAAGTAGATATTTTACATTTGATAATGCATTTATTTCAGATGACAACAGTCATACCTATGCACTAACGGTGATGCGAGGTGCGAGTATACATCAAAGCTAAATGTTACTATATATAAATAAAGTAGTATAAAGATAAGTGGGGGGGGATGGGAATTGACTGGGGGGGAAATGTCCTATTTGATGGGGGGGAAAAGTCCAGGGGGGAGATGTCCAGGGGGGATATGTCAGGGGGGAAAAGTCCGGGGGGAAAATGTCCAGGGGGGAGAAGTCCTGATGATGCCATATGGCTCATAAGGGTTGTCCTGTCATGAAGTGAAACAAATTTTTTTTTTCTAACTTAAGTGGTAGGATAATGAATGAAAAACATGCTTTAACGTATTTGCCATCTATTTGACAGATGTCCATCCACCAGAAAATACAGCCATACGTGTTATTTGAACGACAGAAATACATATATTTTAAAAAAGAATTGCCATATTAGTAATCACATGCACTTTATCACAGTTTTACCAATTCAGTTTGGGGGCATCGGCTTATACACGAGTATATACGGTATGTTGACCTAAAAGTTGAAACCTTTGAGAATCCTCTACCTAACCATTGACAATCAATGATATTTGATGGCAACTGTACCCAGAAAACTTTGCTTATCAAGTGAACACTGTAAAATGTAAATGTCAGCTCCAACAACATTTATTTATTACCTCCTAGCCTTGGATTCCCAAAAAAAGTTTGGAGAAAATGAAGCCAAAATTAAAGCAGTACAGATTTTATTTTCGAGTGATCCTAAAAGATTATTGCAAATTTAATTTTATGGTTATCAATGTTTGTGGGGTTTGTTTTAGTAACATTACTTTCTAACCAAAGATCAATTCATGGATTGGGAAGGAAACCTGTTGTTTCTACAGAATATTTCAGAAGGGTCACTGTTCAGTGAATCCTCACATTGGATTGGAAAAGGGGATCCATTATTTATATAGGAGGATCCTTAAAGATTATTGTTAATTGTATCCTCAAATTTATGCTTTGCAGCAATTAGGAAATTTATGAGGATCCACGCTACATGAAAACATAGTGATATCACATAACTGATTTCTATGCAATTTCATTTAAAAAAAACTAAATATATTAAGCCAAGAGCTATTTTACAATTAAGACATGAACTATTCATTGTAATTTTGCCATACAAAAAGTTTAGAAAGTTTAAAATAAGTTTTTATATTTTTGAATTCAGTAATCTACACTGATATTGTGTCAATCCAATATTCTACATTTCTCCAATCGATTGACACATGACAATCATTTCAAATAAGTACATCATTTCAAATAAGGCACATTATAATTGATATTTTTGCTCTGCAAGCTGTGATTTAGGGAAGGCAGTATAAAAATTAAACTGTTCCATAAAATGAATTTTAGTTTTGTAAAAACATGGAATCATGCAACCAGATCCTCCCAAACTTGTGTAATAGTTACAGACTGTACTCTCAAAACTTGTGTAATAGTTACAGACCCAAATTCATCACTATATGATATATGAGTTTAATTTTAATGTTATCTACCGCTTCATGTAGTTCTAGACATTTTTCTTGCTCTTTCTGTAGCTTTTCCTTCATGTATTCCAGTTCAAATCTTGCTTCTTTTTCTTTGTCCTTCAGCTGTAGCATATTTGACACTCCTGTGGTGTGTCGAGCCTCATTCTCTTCTCGCAGGTTTCTCTCCTGAAAGAATTGATAAATCTGTATTGTATAAATATACTAATGAAATGACGTAGACAATTATGGCTCAAAATCTGCAATACGTGTATTTCATAATATCCCTCTTTTAACAATTCTTTCTTCTATGTCACTAAAGTCTATTATGGTCACAAATTATTGCAAAATGCAAAACAATATATTTGTTATGGTCATTGTTTTATTTGTACTGCGTGGAAACTAAATAAATCATTGTACAAAAAAAACAAACTTATTTAACTGTTCTAAAGATAATAATACAGAAATATCTAATGAAAATGATAACTGGCATGGAATAGTTAATTACACTTCAAACTAAAGGTAGTCTCTCTCTCTCTCTCTCTCTATATATATATATATATATATATATATATATATATATATATATACATACACATGATCTGAAAATATTTCTGATTCATTGGTCCAGATCAAGCAGAATTCAAAACTATCCATGTCCTTACACGCCAAGTCCAAAATTAACCTAAGTCAGCCAATGTTCTGGAATGACCTAAGTCAGCCAATGTTCTGGAATGACCTAAGTCAGCCAATGTTCTGGAATAACCTAAGTCAGCCAATGATCTGGAATAACCTAAGTCAGCCAATGTTCTGGAATGACCTAAGTCAGCCAATGATCTGGAATAACCTAAGTCAGCCAATGTTCTGGAATAACCTAAGTCAGCCAATGTTCTGGAATGACCTAAGTCAGCCAATGTTCTGGAATGACCTAAGTCAGCCAATGTTCTGGAATAACCTAAGTCAGCCAATGTTCTGGAATGACCTAAGTCAGCCAATGTTCTGGAATGACCTAAGTCAGCCAATGTTCTGGAATAACCTAAGTCAGCCAATGTTCTGGAATAACCTAAGTCAGCCAATGACCTGGAGTAACCTAAGTCAGCCAATGTTCTGGAATAACCTAAGTCAGCCAATGTTCTGGAATAACCTAAGTGAGCCAATGTTCTGGAATAACCTAAGTCAGCCAAGGTTCTGGAATAACCTAAGTCAGCCAATGTTCTGGAATGATCTAAGTCAGCCAATGTTCTGGAATAACCTAAGTCAGCCAATGTTCTGGAATGACCTAAGTCAGCCAATGACCTGGAGTAACCTAAGTCAGCCAATGTTCTGGAATGACCTAAGTCAGCCAATGTTCTGGAATAACCTAAGTCAGCCAATGTTCTGGAATAACCTAAGTCAGCCAATGTTCTGGAATAACCTAAGTCAGCCAATGTTCTGGAATAACCTAAGTCAGCCAATGTTCTGGAATAACCTAAGTCAGCCAATGATCTGGAGTAACCTAAGTCAGCCAATGATCTGGAATAACCTTAACTCATGTGTGAAGTAAAGTCAGCCAATGTTCTGGAATAAACTAAGTCAGCCAATGTTCTGGAATAACCTAAGTCAGCCAATGATCTGGAGTAACCTAAGTCAGCCAATGTTCTGGAATAACCTAAGTCAGCCAATGATCTGGAGTAACCTAAGTCAGCCAATGATCTGGAGTAACCTAAGTCAGCCAATGATCTGGAATAACCTTAACTCATGTGTGAAGTAAAGTCCGCCAATGTTCTGGAATAAACTAAGTCAGCCAATGTTCTGGAATAACCTAAGTCAGCCAATGATCTGGAGTAACCTAAGTCAGCCAATGTTCTGGAATAACCTAAGTCAGCCAATGATCTGGAGTAACCTAAGTCAGCCAATGATCTGGAGTAACCTAAGTCAGCCAATGATCTGGAATAACCTTAACTCATGTGTGAAGTAAAGTCAGCCAATGATCTGGAATAACCTTAACTCATGTGTGAAGTAAAATCAGCCAATGATCTGGAATAACCTTAACTCATGTGTGAAGTAAAGTCAGCCAATGATCTCGAATAACCTTAACTCATGTGTGATGTAAAATCAGCCAATGGTCTGGAATAACCTTAACTCATGTGTGATGTAAAATCAGCCAATGGTCTGGAATAACCTTAAGTTTATTTGCAAACTATCCCAGTCCAATACTAGTCACAATAATAATACTCAATCAACTTTAAGCAGAATGCTCATTATCTCATTTTACATTCTGATAATTAAAACAACATTTTTGTAACAATATGCATACATATTTGCCAGTCTAAAAGCATTTTATTATGTTAATCTACAAAAAAGTACATGTGCATCAGATGAAATAAAATTTGGTAAACACTATTGCTATTTAAATATCAACAGAAACAAAATCAGTATATTAAGGAAACCTAAAGCAGTCATTAATCAGCATACATGTTATATTATAGCTTAGGGGACATAATTGATTACAAATCAATTTCTGTTTTTGAAAACCTTACTTAAATGAAAACTCTTCTAATCCAAACTTTTACATGGTCCCTTGTAATTTTGGTCTTACGAGATTTCACTATATGAAGTAAATATAAGAAATACTTCCATCAACAAATTTGAGCAAATTTCTGACCATTTCATATATTAAAATAATAATTCCAATTTAATTATGCAGATTTTAAAGTAGGCAGTCCATATGATTATTAAATTAAACATTTAATTGTTTGATTAATCAAATTAAATTAGTTTTAATGATTTCTATTGGTCTGAATATTTGGCATCCATGATTTGATCACAAACTTTAAAACAGAAAGTTTCCCATGCAAAGTTAGAAATTCCTGAAACAGCAGCATTAATATAGCAACCTCAAAACATCATAAGAATTAAAAATATATTAGACCATTTATTAACAAAAATTATTTTGGTACTGAAAGACACTTTTGAGCAGCAGTGTTAAAAATGTCAAAAGTAAATCATTAGCAGTAAATGATGGCAACCTGCATTAGGTAATACTAGTATATAAGCACGTGTGCATCAGGGTATTTCTCTGAAAAGTCTGTCCATTCATCACTTTTGGTAAAAAAATCAGAGTAGTCATAAAAGTAAAATGACTAGTAAGTTTTTTATTATGAATAATAAAATGTTTTTAAACTAACTTTATGAGATAAAATCTTCTAGAGAAAATTAAAAGATATAAATAAAATCGGCACCTCAACAAAAGAGCGCAAGACAAAAAAGCGCAGACATAAGGGCACACAGACAGAATAGCATCCTTTTGTTGCCAACAAAAGAATGCCAAATTACTTGAAAAAATAGTGCCAGACACAATAGCACATGTTTTCCAATTAATATAATTATAAAACATTCTAAATAGCTTAAATGAAAGGCAAAAATGTTTGAAGATTAGAAATCACTTAAATAACGCGTATGTAATTTGAATTATAGTTACATTTCTAAATTGTGGGCAATGCCTTATATATAATCCATCACGTTAACATCAACATATGTTGGAAGAAGCGCTTGTAACTTTCTGCTGAGCAGGGCATATTTGTTCTTAGATGCTTGTGGCTGAATCACTCCAGATAGATGATGTTCCATTTCTATTTCAAAATGGTTGATCAATTTGAAAATCAATGGATGATTGCAGTCAACAGTTTGTTGGAATATGGTTTCTTCTTCACCTTCCTATGTACGTATTCTCCCAATAACCTGCAAGTGGCATAATTTCTTCCTGACTAGCCTCCACCAAACTGTCCAATAATGCAATGACATCATTTGCATGGAACTCCTCCTTGTGATAAAGTTGGGACACACCTAATTCCTTCACTTTTCTCCAGATACATTGCCCTAAGTGAAAAAAACAACCAACGAGATGTGCATTGGGGAAAAACGTGTTGAATAAATATTCTATGTTGCTTTTTCAAAATCACACAAAATGCTTTGCTGAATTCAAAGCAGGTCGAAGTTCCTTAATTCTTTCCAAAACTCATCTATATGTTGCTTCAGCTTTATCCTGGATGAGTCACTAAATCAATGGAACTGTCTTACCATCAATTAGAGCATGGGTTGTAAAAACCTGATAGAAAAGTACTGGTGTGACTTTAAAAGTTCCCTCCACAAACCAATGTTTATTGATTGGAGATGATTTATATTTTCATTGTTCCAAACATGAGGATGGATTCTGTCTTCATCATTCATTCCTGAATCCCACATGATAAAATTAGATCCTCATGTTGATGTTTGAAGAGTTTTGGTAATCTTTATTTCCGCAACGTTCTGTGAATTAGGGTATGGCAGCTGTTGGCGTTTCTTTTTAATTTCTATTGTAAGTTGCAATACAGTATATGATGTTAAAGGAGGTACAACTTCAATCAAAAATCCTACTCTAGTTTCTTGTATAATCTGCCTCCGTTTTTCCACCTCTTCTACTGCTGGTCTACATATAGCAAACACAACCTTCACTACTTCATTTTTAATTATGTCAAAATGATGATAGAACGTTGTTTTTTTTAACACTTTCATCCTTCCAAGGTAATTATCTGTCCTGCAGCATCTCCATGACAGTCTTCCATCAGCATTTTCTTTGTCTTTGCAATATCTGTAGCCATCAACCAATAACATAATCCTCCCTTTCTGTGATTCAATCTTTGTTTATTAATAAACTTTTTACAAATAAAGTTTGTACTACACTTTTCAATATATATGCAAAATGACAACATTGATTCTTAGCTCAGTATAATTAACTTCTACTCAAAACATTGAAAAGAAACTACACTTTACTGCGCTAAAATGTTGGCGCTCTTTTATCAGTGCCCTTATTTTGGTGCCCTTTTGTCGTGTGCTCTTTTGTCCAGTCACCAATAAAATCTTTTAGTGTATATAGACTTCCAATGTTTAGTTTACCTATAATGCCCACATCAAAGGCAAGTCATATGATCCACAAATTACAAGCAATTTACCCAACTATATGAAAATGACATCGACCACACATAATGTAGAATACCGGTATGTCACCTACTAATTAAAACTGACACCTCTCATTACATTTCAACTGCTTTTCTACACTATTGTTGATCAGTGTTTCCATTACACACAAGCAGTTGAAAACTAAGGCTTTTTTCTAGCCATTTGTTTAAAGCTTAAACATATCGTCTTAAAATTGCATCATTCTCCCAATTTCAAACGTTTTTACCTGATACAAATCTTTCTAAATAAACACCCATCAAACTGCTGTTTTCAAGGGTAAGAAACCTGTTCCATGCTACTATGAAAACAATAACAGATTATTAGACTCTGTTTATGTTATACTGAATGTGAAAGAAGAAAGTTAATTGCAAACTTTAGCAAAGACTCAAATTTATTTAAATAGATTACCAGTGAACATAACTGTTGATATTAAACAAAAAGATTGATAGAACTTAAAAATTTGTGTAGTTCCATCTAAAAATGTTGTGGAACAAGAGACCCAATGGGACTGAGATTGTTCACCTGGTTTCCATCATCAAGAACAGTCAGCCAAGTAATCTAAATCAGTAGAATATTTTCAGATCAAAGGTATTCAAAATCGACTGAACAATTTGGGCTACTGAGAAAGCAACTGTTAAATAAAAGGGTCCTGATGCCATAAAACATAAAATGTCTAATTTATTAAAATTCCCTCAAACATCAGTGTTTCAAGGTATTCATATTTATGGCATTGGTGTTTATATGAAATGTAGCTGTCATCGTTTAATGATAAAACAATATTCAACATGTTTCTTATGTTTAAAACTGAATGCAAACCAATAATTTGTATCAATATTTTTTTTACAAATAGTGCTTTTTTTCTTCTGTTTTCTAAAACAAAAAAATGGTTGAGGACAACAGTGTAGGTGATTATAGCCATGACAATGGCATTCCAGAGTTTCATTATCTGCTTCATCTAAAATGGATTCAATGAAAGTTATTTTAATTTCATTTAGTAATAATGGCCATACTTAACAGCATACTAATATCACAAAGGAATTGACAGGCCTTTATGCCAAAATAATCTGTCAAATTTGGTCAATTTCTTTCGACATTGGAAGCCATATTAGATAGCCAATGAAAACTATTTTATAAGGGCATATTAGACTGTCAATCAACATTATTTTTATAAGGGCATATTAGAATGTCAATCAACATTATTTTTAAAATGACATATTTGACTGTCAATCAGCATTTTTTTTATATAAGGGCATATAAGAATGTCAATCAACAATATTTTAATAATGGCATATTAGACTGTTAATCAGAATTATTTTTAAAAGGGCATATTGGACTCTCAATCAGAATTTTTTTTTATAAATACTTATTAGACTGTCAATCAACATTATTTTTATAAGGGCATATTAGACTGTCAATCAACATTATTTTTATAAGGGCATATTGGACTGTCAATCAGAATTATTTTCATAAGGGCATATTGGACTGTCAATCAGAATTATTTTTATAAGGGAATATTAGACTGTCAATCAACATTATTTTTTATAAGGGCATATTGGACTGTCAATCAGAATTATTTTTATAAGGGCATATTAGACTATCAATCAGGATTATTTTTATAAGGGCATATTAGACTGTCAATCAGCATTATTTATAAAAGGGCATATTAGACTGTCAATCAGAATTATTTTTATAAGGGCATATTAGACTGTCAATCAACATTATTTATAAAAGGGCATATTAGACTGTCAATCAGCATTATTTATAAAAGGGCATATTAGACTGTCAATCAGAATTATTTTTATAAGGGCATATTAGACTGTCAATCAGAATTATTTTTATAAGGGCATATTAGAGTGTCAATCAGAATTATTTTTATAAGGGCATATTAGACTGTCAATCAGCATTTTTTTTATAAGGGCATATTAGACTGTCAATCAGCATTATTTATAAAAGGGCATATTAGACTGTCAATCAGCATTATTTATAAAAGGGCATATTAGACTGTCAATCAGCATTTTTTTTATAAGGGCATATTAGACTGTCAATCAGCATTTTTTTTATAAGGGCATATTAGACTGTCAATCAGCATTATTTATAAAAGGGCATATTAGACTGTCAATCAGCATTTTTTTTATAAGGGCATATTAGACTGTCAATCAGCATTATTTATAAAAGGGCATATTAGACTGTCAATCAGCATTATTTATAAAAGGGCATATTAGACTGTCAATCAGAATTATTTTTATAAATACATATTAGACTGTCAATCAACATTATTTATAAAAGGGCATATTAGACTGTCAATCAGCATTTTTTTTATAAGGGCATATTAGACTGTCAATCAGCATTTTTTTTATAAGGGCATATTAGACTGTCAATCAGCATTATTTATAAAAGGGCATATTAGACTGTCAATCAGCATTTTTTTTATAAGGGCATATTAGACTGTCAATCAGCATTATTTATAAAAGGACATATTAGACTGTCAATCAGCATTATTTATAAAAGGGCATATTAGACTGTCAATCAGAATATTGTTATAAGGGCATATTAGTTTTATTTATGTTCTCCAATCTCCACAAACCAAAGAATGACTTTAAAACACATTTTCATGAATTTACTTCCCCATACAATAATATTCGTATTCAAACATCTTCAAAGTGTAAGTTCAGAGACTGTCCTATACATGGCTGATGATCACTGTTCAGAAATTCACTGAATACAAACACTTCAAACTTAGTTTAACTATAAATAACATAGACATGATCTGCCATTGCATAATGTGCCTGCTAATCAGGTCTGTGTTGTTTGTTCTACTGATGACTCCTAATAAACTGCATAGACCCAAATCTGCAGATGAATTACGTTATGTCAGATCTAGGTTTGTGCAGTTTACAGTTGGACTTGACTTTCATATGGGCATATTTGGTATAACAGTTGATTTGCTATATGGACACCTGTCAGACAAATTACCTGTAAGATAAAGCAAGGCATAGATTAAATTACCCCATGTCCTAAATATATATAAAAGTAATTTCCAAAATTGAATCTTTTATAAACATTTCATGTAGAGAGTGGGAACAATTTGAATCTATGATAAAAGTTTTATGTAAGAAGCAAGGCATTGATTAGATTCCCCCATGTCCTAAAAATATATATAAAAGTAATTTCCAAAATTGAATCTATGATAAAAGTTTCATGTAGAGGGTGGGGATCAATTTGATTATAAGTTCATATGTAATATAAGAGATGAAATACTCACAACATTTTGAACTGGGAAATTCTAATATGAGTAAAGATGAATCAAACTTTAAAAAAAAATCACTTTAAAGATAAACATTTATATTTTGTACATTTAACTCCTTAGGCGAGTGCTAATTCATTCATACTGCTTTCAGGAATAATTTCAATATTTTTACAAGACAAACATTTTCAAATCAAAGAATAATTGATTAATGAAATTCTACAAGGTTAAAGTTACTAAAGGCATTTAATTACTTCTGAATGTCAAGTTATTTCTATTTAGTTGTGCCAAGGTTAAAGTAACTTCTGAATGTCAAGTGTTTCTATTTAGTTGTGCCAAGGTTAAAGTAACTTCTGAATGTCAAGTGGTTTCTATTTAATTGTGCCAAGGTTAAAGTTACTTCTGAATGTCAAGTGGTTTCTATTTAATTGTGCCAAGGTTAATGTAACTTCTGAATGTCAAGTGGTTTCTATTTAATTGTGCTAAGGTTAAAGTTACTTCTGAATGTCAAGTGATTTCTATTTAGTTGTGCCAATGTTCAAGTTACTTCTGAATGTCAAGTGGTTTCTGTTTAGTTGTGTCAAGAAGATTCTGAATTCCAACAATAGTCCAAAATTTAATAAAAATACAACAATTGCACATATGGCTTCATATCAAAACATCTACTTACACATATCAATATACAAATATAAAATGTCACATAGACAATGAGTTTAAAGTTCATCAACAATTAAGTACCTTTTGTTTGATTGTACTGATACAGACTCAGGACACAAGTCTAGACATACACAAATATCAATAAAACAATAAAATAACATCTCTACACTTTTTTTTTAGCATCACCTCCCTCTGGGACACAAGTCAAGCCATATATATACTGATATCTAGAAAATAATAAAATACTATGTCTTCCCTTTTGCTTTAGCCCCCACCCCTACCCCAACCCACAGGACAGAATTCTAGGCTTATTCAGATATCAGTAAATGAATAAAATAGCATGCCTACAATTTTTAGTTTAGCCCCTTCAACATCAAGGAAGGGGACAGGGGTAGATGCATTTAAAACCATCAAGGAAGGGGACAGGGCTAGATGCATTTAAAACCATCAAGGAAGAGGACAGGGCTACATGCATTTAAAATCACCAAGGAAGTGGACAGGACTAGATGCATTTAAAACCATCAAGGAAGGAGACAGGGCTAGATCCATTTAAAACCATCAAGGAAGAGGACAGGGCTAGATACATTTAAAACCACCAAGGAAGGGGACAGGGCTAAATGCATTTAAAACCACCAAGGAAGGGGACAGGGCTAGATGCATTTAAAACCACCAAGGGGACAGGGCTAGATGCATTTAAAACCATCAAGGAAGGGGATAGGACTAGATGCATTTAAAACCACCAAGGAAGGGGACAGGGCTAGATGCATTTAAAACCATCAAGGAAGGGGACAGGGCTAGATGCATTTAAAACCATCAAGGAAGGGGACAGGGCTAGATGCATTTAAAACCATCAAGGAAGGATGGGGACAGAGGTAGAGCATTTAAAACCATCATTGGTTCTGCCTTATTAAAATTTCACTAAGCAGATTTAAGCAATTTACTGAACACTTTATTGTTTCCAAAGTTAAGGTCTTTATCAAAAAAGCCAAAGAATAAAAATAAAATAAAACAATACTAACTCATAATTTATGTCTTTTATGCAAAATATTTATCAAAGTATAATTAATTATTTATTATTTATAATTTATTCTTTATTAACAATATCTCACCCTCTCAAGCTGTTTTTCAAGGTCAATCACTTGCTGGTTTAGTACAGCATTTTCCCGAACAATCTTTGAGCTATCATCTGACACTTTGGCTCGTAGATGGCGCTCTTGTTCAGCAGAAAGCTCAGCCTCCTTCAACCTTTGACGCAAAACCCTTATCTCCTCCTACAATACATGCGGAAATTAATTTTGAAATGAAAAACAATAATCATGGAAAACAATATTTATTTTTAATATTACTTGGTTTCTGGTGCCCCTAATGAATTCAGAAATGCTACAGTACAAGCCAGCCAAAATAAAAGCCAGATATAAAGAACTAAAATTCTCTGTCAAGATGATTGGAATTAGACCATGCTTCTGCTAGACAGATTTTGTCACATGCCACAAACCCTGTAGTAAAAATATCTGATATAGGTTTAATTTTATTTTGATATTTGAACCAAAATTTCATATAAGTCCCCAAAGAAGATTACAGACATTTCTGGTTCTGTATATTTTTAAAAATAAAACTTATCAGTTACAGATAGTCTCCTAGAAAATAATATCAGCTCATGTTGAAAAATTGGTTGCCAACTTATATAAAGACTTGTATTGAAAGTACCCATTGGTTGCCAACTTATATAAAGACTTGTATTGAAAGTACCCATTGGTTGCCAACTTATATAAAGACTTGTATTGAAAGTACCCATTGGTTGCCAACTTATATAAAGACTTGTATTGAAAGTACCCATTGGTTGCCAACTTATATAAAGACTTGTATTGAAAGTACCCATTGGTTGCCAACTTATATAAAGACTTGTATTGAAAGTACCCATTGGTTGCCCTCTAATGTAAAGACTACTACTAAAAGTACCATATTGGTCTCCCACTTATATCAAGACTTCTATTGAAAGTATTCACTAGTTGTCTACTTAAAAACTTCAATTAAAAGAACCCATTGGTTGCCCACTTATATAAAAACTTCTACTAAAATTACCCACTGCTTTCCAACTTATGTAAAGACTTCTACCAAAAGAACCCATTTGTTGCCGACATACATAAAGACTTCTATCGAAAGTACCCAGTTGCTGTCACACTTTTATAAAGACTTCTACCAAATTAAGCATTTGTCCACTTATGTAAAGACTTCTATTGAAAGCACACATTGGTTTCCCACTTACATAAAAACTTGATTGAAAGTACCCATTGATACACAAGTTGGTCATTTTGATACAATATGTCAGTCAATATTGTACACAACTCATTCTGATACACAAGTCAATCATTCTGATGATGCACAACTCAGTAATTATGATATACAACTCAGTCATTCTGAAACACAAGTCGGTCATTCTGATGCATAATAAAGTTATTTGGTCATTTTGATACAATATTTCAGTCAATTTTATATATGTCATGCAATATTGTACACAACTCAATCATTTTGATACATAAGTCAGTCATTCTGATACACAAGTCAGTCATTCTGATACAAAAGTTGGTCATTCTGATACACAAGTCAATCATTCTGATACCCAAGTCAATCATTCTGATACACAACTCAGTCATTCTGATACACAAGTCAATCATTCTCATACATGGCTCAGTCATTCTGATACCCAAGTCAATCATACTGATACACAAGTCAATCATTCTGATACACAAGTCAATCATTCTGATACACAACTCAGTCATTCTGATACAAAAGTCGGTAATTCTGATACACAAGTCAGTCATTCTGATACACAACACAAGTCAATTTGGTACAAATGTCAGGCATGATGATCCAAAATCAATCAACTTGTGTAGATGTGACTTTGGATACATATAATTTTTATTAGAATGGTTTAAAACCAGCCATTATGAAGGTCATATGATAATGAATTAAAAGTAGCCATTATGGAGGTCCTTTTGGAATGGTTAAAAACTAGCCATTATGGAGGTCATATGATAATGAATTAAAAGTAGCCATTATGGAGGTCCTTTTGGAATGGTTAAAAACTAGCCATTATGGAGGTCATATGATAATGAATTAAAAGTAGCCATTATGGAGGTCCTTTTGGAATGGTTAAAAAGAAGCCATTATGGAGGTCATATGATAATGAATTAAAAGTAGCCATTATGGAGGTCCTTTTGGAATGGTTTAAAAGCCATTATGGAGGTCCTATTAGAATGGTTAAAAAGAAGCCATTATCAAAGTCATACTGGAAATTAAATCTGAGCCATTTCCATTTAGACAAACCAGATACTGTTATAAGGCTTGTGGTGAAAGCATTTTGATATGACCATCCATTTTGATATGACCATCCATTTAGGAAAATTAGCTACAACATTGTCAACATGTTGACAGTGATAGACATGTCTGAAGTCTGGCTTTTATTCATGACCAATAAGATATCATAATTAGTCTTTAAACATATTAATACAATTATCATTCTGTACAAACTGGTCAATGTAATCAGTCTTCTGTCTTTAAACATATTAATACAATTCATTCTGTACAAACTGGTCAATGTAATCAGCCTTCTGTCAGATTAATACAATTATCATTCTGTACAAACTGGTCAATGTAATCAGTCTTCTGTCAGATTAATACAATTATCATTCTGTACAAACTGGTCAATGTAATCAGTCTTCTGTCAGATTAATATTATTATCATTCTGTACAAACTGGTCAATGTAATCAGTCTTCTGTCAGATTAATATTATTATCATTCTGTACAAACTGGTCAATGTAATCAGTCTTCTGTCAGATTAATACTATTTTTATTCTCTACAAACTGGACATTGTAATCAGTCTTCTGGTAGAAACCCACTGTTGATATGATATTTTATCATTAAGATCTGAAAATGATCATCAGGATGGCTATATTGGATTTTAGGTTGGGACCAGTTTCATTTAGTACAAATGAGACAGCATCAGAAATCCTATAGTGAAAACTCTATGTTGATGTGACCATCTATTCAGGTGGAATAGTGATAACAAGTTCTTCAAGATGACTTCTATGGTGATCATACTGAATGTCTTGGTGCCATAGGACAAACTAGACTGGTTAACACACCATGCCAATATGACTTTTCTAGGTGACATAGGACAAACTAGACTGGTTAACACACCATGCCAATATCACTTTTCATTCAGGAATGGTGTTCAGATTTTCTTGATAACTGCAGTGGTAGCCATAGTGACTGTCCATGCAGAATCTTTGTAATCTAGCACCAACTAAACCTTGGGATTTATATGTAAAGTTTCTCAGTAATCCTCCAAGTATATTAGAAGTAGAGACAACAAGATTGCGCTAAAGGATGGATGACAGACAACATATCTGTGACCAGTGGAACTAAAGAGCAGACAAAATTAATAAACTTGCATATGTTCCAAGGTGCGTAAATGTTATCATATACTGAATTTCCACATGTTCCATTGATAAAAATCTCTCTCCATCAATTGCCTAAATGGATCTATGCTCACATCTATCCATGCTGCAGGAAATATTTTGTAAGTCCAATTATCACAAAATGGTTGCAGTAGTAATTGTTATTTTTGTTTTCATCATGATCATCAGTATCATCATCAGCAGCAGCAGCACCATCATCAACAGTGTTTGCAGTTGATTTGAAAGATGAATGACTTATAATATTTGATGAAAATACAGTGATGTGCTGATGTTTTTTCTGACAGTGCTCAACTTTTGAAAATTCTTACCAAAATATCTCAACTCTAGAAGACACTGCTTGATTCAACAAGGCATTCACTGCTAAAAATGTTCATTTTTGTCTCTGTACAAGTGTTTGCCTGAGTGCCAGAAAAGACTGTCTTATATTGTTATATTTATAATATATAATGTACATATCGCTGTACATATCGGTTACATATTGGTACATTATTCTATATCTTTCTTCATTACAGTATACATCATTAATACTGGCTGCCACATAAAGCGTATCATGTGATGAAAAATGGTGTTAAACCCTACTACAACAACAACAACAACATTAAAGTATATAAATACAAACAGTATATAGTTAAATTACATAATGAACATATTGTTATTTATTGTACATACTCGAAGATCTGAAGTGACCTTATCCTGGAGGTTGACAGTGCTGTTATAGTATTTCTCTTCCAGGGATTTAAGTTGTGTCTCCACACTCAGGAGTTCAGATCGCTTCTCATCCAACGCGATCTGTGTCATCTTGTGCTGTTCTACACGATTTTCTAGCTGCAGAGGAAAACAAAGGCCTTATCAAATGCTGCTCTAAGCTAGACATCAACACAAAAGGACAAACATTCATAAATTACAGTTAATGTATCATGGACAAACCCCTGGGTACATGACTTCCTTTATTCAGATTTCTTGAATGTCTGCCCGTGGCAGAAAAAAACTTTTTAAATTTTATTAGCTTCTTTTCCTCTTGCATTATTATTTTTTCAATAAATAATAAAATTCAAAATATTTAAGCTGAAAAACAAATATTCGGAATACACCCTATCCATTTATCAAAAGCACTGGACAACTGCCACGTTCCAGTGTAAGTGTTCTACACTCCAGCAACACATTACAAGTTTTATGAACCACTCCAGTGGCCTAGTGGTCAAAGCGTCTGCCGTGGAAACGGGAGGTCGTGGGTTCGATCCCAGGCTGAGTAATACCAAAGGCTTACAATAATGGTACTAACAGCTGCCTTGCTTGACGCTCAGCATTAAGAGGTTAGTGCTAGGACTGGTTGGCCTGGTGTCAAGATAATGTGACTGGATGGGACATCATGCTACATGTCTGCGGCATGATTCCCCAGTGCTATACATCACTATAAACTGCCTCACAGCAGACATCATAGTGATAGGACTGAATTTTTTTTTAAAGCTACATTAAAAATCCTAATCAAACAAACAAACAAACAAGTTTTATTCACATTCCAACTCACCCTTTTAGTATTTTAATCCAACTTTATTATTTTGAATACCACATTTACACAAGAGCATGATGGGAACAATTTACTGCATACAATTTAAAATCCTATTATTAATCTTAAATCACAGCAAGGATGTACTTTATCAATCCAATAATATTATCTTTAAAATATGTAGGTCACAATCGTCTGACTTAAAATGTACCTGATTTTTTAGGCTGGTAATTTTGACTTCGGCATTTCTCAAAGCCGTACCACTCTTCTCCAACTCATCACGTGCTTGAAGCATTTGTCCGTCCTTTTCTGACAGTCTCCCCTCCAGTCCCACGATGTTCTTCTTCAGTTGGATTATCTCATCCATCAACATTCTCTTGTCCCGGGCCCGGGCATCTGAAAATAGTTGTGATTCAATTCAATGTTATTTATTTTAAATACAGTTCTGATTATGTTCAGCAGAATTAATACTCATTTAAGTCACTTCTATAATCCCTTTAAGGGACTGAAACTCTACTGGCTAAAAGGATTTTTTGGGGGAGTTCAAGATAAGACAATTTATTTCTTTTACCTGCTGAGTGTTGAAACTATCACTGATAATCTGTAGCAATGACAAGATTTTCAAAATTGCCAATCTAGTAGTCATATCAGTTGTAAGATTGGCAATAAGGTAGTCATATCAGTTGTAAGATTGGCACTATGGAAGTCATATCAGTTACAAGATTGGCACTATGGAAGTCATATCAGTTACAAGATTGGCACTATGGTAGTCATATCAGTAGTAAGATTGGCACTATGGTAGACATTTCAGTTGTAAGATTGGCATTATGGTAGTCATATCAGTTGTAAGATTAGCACTATTGTAGTCATATCAGTAGTAAGATTGGCACTATGGTAGTTATATCAGTTGTAAGATTGGTACTATGGTAGTCATATCAGTTGTAATATTGGCACCATTTTCATTTAGAACCTGCTTTATTTATCTATATAAGAAGTCTTTTAATGAAAAATTATGTTGGTATGACTACTCATATAGCAGAATTTAAATTTGGTTTTAGTTTAGCTGGCTTTGCTGTCTGTAGTCCAGCAACATAAGTAGTTTACTCAGTACTGAGGCACACCGAATAAAGTGCCTTGCACAAGGACAAACCACGGTAACCACGGTAACCAAAGAGTGGGCTAATCCAATGGCAGGATTTAAAGCTGTACCCTTTCAGAAGCAAGTAAACATCACAAGAGAACTAATCTCTTACTAAAAACACATGTGTAGCAGTAATAGGAGTTTTAAGATGGCTTCTATGTCGGCCATACTGGAAATCAGACAGGAGCAACTAGTCCCTAATAAGAGATATGCTCAAAATCATATGTCAATATGCCTATCCATTTAAGACGGGCAGCAAAAACAGGATTTCTGATATGGCTGACATAGTAGCCATGGCTTATTAGTGCTTAACACCATTTTTTTAAGACTGGCTGCCATAAGAAATCTTCTGGTTAAAACACATTGTGGATATTAATATCCTTTTAGAAAGAGCAGTGAAATTGTCAAGATGGCTGCCATGGTAATCCTATATTTTTTGCTTGAAGATCGTAAGAATTTTCTTGATGTTATGTTTCACGAGAAATCTATTGTGTTGTTCTGAGAAACTAGTTGACAAATTCTACTATTCTGATTTTTGTCAAAATTCAATAATTTTTGCCATAACTTCCAGTGCCAGTATACGTCACCTTCTTCATCCTTCAACCGCTCTACAAGTTTTCCTTTCTCATTTTCAACAAAATCCAAACTGTCATCTTTCCTTCTCATCTCCAATGTCATACTATCCATCTCCGACTGGAGTTGCTACAATTAAAAAACATACATACATGGAGTCAAACAATTTTCACAACACATTCATAACTGCTGTATTTATTATACATCCATTTGTGTTGTCACATCAATAATACTAAAAAACTCCATCAATACGAACATTTATACCTGGGGAAGGGTAAGATGCTGGAAAGGGGATGAATTAGAACAAAATAACATTTAAAGACATACAACTGCACTAGGGGCCCCGAGTGGCCGAATGATCTAAAGCGCTGTCCGTTACGGATCACTGCCATCTCACCTCTGTCTGCGTGGGATCGAGTCTAAGATTCGGCTAATGTAGTTATGTGAGAAAGCTTGCCAGTAGTTTCTCGTGGGTCGGTGGTTTTTTCCGGGTACTTCCTCCACCACTAATACTGGCTGCCATGTATAGCCTCTATTGTGCTGAAAAAATGGCGTTAAACCATAAAAAAACAACAACAACAAAACAATTGCATTAATTATCAAACTGAGGTATAGCATGAATTATTGAAAATTGAAGCATGCATTAATGATTGTCAGTGAGTTATGGTTGGATGGGAATAAATCAATGAAACACCTGTAATGATTTTAATTTTTGCAAATTAAATATACTCTTCCACTTTGTAATGTATTTAAGTTTGTCAGATAACTATCCAGTAAACGAAAAGGTAGAATACTAAGCTTTACGTAGTTTTTTTATCTGGCCAGACAATTCAGCAATTGATTCAAGTAAAATGGTTATTCACATACATTTTTCAACAGACAGAAGATTCTATATTTTAAATTATTTTTTTAATAATTTTGGTCACAGGGTCTACAGTGTTGCAACACTATGTCCTGAACTATGTTATAAGGGTCACGATTATCGCAGCTGCTTGATTGTTTTCCCATAACTGGTATTATAAGGATCACAATTTATACAACTGCAAGATTCCTTTCCATGACCTGTGTTATAATTGTCAGTTTCTACAGTGACATGATGCCACACCCTGAACTGTGCAATAATTGTAAGAAAGTCCTTATTAGTATAATGCTATATGCAGAACTGTGTTATAATGGTCAGGGTCCATAGTGGTATGTTATATCCAGAACTGTTATAACGAAACAGGCTGTAATGATGGCAAACTTGTCAACTAATCTGAATAGTAATTCTTGAATAAAATGTCTTCCAAGCCAGATAAATAAATGGCATTACATACTCATTGTGTCTTATGTAAGTCTTCAATAAGAAGTGCTAACAGTCTGCAGCCCTATGTGTGATGGTGTTCCATGTCAGACCAAATTCTTTCATAGCCCTCCTTGACTATTTTGACTGACTCATCTTTCATCTCCCACCTAGGGTCAACCGGAGGCATGCCCTGTGTGGTGCATCCAGTGACATTTCGTTATATTTGTATGAATTCTTAACTACAAAGCTGAAGCAATTATACAGAAATTTATATCAATCAATGTTTCCAGCATGGAATTCAATTAAAGCAAGATTGATATATGTATATTATAACTAGGACAAGAGATTTCTTAGACTATCTTTTGACAAAGAGACTCATTTTTATCCTATTTGGCTTTGACAGATTTGAAAGATTTAAATCATTTTGCTATTTTTGATGTTAGCTTCCAGCACTGAGAACCATGCATTAGCACTATGATGCTCAGCTTTGGTTAGACTCCCAGATTAGACTCCAAAGATTGATTTTGCTTTGCTAATTCTTCCTTCTGCTTCTTTCCCCAAGTCTTTTAACACTTTGCTTTCAAGGTATGTGAATTCCTCTACCTCCTCTATTAGTTTGTTATCCAGAATCATTGGTTTTATAGTTTTACTCATTAATTTAGTTTTCCTGGTTTTCATTTTCAGCCATAACTCACTGAATGAGGCTTTACAGACATTAACCACTAATTTTTAGATAAACTAAACAACAATTATCATCTTCAGGTGAAATTTAATGGGTATTATACATTAGACATTTGTCACATTTTTTTATAATTGGCAGACAGCAAAAGATATGAACATTTAGGGTAATAAATGAAAAGACAATGTATATTTTAAAATTTAAATGTCTAGGTCATACAAAAACATAGGCACAATCATCAATCTGCAAAATTCAGAATACCAAGTATGTCATGAAGTTAATATTTTCATTGCAGACAATTTCAAAACTACTTAAATTCATGAGGGGTGTGTGTGTGTAAAGGGCACTATATCAACAAATCTGAAACCAGTCCAGGAAGAGACCCATGATTATTTCAAAAGTTAGTTCAGTATGAGATACGGGTATTTAATTATAATAGCAATCATGAACTTTTTTCTATTTTTCAAAAAACTTTGTCAGGATCAATAAAAAAATAAACAATAGATTCAGAAGATATTCAAAAGGTCTTGATGTGAGAATGTTCTTAAAAAACAGTACATGGATAATTAATGTTTTGCTGTACTTGACAGAAGTGCTGTCAGCATTTCTCCAACTGTATCCTTTTTATTTTTGATCCACTCTAAAACAAAATCTAGATGGTACCATTAATACTAAAGACAGGACTCACTCGTAGTTTGGACAGCATTCTCTCTGCCTCATTAGTCATTTGAGGGTGCATATCAGTTGCCTTTCGTGCCTGCTCCCTAGTGATGACAGTTAAAGAAACATAAAAATGGTAAAGCTAAAAATCTCTAGATGATTTATTAAACTGCCCTCCTTGTCTCACTATACTCCGTAAAAAGAAATAATTTGCTATACAGCAAGGGCAAAAAACTCATTCAAGCACCTTGGTCAATTCCAGCAGATAATGCACTACAATAAATATTTCTGAACTTACCAATTCCAGAAGACAGAAGTTATGGCATAAATAATAGGTACACTTTTTGACAAGTCAGCAAATTTATCAACATTGTGATGGCAGCCAACTTTTTGCACAATGTTTTCAATAGATAATAGTCAATAAAATTTGCTACTTCTCACTGTCAGAATGTTTTATGCTACTGTTTATCTTCATTAAAATCTTTTCAAGCAAGATACAGTATACAAGATAAAACGAAATCATTGGTTTATCATAAACAATTTGATACCAATTTAGCTTAATGTTTTGTTCTGACTAATCTGCTAATATAAAATTAGTTTTAGGACTAAAAGTGATGATCCATCATAACAAGTTACTAACCATCACAAAAGTTACCAACCATCACAAATTATTTTTATTGAATTAAGTATATGGTGTTTTTCATGGCAGCTTGACAGTTGCAATCCAAGAGAATTTCCCAATAAAAAGCATGCATGCATGCACAAATTTTTGTGTAATGGAGAACACTGGTATAAATTCTGGGTAATGCACTGTTTTTGCCATTGACCTCTGACCTATTGCACAGGAATGGTACTCTTACTTTTACATCAGTGAATGTGCTTATAAGTGTATAAAAATAAACTGAAACTCATTTCATTACATTTGTCTATTTAACCAAATACATATCTGATGAGTCAAAAACACTCCAGATGAAATCTCCTAACCAAATTTTTTAAATCTCCCGATCTGACATTTCTGGGTTGCAAGAAATCCACAGCCTTGTCTCAAGGAAACTTATTAAAAGTGAAAAGCTATTCTCCACAAATCCACCTATCAGAAACATCTTTGGGTTTGAATATTGTTTTCACTGACATTAAGATAAATCATACATACATGTAACATATTAATACGTTAAATGACCTTTTTTTCATTGAGACAAAAGTTTAGGCATTTTAAGACAATTCACTGAGTCACAGTAAAAGAAAAAACTCATGGAAAGAAAGAAAAACGTCATGGAAAGAAAGAAAAAAAACTGAAATAGAATTAAGTAACTAATAGTATGACTTTGTCAAGTTTTGGGATATTTTTTACATCACTGAATATTTCATGATGGTAACTGTCATATATCCAGAATAATTGTTGGGAAGCTGGTCTGCAAGTTTCTTCAAAGTATCCAGAGGTTTCTAAAACTATCATTCTCACAATTTGTGTATCATTATATTTTAAAATATTTGCCAGTAAATCTTTCAAAAGCCCGTTGAACACCAACCAAAAAGTTCCTACTTGATTCCCATTAACATATGTGATTATTCATAAAATTGTTAATATGCACAGGCTTTTTTAAACCTGATTTTCATACCATTCTTTGCAAATTAATATCTGAAGGACCTATTTATGTAGAATTTCTGAGACAGTATTCAAAATCAATGATTCCTAAACCTCCAGTTTCTACAGTCTCAGTTTTCTGAACAGAAAATATTAGCCACAAATTATCTTTTTCCAAATGACTTCTACCTATCTATCAGTTCATACAGGCTCAAAATGTCTGCTATGTCAAGGATATAGATAGTTAGACTCCAGCTCTAGGAAGTAGATCTGTTGCTGCAGATTCTTGATGTACTCTGCCTCAATGTTATCTAGGGCTACACTCTTACTTAGCTTCCTGGAAAGACAAAATATAGCATGGTCTTAATTCTTTAATTTTAATATGCTACCCTGTAATTTAAGAAATTCAATTTATTATCCTATAGTTTGCATCTAAACTTTCACAATTCACAAAAAAACAGTAGTATCTTAAGATCTTACAAACATCGCTATATATGTCATGATTCAAAATTGTATCAGTGTCAACAAAAGTATTGTCACTATAATAATAATAATAATAATAATAATAATAATGCTTTATTTATAGAGGGTGACTCATTAGTCAAGGACTATTCTCCCTTGAGGCCCTCTTAATGAATGTATAACAAATGCACATTGTGTGAAGAAGCAATAATTAGTGCTTATATTAGAATGTTTCGTACTAAAATACTAAATTCCATTATCTGTTAGAAACACATGCATGCTCCTGATATCTCTTCTTAAATACTCTAATATTTTCAGCCGATTTTACATGTAATGGAAGCTTATTCCACAGAACTGTACCAGAGTATTGAAAACTCTTTTTGAATTGCTCTGTTCTTGGCTTTGGTACTAGAAGGTTTCCATGTGAGATTGATCTCAACTGGTATTGTGTTGAAAAAGGCCTGAATAAGTCCTGAAGATACTCTGGTGCAGTTCCATGTAGACATTTATATAAAAGAACTGCCTTGTGAAAATCTATCCTGTCATATATTGTGAACCATTTGAGTTCTGTAAATAATGCTTTTGAGGGATGGTCAACAGATGTATCTAAAATTACACGTGCTGCTCGTTTCTGGAGTTTATAAATCCTGTCAAGCTCAGATTTAGCACAGTTTCCCCATACATTAGAACAGTAATCCATTGTTGGAAGAATATACGTCTTGTAGTATAGATTGCGAGTTTCCATAGGTAAATATTTCTTGATTCTGCTGAGAAGGGCAATTTTGGATGACAGTGTTTTACAAAGCTTATCAATATGGTCATTCCATAATAAATTATTATCTATGGACACAATAATAAAGCTAATTTAATTTAAATCCTAACCTTGCCAGTACCAAGGTATACGAGGTATGAAATATCTAATTACGGAGACGGGTTTGCACGTGATCAAATGCACATTTAAAACCGATCTTCAAGCAACTATTTTTGTAGTTGTGCGTTGGTCTGGAACGAAAGTGTTTTTTCACCTGTAAGCTGACGGAGTTGTCTTAGTCTCGCAGGAGTTGTGTGTTCAAAAGCCACTATAAACTTCATAATATTTCTCTCGTAATAATTCTCCTTAGGTCCGTGCAAAGAATATACGTGACATATTCTTATTATAGCAATAATAAAGCTAATTTAATTTAAATCCTAACCATGCCAGTACCAAGGTATACGAGGTATGAAATATCTAATTACGGAGACGGGTTTGCACGTGATCAAATGCACATTTAAAACCGATCTTCAAGCAACTATTTTTGTAGTTGTGCGTTGGTCTGGAACGAAAGTGTTTTTTCACCTGTAAGCTGACGGAGTTGTCTTAGTCTCGCAGGAGTTGTGTGTTCAAAAGCCACTATAAACTTCATAATATTTCTCTCGTAATAATTCTCCTTAGGTCCGTGCAAAGAATATACGTGACATATTCTTATTATAGCAATAATAAAGCTAATTTAATTTAAATCCTAACCTTGCCAGTACCAAGGTATACGAGGTATGAAATATCTAATTACGGAGACGGGTTTGCACGTGATCAAATGCACATTTAAAACCGATCTTCAAGCAACTATTTTTGTAGTTGTGCGTTGGTCTGGAACGAAAGTGTTTTTTCATCTGTAAGCTGACGGAGTTGTCTTAGTCTCGCAGGAGTTGTGTGTTCAAAAGCCACTATAAACTTCATAATATTTCTCTCGTAATAATTCTCCTTAGGTCCGTGCAAAGAATATACGTGACATATTCTTATTATAGCAATAATAAAGCTAATTTAATTTAAACCTTGGGTGTCAAAGTCAAGATGATTGCTGGATGTGACTTGATGTCCATGTCCAGGGGAAGTTTCTCATAAACATTAGTCAGCAGTTTTGTGGTTACTTCCTGATGAGGGAAATGTGAAGGAAGTGAAGTATGAGTGTTGCGGAGTACCTGCACTATCATTTTGCACAGGCCAATGAGAGGACTGTAAGCTGCACTTGCATAGTAAGTGGACCCAATCATGGACATGTCAAGCGGTAGTGTGGGAAATTGATCTGACATTTCTGAAAGATATCATAGTAAGTGATATAGCGTAAGTGAATCATGGACATGTCAAGCGGTAGTGTAGGAAATTGATCTGATATTTCTTAAAGATAACATAGTAAGCCGAACTTTGGACAGGAATACAAATACAGTTGAATGCCTCAGCTAAACATCTGTACTATAATTATTATGCTACATTAAATTAGCCCGAAAGAGTTATTCATAAACTGGTTTTGCGAGAAGGAGAACGGTTACCTCCCTTGTATCAATACATTTTTAGTTATCATGTGCAGTGCACGCTCAGCCATTTTACAGTCTGCAAGGTGCAAATCCTATAGTCCACCAGGGAACTTTGTCAGTGGGCAGTTTTTAACAATGTGTTACATGGTCTGTAGAGCACCACAGCAATAGGAAGAGTCAGTGGCTGAGACAAGGCTGACAGCACAATGACCTATCTGGAAATGGTTCAGTATGGTCTACAGATTTTGTGGAACATTGAAGCAAGAAATGCAGGCAGATGTCTCAGCTGTGAGGAGTGGCTTATAACATCTACTGAAGATAACTACTGACTCAATGCCTAAGTAGCTACAGCAAAAGACTTAACCAGATTGGGTGTCAAAGTCAAGATGATTGCTGGATGTGACTTGATGTCCATGTCCAGGGGAAGTTTCTCATAAACATTAGTCAGCAGTTTTGTGGTTACTTCCTGATGAGGGAAATGTGAAGGAAGTGAAGTATGAGTGTTGCGGAGTACCTGCAGTGATGGTACAGGAAAAGAGCATAGCATTCCAGAGATTGTGCACATTGTTGTGTTGAGCTGGACATCATCATCAATTAGCTTGGTATGAGATGATCAAGCCCTGACAGGAGTCCAATACTCAGTTGTCGAATAACTGATGTCTTGAGGGTCTGAGCACTTGTATCCAAGGTTGCAGAGTAGGTTGTTTAAAGTGCTCAGTTTTGCTGCAGTTTTCTTCACATTATCAGGGATGTGTCCAAAGCTACACCAAGGTATGTTATTGTGTTATTGTCGGTGCATTTTATTTATTTTTATTTTATTTATGTGCTGCAGATTATGGAGATTATGGAGGATGCAAAGGTGGAAGACACGGGAAGCTGTCTTTGTTGTACTTGGATGTATGTGTCATTTCTTGAAGAAGTTCCTCATTTCCTCCAGGTACATCCTCAAGCTTAGTAAACAAATGACTTTGGGTCCCAAGAGCAATATCATGTGTTTCAGGCAAGTCACTTATATAAACACTGAACAGTCTTGACAAAAGAATAAAACCCTGTGGAAGTCCATTAGTCTGATGTCTCCATGCGTTACAGTACATAGTACATGTATGACAGATAAATAGCAAGCAAAAAATTATGTACTAGCAATTTGGCTATGCTAAGTAGGAATTCATACCTAACATTCTTTGCAAGAAAATCTCTGATTCATACTTGAAGACTTACCCAGCATTTCCACCAAGGCTTGCAGCAATGCCACCTGTACTTTTACGTACAGCTGCACTACGTGTCCTTAATAAGGGTGATGTGGCCATTCTGGGAGGTGATGATGAACGAATCACACGTGGAACTTCCGTCAAATAAACTCCTACAAAGGAAATAATTCCTATAATATTAGCCAAAATTACTACGAGCAAACAATTATATAAACAGATTTTTCTTCGACCTTAACATTAAAATGTCAACCACTTAGCCACTTTAGCTGCAATGAAGCAATGATACATATCTGACATATTTTTGTGGCAATTGCAAAAAAAAGTAAAGTTCAAATTGCAAACCGATTTTCTCCAAGTTTTGTTATTTTACTGCGTGGAATGATACACTGTCTAATTATTGAAATTTAATAGTTACTGTGTATTATTATTATTATTATTATTATTATTATTATTATTATTATTATTATTATTGCAATAACATAAATTATAATAACAACTGATATGTAATATTTCAAGATTACAATTTTGTATGCATTTCTACACCAAAGTTACAGGAGTAAAATACTTGGTATGGTCTTACTCAGTTTTTATATTCATCTTTTCTAATTAGAGTGGCATTGTGCTTTCAAAGCAAAGTGAATGCATAGTTCAGGTACAGGCAAAATTTGAAATCAAATAAATGGTGATAATATATTAATTCAGGGATTAAACAAAAATGTATATCTCTCTCTCCAAATATTTTTTTTTACCTTCCCATTGGCAATCCCTTTGAAAACTTCTGCTTGCCTGAGAAAAAGGAGTATAAACAGATGTCTTGCAGATTCCCATATCAAAGTTAAATCTGGCTTGAGAAAATTACAAGACACTTTGCCCATGCAAAAGTCCAAAAGGTTGAAAGCAAGAATTAAAACTGGGCCTTGTTTCATTTAAAATGCTTTACATATGCATGTTTCATACTGTGGTCTTGCCATGTACATCTTCCTTTAAGTACTGCTTAGTTATATGTATTACATATTTCCATTACATAACACAATTTTTTTTATTTTATCATTATCATCCTGTAATCAAGGCCAGTATCACATTTCTATCACAAACATGATAATGTGAATATTTACTCTTTATAACAAGTTTTTAAAAATAAGGAAAAATATTTTTAACTTATTTGTGGGGCAATTTATTTATATTGATATGATAAGACATCAGTTAATAGAACATACAACTAGATTTTTAAAAAATCATTGGCTGAACTCCCTTCTCATTCTGAAATTTGATAGGACGCATGACAAGCTTGCAAGGTCTATGTGGGCTTAGACTGTGTGGATGCATACTGACATATGACTAGACCAGCTAGTTGGTCTCTAAACCTTTTTTTTATTTTGACTGGACGGCTTTTGAGACCAACCGTATTCTGCATTAACACTATATGGTACATTCATGAACCATAACTGCCAACGATCGGACTGCACGCTATTAATTAATAAATTTGTTTAGACTAACCTTTGTACCGAGACGGTAAGTATAATTCCTCTTTTAATGATCCACTGCGTTAAATCCTTTAGAACACTCAATTAATAGTGTGCATCTGATCGTCCGCAGTTATTGCGCGCAGAAAAGTACCATTTAGTGTTAATGCAGAATACGGCTAGTCTCAAAAGCCGTCAAGTCAAAATAAAAAAAAGGCTTAGAGACCAACTAGCTGGTCTAACATATGACCAGATAGCTATACTGCTATTTCAACTTTGCCTGATTTTTTTTTTACTTGTCCAGTATGCTAATTACTTGGCCTGATTTTGGTCACTTGTCCAGTATGCTAACTACTGAGCCAGAATGACTGCTGATGAAAATATTGCCTTCTGATATAGATCACCTTCAATGAAAAGCAAAACAGCTTGAAATGTAGGCAAGCCTAAACCTGCACTTTTAAAAAAAAGTGAAAGCAAAAGTTGAATGATTCTCTTTCTGGAATCCAAAACAAGGTAACATACCTCTATGTGCAGAATTGTGTCGAGAACTGTGTGGTCTCAAACGGGGAGATGGACTACGGGATCGTGTTGCCGTATGCTTTGCCGGGGACGGACTACGAGACCTGAGAGACTTACTCCACTCAAGCACGTCAGGGCCCTGAACTCCAATGGGTTCAGATATTCGCGAGGTCATCTCAAATTGTAAAATTCGTCCAAATCAGAAAAACAAATAATACAACTGTGTGCATACTCTCAGTTCTCAGTGGTCAGTATAACTGATGTCAGGAAATTATAGCGTGAAGGACAAAATTTGTGACCCTGGGATTGTAATCTGAGAAAGGCGGGCAATTCAAAGGCATGGACAGGCCGACTTTTTGGAGGGAGTATAGGTTGGTCGGCATTCTGCTAAGAATAGGAACTCGACTATAAATAGTTAACAGGCGCAAACTGGAAATTATCTTATAAAATGAATTGCAGAATGAGAAGGCTACAAACCTCCTAGAGATTTCTGCGATGATCTGAGGCTACTTTGCTTGCCGAATGTCGAGGAAATCCGGGACATTTTACGACAGCTTTGTCAAGTTAAGACGCAACATTCGTTGATCGGGGCAACACAAATAAAGATAGACATTTTCTTAT
Organism: Unio pictorum; assembly: GCA_030141615.1. Lineage (NCBI taxonomy): Eukaryota > Metazoa > Mollusca > Bivalvia > Unionida > Unionidae > Unio > Unio pictorum. The sequence continues at coordinate 223,003 of JARLTB010000116.1, read as the reverse complement.
ATTAGTACTTTACGAATCTTAGTTTTATATTTTCTTGTTGTAGAATAGCTATTTTGTGATAAAATTATGATAATTTCATAGGAACAAATTTATGTTACTTTCTTAAATGAAAAATTAATTTTTACTTTAAAACTACGAAGCTAATATTCCTAGCTCAAACTATGCAACCTAAACTTGAATCCCAAAATATGGAGCAAATCCGGAATTGTTTCTTTAGCATCAAAACTAAGTTACAGTATAGTTAATGAAATCTTAACAGTACCTAAATTTTTATATAAGTTCCAAAAGTATCGATTAAGCTGAATATTGTTTCATGGTATTTTAAATTAGGAAGAGTCATGTAGCAATGTATTCACAGTAGCAAAGAAAGAATCTTTAAATGAATGTTAGAGCACTGTAATTCGAACGAAAAATTTAATTGAATAAATTAACAAATCCAAATTTTGTGTTTTCTAATAAGAATACTTAATTCTACATAATAATATAAAATGCTAAGATTTAGTATTAAAATCAGAAAGAGGTTCAATTAATCATTTACATTGCACATCTAACAGGTAACAAGGTCAGATGTTTTTCAATCAGAATTTATGTCTCTACTTGGCCATTTTATGACCCTGTTCTCCATTTCAGTCACTTTCATCATCATCATTATATTAAGCTGCTTCCCATTCCCCTCATAGTACTAGCAAACTGTATTGCAATTACTACTAGTACTACTGATCATGTTTGTTAGGTTAATCTTAATAATCTTGGCCTCATTACTTACGAAATGCATTCAATGACTGAATCATTGTGTCAACAGGCCTCCATAGCTGAAATGCATTTAATGACTTATTCATAATATATACAATCCTCTATAACTGAAATGCATTTAATGACTGGTTCATACTTTGTACAGGCCTCAATAACTGAAATGCATTTAATGACTGATTCATACTTTATACTTTATACTGGCCTCAATAACTGAAATGCATTTAATGACTGATTCATACTTTATACTGCCCTCAATAACTGAAATGCATTTAATGACTGATCATACTGTATAAAGGCCTCCAAAAATAAATAAGAACATATTGTTGGATAATATTGCCAAAATAGTGCACAGCATGAAAAAAACATAGCTGTTATTTGCGAACTGAATATTGATATACAGGAGCATTCCAAATATTGTCACCCTATTTATATAATCAATATGTTTGATCTTTTCAGTCTAATCAAAGGACCTACATTCTTTAAGGTTGGATTTAAGCAACCCTGTGTTGATCCAATATCGACAACTAAACAAAATCAGTATATGAATGCACTGAATCTGTTTACTGGAATTGATAATTGTCATAATATTGTATGTAGTTTTCTACTCATCTAAGACACACCATGCATTCTTCAATCAGAATAAAACAATCACATAAGTTAAAAGATTTTAATGCAAACGAATTTGTGAATAATTTAGAAAATTCTTTTTTTTTCTTTTCTTTCTTAATTGTGTCTGCCAGGTCCACCATTACCACTCCACTCCAAACCACCCAGCTTTCTTGCCATGGACGGTGACAACAACCAATAAATGTACCACTCTTATATACCTTCTGGAGCATTATCCACCGTCAAATATCTAGTTTACCGTCTAGTGCCTTATGCGCCATCAAGTGTGTCACATGTCATATGTATCGACTATTGCCTTATGTACCGTCTAGTCAATCACGTGCATTGCGTATCGTCTAGGGCATTGTGTACCGTCTAGTCAATCACGTGCATTGTGTACCGTCTAGTCTTTCTATTGCCTCTTGTCTAGTGCCTTGCGTACAGTATAGTTTATCAAGTGTCTTTTGTATCATCTATTGCCTTGCGTACCGTCTAGTCTGTCAAATGTATTTTGTTTAATTTAGTGCCTTGCGTACCAGATAGTCTTTCAAAGATATTTTGTTCAGTCTAGTGCCTTGCATACAGTATAGTATGCAAAGTGTCTTTTGTCTTGGGTACCGTCTAGTCTGTAAAATGTTTTTTTTTTTTGTTGTTCTGTCGAGTGCCTTTCATACCGTATAGTTTGCCCATAGTCGTCTGTATTGTATATTCCCTTGCATACCGTCTAGTCTGTCCAGTTTCCTGTGTTCCGTCTAGTGCCTTGGTAACTGTATAGTTTGCCAAGTGTCTTATATGTAGTATCTATTGCCTTGTGTACCGTATAGTTTCTCATTTGTCTTACATACTTCTAAATGCCATATGTACTATCAAATGTCACAGTTTTCTTATGTACCGCCATGCACCTTCTAGTGCATTACTGTTATTTCATCAGGCATGCTTCTAAATATGGCAATTATTTCCCATACATTAACAACATCATACAGAACAAAAAGACATTTTGCTAAAATGTCATTTTTGAAAACTAAAGCTTCCTACGAAAATTTTTAAAAAAAATAAGGTTAATAGCATCAAACCGATGCCTCTAACTGACCAAGCGTTTCTCTAATTGGGTTAGTTTACTTTGATACTTTATCTTTTGTCGTTAGTGGGATTTTTAAAAAAAAGTATGTATGTGTGTTTTGTTTACCCATCATAGGTTTCATTGAAATCACGCTCTCTCTGTTACGGTAAATAGATCATTCTTATATCAATAATATTATATCATTATTATATCAATAATGGTAGCTGAACCACAACTCAAGAAAAATTAGAAGTGTTATGTAAGAGATTCTGTTATGTAGTTGTGATTAGCTTTACATAACCTTCCTCTCATTTCTTGCTATGAGAAGGAATTACTCGTAAGTTGGGGAACGTCAATATCGATGGTGAGAGAGAGAGAGAAAGAGAGAGAGAAGAAATCAGGCTCTCTTAAACGCGTGCTGCCACGATGATAAGACAGTTACACTGAATGATATTCGCCAGCTACCAGCTATATCTGAAATGATAGCCGCCGCGATGATAGACAGCTACATCTGTAATTCTGTAATGAGAAGGCAAACATCTATATTCCTTGTCGGTACGGAACTGACTTTTATTTAATTAAACAACACAATATATTGACTACATTCTAGAAACACATCTAAAAACTTTATAATAAAAGTTCATGCAATACATATTATATTTTCCTAATAAGCTTTCCAACTTCATTTATTCGTATAACTTCTACTTTTTAGAATATTATACAAATAGTTAATTTCAATCATTTTCAAGATAGCCAGGATATAAAAATGTAGTGACCATAATTAGTGTAACAATTAATTTAAAGAAATGCATTTTACTTATTTTAAAATAAAATATCGATTTAGAATATATTGCTAGATAATATTCTTTCTTACTTAAAGAATACTTTATTTCAATCATTAAAAATACTTATTTGTAAAGCAGTTACGAATATACAATTATTTTACCTGTAATGAGAAGGCAAACATCTATATTCCTTGTCGGTACGGAACTGACCTGACCCTTAAATGCGTGGTCTTTTATATGCATCCTGTTTCAGGTTAACTTACCGTTGGAAATAGATGTTTATTCTCATCAGTTTCTCCTGGTCAAAACCGGCTTAATTTGACGTCATCTGTCATAAGGTACAACTCAGATTTGTAGTTCGTTTGGCATTAGTTACGTCCGAACATGATAATCCCTAAATATTCAAAATCAGCAACATGTTTAATATATTAAGCCAGCAGCAATGTCCGTCAAACATTAGATGCTGTCCAACATTAGACAAGAACCATTCTGTATTTACGTCAGTACGGAAGTTTGTTCTGTGTTTTACCGATAAGACTTTAGGGGCTGACTGACTTCAGTAAGATTTTTGCCAATGCCTGGTTTTACAAAATATATGTTTCACTGATAAGACTTAGAAGCTGACTGACTTTTGCTTTATAACCTATTTTCACACAATAATATATATTCGTATAGCTAATGATTTAAGTTGCCAACGTTTTGCTATAAATGAATAAAACGTTGCTTTAATAATACGATTTAAAGAAAATATCAATCTTATTAATTTTACTACAAATTCAATCCTAACAGAAGCAATTAAGAAATATCTTCCATTTCATGATTCTTTCTGGCTGACAACAATTACAATAAAGTCAGGAATCTCAGGTGGATTTTGCATTAAGTTCTTTCAATTATTTAATCCTGTTACTGAGATGACATAACCTATTCTTCCTCAACGTGAAACACTAGCTGAAGAAAAAAAATGAAGAAACATCATATGAAATTAGAAATAAAATCGTTGAAACCAACACATGGAAAATGTATTTGCAGTCAACAAAATGTTATTGACGTTACTTTATATCAAATTAAAATTAAAAATGGTGAAAAACAAGAGAAAAAAATTCTTCCATCTGTTTAATTAATTGACAAATTTAGGCCTGGAACTTATGAAACAATTAAAAATATGAATGATGATGATTTAGCTGAATATACTACCGACAATTCAAATTATATTGAAGTATTACCAGAACATCAAAATTTGTATGAGATGGAATATCATAATCTGATCTTTATAATTTGTCATAATATGAATGATATTAGTATGTTTGGTGCAGATTTTGTTAAGTTCTCTGCAAAAGTACATAAAATAAAATGCAAAACAGGAGGAAATTAATCTATCGGAAGTTCCGTTTCCTATATCACCTACTAAACCAACATTTCATCCTCAAAAATCACAAAAAAATATTCAACTTCTGTTAAATCTATTATTTATACCTGGAGCTATTTCCGAACTCAATAGTAGAGAAAAAGCAGTAGATGTAGCCTCACATTATGGTAATAAATATATATACATAAAACAACTGGGTATCTCAATCATATAACACCTGAAATTGGAATAAAACCATTTATCTCGCGCTTAAGGATAAGGAACATGTCAAAGATGTTGATCCAGAGTTTGTTGAATTTAATGAAAGAATAGCAAATGAACAAGACATTGATACATTTGCAAGTGAGCAAGTAAGTGGTATTTCTACTCAAGGAAGTGATTTTACTCAATGTTCTAATAATATTCTTTCTAACGTAAATAGATTAGAAATTCTGATTGGCGGAAAACTTGTTGGAAATAATTATCCGGCAATAATTAATGAAGCAGTTGATATTTGTCAACGATTATTTACAGAGAGCAACAGGGATATTAATGTGTATTGGTTTCTTATTGATGAAATTGCTGATAATTATCACAGTGATTAAATAAATTTAAAAAAAATATAAAAAAATAAGATGATTATACACAATGTTCAACGTGGACCGATTACGGTCGGAGTGATAGATTCACGATTAGCTGCTTATAAAGCGATCTACTGTGATGGACTCGGTGATGTTGCTCAGTGATTATTTAGAAGGATAGCTCCAAAAGCAATACCGATTGCAAAAAGCAATTAGAATGAAAGATATTTACGTTGTTCACTGTGAAGCTCCTGGTGCTTTCGGTAATGTTGCAGGTAACGCGTTTTCGGCAATTAAGGATAGACTAACACACGATTAATACGACTAAAACCTCAGCCAGTAAAAGTTATAAGCACTGAAGTGATGCCTGAAAATGTCATTAAAATAAAAAAAATCAAGCTGTAAATCAGAAACTAGCACAGTTGTCTGATGATGCACACAAACAATATAACCGCAAATTTAATATTATAAAGTGCACTTCGTGTAATAATTATAATAAATGTTTGAACGTATATCTTATCCAGCATTCTACGTGGAAGCGCCCGGTCTTTAAAATAAATATGTACATGATTATCAATGTTATTCTTATACGCAGGAAAACCTAATGCGTGCGGAAAAATTGAATTGTATTCAGGATGAAAACAGACGTTTCTTGCCAGCTGAAGGGTGTATTGAAGTAGTTTCTGAAAGTCTGATTGTTGATAATACTGAATATGCAGCTGCTGATAAATTTGTTAATATCACGGCATTATTGTATTATTTTATGCGTTGTTTGATCGCGCCACATTTATGATTGATGAAAGAAATATTTCATATTTAAAGACCCGTAGGTAATGGTAAAACAATTCGTTCAATCATGCACTTTTTTCAATGAAAAGGAGACAAATGAACTCCTGAAAGAATGTGTGAAAATGTGTCCCAAGGATCAACATTTATGATGAAATATGCATAGTTTCTAAGGATATATGAAAACTATTTATCGATTGGTTATTGACAAAAAATACTGCTGTGATAATGTGCGATGATCATGGTTGGATTGTCTCCGCACGAATGGTTGCAGTGTCTCATGAAGAAATAGCTATTGATCACAGAGCAATTGATCTAGAATTAAGAGAGTTTGAAAAATATATCAGACTACAACCAAACAAAAATTCAATGTGAAATAATGCGTGCCATAATTCCAGAAACCCCTATACACGATTTGCGGAATATACAGAGCCCAAATCATTTGATAGTTGCGAGTAGAAAGCTAGTTCGTGATACACTTAAAAATAAAAACATTATTTTTGCTACACAAAGAATTTGTTTAAAAAATATACCCGTACAGTTGTGTTATCACTCAGAAGATACTCAACGAGAATATATTGAAGTTGATATACCAGGATCGTCAGGAAAACAATTTTGTGTTAAATGGTATTTTATAAGTTACTGTCAGTGTTGTTGAGAGCGCATTAGCTATGGACAAAACTCCGTGGACGCTAGGATACGCAAAAGGATTACCCATCTCTGACACAGTTGTTTGGATTGTTGATGATATTATTGGAATGGTCTAAATTAGTACCTCGAGTTAAAATAATATCTCAGCTGAAGAGGGTTATTATAAATTTTACAGAAATAGCTGGCGGCAATAACAAAGTTGCTGTAGAAGATTTAGTAATAAAAAAATATCCGGTTATAAACATTGTGACCTGAATTTATCGTGACAATAAATACAATTACAGAATAATCATTGTGCAAGTTGTAACACAGTAATGTTGTGGCAATATTTAAATAATGATACAATATAATTTACCGTATATATAATTGATAGTAGTCTCGGACACGCGTGAAAATGTGATGATGTCCGGTCTTGAGTACAATCAACGTCGAGGCGCTAGTTAAGTGAAGAATTCGAAGGTGGTAATTATGCAGAAATTACTTATAATTATTATTCACGTACAAATCCACATTGAGGATCAGCTGAATCTAATCTATAAATTACAGGCCTACCACACTTTAAATTGTATGTGTACGTCACACTCCAAATAGGATCAGTCACTCTTTTTTTTACCACCTTCAAGTTCACCAGGTACATAAAACTATATTACAGTCACATTACCTAATAATGGTTGTTTTAAACAAATCATGTCGTTTTATTGGTACATTTTTGTGATTGTTTTAATGGGTTTCATTGAAATTTCAGGAGTAACCTCGTTATTTAATGCAGCTGCACAGCTATCACACTTGGCTGTTTTATAAGACATTCACGAGATCTCATGTCTTTTTTTAATTTTGTTCATGGACATTTACTTTGCATATTGATATCCAAATAACTGATCAGCACATGTTCGATTACATCGTTCAACGATTGCCTGATAAAGATGAATTGCGATATGTCCTCGTCTAATTTTAATGTCATGGTTTGTCATCAGAGATGATACTGCATTAAGAAATTCTTTGGCAGGATCAACTTGTAGACGAATCCTCCTTCATTAGTTTGTTATGAAGCTAATACAGCTTCAGCAGCCATTTTAGTTAATAACGGTTCTGCTTTTTTTATATCTTCTTGCACCATCAGCGACAGTCAGCGCGTATTTGTATGTGTATTGACGTCTATTAATTTAAATAGTATCGTGTGGTAAATACAAAATATCCGTCTGATGAATTTCATTTGAAGCGCTGACAACACAGTGTGCATAGTAAATTTGTTTAGGTGGTGGTAGAAATATTTGCCATATTGCCTGTCGTGCTAACCAATTTTCAGCAACAGAACGTGTAACATCTGCTGCATCGGCGAGTTTACTAATCGCTGTTCTGCCTCTGCAGTATCATCTTAGGCAATATTAATAATACATCGATTACATTATTTTAGAATAATCGGTTGATTCATTACCAGCCCCTAGTACAGCAGCAGAGAGGGTGAACCCTACAAGGTCGTAGAGGTATCGATTCAGCAAACTGAGGTTTCATCGAAAATCCTTTATAGAAGTGTCTATTGGCAAAATAGCAGAGAGGGTGAACCCTACAACCTTGTAGAGGCGTCGATTCGATGATCTAAGGCTTGTACCAAATAGTAAAAAAAATGGCGTCTATTCGATAAAATAAGATTTCCTTATATAGACCAACGTCGTTGTCATCCGCCCTCTCAGCTGCTGGAACATTCAGTTTTGGGTTAACCAAATATTTGATCGAGTCCGATACGATATCGTGTTCGAGGATCATGTAAATTTATTGTTATAAATCTATACGGGGTTGACAGAGCGTTACTAAAGAAATTTTTAAATTGATTGAAGTCCATATCAGAGCACCATGTCTGCCAAATATTTCGTAACGTATGTGTATCAACGCCGTTAAACACAGCAAGAATATTACAGTTATCTCTGATCACTTTTGGAATCTGAGTGTATCGTTGAGTGACATATATCACGTCGGTGTTTTTATGCCTGCCTCTGGAAAAGATCCTAGCAGGATTTTTTTGATTGTCTAACATCACATCGTCGTATACGACTAAATTATTAATGTTCCCATCAAGGTCATCCACGGATGGTGCCTCGTCAATATCAGTTATAAAATCAATGGCGTTCTCACACTTAATTTCTGATGCATTCTCGTTAAAATCCTTTAACACTTCATAACATCGTTGATCATCTATGCTAGGGGCAATTAAATACAACTTATCCCACTTCATCCATCTCATTATTAAATTGAGTAACAATTGCGTCTTGCCGGATCCAGATGGCCCGATTATAATCATCCGGATAGAGTTTGGTAGCGCTGCATGATGCTTAACTGGTTCTCTTGTTTTAGTCGCTGAAAAATCAATTATATCCATATCTCTATACATAAATTATGGATCTATATTGTGTGAAGTGTAATACGCGTACTGGCACAAATGATGTGGTGACGATTACAACTAAAAATAACAGATCAGCACTTACTGGTAGATGTGCAACATGTGGTATAAAAAAATTTAGATTTATTTCCCCTGGTAAAACCAAGGATTTAAAAAAAAACGAGGAGGTGATATCGCAGCCAAATTGGCAAAACTCCCTGGAACCCCATGGGCAAAGTACCCCGGAGAAAAGCACCTTCCAGGATATAGCTACTGTGGCCCCGGAACACGATTAGATATCAGACTTGATGATCAAAATCAGCCCCGACTTGGCAAATATCCGAGAAACGCTATTGATAAGGCATGTCACCTTCATTATGTTGCATATAAAAGCAGCAATCTGCAACACAGGCATCTCGCGGATGTGAAATTAATTCATGCGTTAAATGCTATTCCTGATAAATCTTTCAAAGAAAAATTGGCTTCGTGGTTGGTAAAATCAGCTATGAAAGGCAAATTGATGATGGGTGCTGGTAATTAATAATATGGAATCTATTTATTATTCTTCAAAAGGATACTGGAGGGGTAACGCTGCAATCAATAAACTCGCCAACGCCGCAAAAGTGAAAAAGGCTACTGCGGCTAATTGGTTATCCAAACAGGCATAATGGCAGATTTATCTACCACCGCCTAAACAAATCAATTTCTCGCATTTTGATGTTACCGGACCCAATGAAGTTCATCAAGCTGATTTATTGTTTTTACCACATGACAACGGTTACAAATACGCGCTAACCGTAGTTGACGTTGCGAGTCGATACAAACAAGCAGAACCGCTAAAAACAAAGTCAGCTACTGAAGTAGCTTCTGCATTTGAAAAGATTTATCGACGAGGCCCACTACGCTGGCCAAATCTGTTACAAGTTGATCCTGGCAAGGAATTTCAGGGTGCAGTGTCATCAACAATGAAACATCATAATCTCACCATCAGACGAGGACATACTGCGTTACATCGCGATCAGGCAATTGTTGAACGATTTAATCGGACTCTTGCTGAACGGTTATTTGGATATCAATACGCGAAGGAGTTTATTCAGGATAAAAGATCCCGTGAATGGGTTAAGAGATTGCCAGCTGTGATTACCGCGCTCAATAACGAGATTACTCGAACAATTAACATGAAACCTGTCAACGCGATTAAGAAAGCGTCCATACCAAAAATGGAAATCCAAGGAATTTCACCCAAAAAAATTTCTAGAAACGCTAGCGTTTCCCAACCAATTCTTGGAAGTAATGTCACTGTGAGATATTTATACGAACCAGGAGAGCTTGAAGGTGGCAGAAAAAGGGCTACTGATCCTATTTGGAGTGTTACTGCACACAAGATATCTACTATAACACGATCTACGGGTAGATCAGCAATCTATAAACTGGATTCAACTGCCCCTCAGCGGGGTTTTACACGCGAACAATTAAAAGTGATTCCTGACGATACTCAATTGCCACCTCATGGTCTTAACTAGCACCCAGGGTGCTGGCACCCCGGCGTCTGTTGCACTCAAGACAAGTCAGCATAACGTTATCGTTGGTATGACCAATGCTGCTATTCTTTCTGTCTACGGTAAATTGGCGAGGATCTTTATCCGAATACTGCCAACGCATTATACAATTGCATTTCGCGCAGTGATTATTCTGTTGTTGTTTCAGCGTAATTATTAATTTAGCATCAATGTCAAATTCTCTATTATTTTTTTTATCCTGTTGTTTATAACCGGAGAGTTTTTTATTAATGATGCTAGCATCATCCATTGTAGTGTCACCAATGATTTCATCATCGTCACCAATGATTTTATCATCGCCTGACTCTGTCAGGACAATTCTTCGAAGTTGATTTAATCTCCTCACTCTGGATACTGCAAGATAGACTAAATTCGACCATTCGATGCGATTATCTACCATCCAAACAATTGTATCCGATATAGTCAATCCCTGTGAAGAATGTATCGTCGCTGCGTATCCTAGAGTCCATGGGGATTTATTAGCACGCAATGCATCTTCAACGACGCTGATATCAACCAGCACAATATCATTTAACACGAGAATCTGCTTTTCACTCTTCCCTGGAATATCAACTTCAATATTCTGCTTTCGTGTATCCGAAGGCCTATAACACAACGGTACTGGAAGTGTTGCAAATTTTTCTTTATGCGTTTCAAATAACTTCATCTGAAGTGTGTCTCAGACTATTTTTCTACTTGCTACTATCAAATCATTTGGTCTCCACGTTTCCCAAAAAACATTCATGGGAGTTTCTGAAATTATTTCACGCGCTATTTCACATTGGATTTTATCCGGTTGTAATCTAATTAGCGTTTTGAATTCTCGTAATTGTTCATCAAGTGATCTATAATCAGTAGTAATTTCTTCATAGTAGTCTACAAAACTCTTTAGCCATTCATGTGGAGGTCCACCAACAAACGGTGGTGGTTGGCCGTGATCCCCGCACATGACGACCTTTGTGTTTTTGTTTAACAACCATTCGAGAAATGTCTGTAATACTCTCAACGATACCGTGCATATTTCATCCCAAATTATGATTTCAGGAATGAATTTATCGCCCATTCGATCAGGGGTCCATTCATCGCCTTTCCATCGAAAGAAACTGTGATAAGTACATGCATTTACCCCTCGCTGTATCATCTCTCTGGCGAGTCTGTGAGTCGGTGTTAACACAATCATGTTTGACCGACGATATAATTCAATTGCACGAGTTGTCTTTCCTGACCCACCACAACCGTTTAAATAAACTGTCTTGTATCTACATATTGGATCAGATACCGGTGGTGCATTAGAAAATTCTGATTGAATCTTATCACACTTTAAGTACTTTTCATCCATGGTAACATCTGCCGATTCACAATACTCATGTAGTGTTTCCTTTTTAAATCGCCAACGCCCCCAATTTTCCTCGGGATCTGTGAATTTAGCTACATCTGATTTGTATTTCTCGTGGATATAAATAGAATCAGTGGCTACTCTAACCGCGGTATCTGGAAATCTATTTATCATCGAAAATAGATTAATACAAGCATAGGCTAGCATAGAACTTCTCAGATGTGTATATTGTTTAATATATCCATCACAATAGGTAACAACCGTACCCAATTTCTCACCATTGGATAGAAAAGCGTCTTTACGATTTACAAGTTTTCCCTGTTTCGTTAAATCCGCTACAATAAAATCGTATTCAGCGACGTCTATGATCAACCGCGAGGAATATTTTGCATTGTCGTATCGTCCACCCTGGGTAAATTTACCGATTATTCTTCGTCCAAAATCTTTTGCTTGTTCTTTTTTAATTTCAAATAACTTCTTAGACCAATTCATGACTTCTTCCTCGCTTAAATTCGAAGAATTTCCATCTGGAAATTGTTTTCGCTGTTCGCTAATTATACGATCTAGATCGGGTTGTGGTAGCCAAACTTCTTTCTGAGCTCGATAGCATATAATAGCTTCGGAAACAATCAACGATTGTAACATCTCACAATCAATCATATATCGTAGTAACACTATTGGCATCCAGGCCTTTTCAGATATATGTCTACCAAGCCAAACATAACTACACGGATGTAACCCTGTAGCGAGTTCAAATGATATCACACGAGCGAATCCGGTTAAATCAAAATCAGGTAATGGCCCATTAATCGCAACACGAGTCATTTCATGCGTGGGGTGTCCAAATCGTTTAAAGTATTCAGCGGCTTCTCCATATCCAAGAAAACTCCCTGGATAACACGCAGCTATATCAATTGAAATCATACCATCACGTGAGTATTTTGTATTCCACAGTCCTCCATGACTAAATTCGACGCAACTCAATTTAACATCTTCGAGAAAATCACTTCGTGTTGGACGCCATGAGTTTTTTTCTCTTGCGAAGTGAGCTACCACTGATGGAATAGTAAAACTATCCGTGAGTAGTTTTTCATGGAAACTCTCCGGTGAAAAATCATTAGCGATTTTTCTCATTCTGTTATCTAATTCTTCAACGCGATATAATTCACCATTTGGTCTTACAAATTGATTAAATCCTATTTCGGGATCTTCATCACTTCTAAGTAACCACACTGACACAGGATCATCTTTACACAACGCATGAATAGCATCGAATAATTTCTCATTATAAAAAACATCTCCTACGAATTCCTCGGGGATATATCTCACGGTTCTATCTCGTGGAAATATTGTTACTGCAGGTGTCCACGCGTGTTCGTTATGATCAATAATTTGTATTGGAGCTCCATTTTTGTTATATTTCGGTTCGTATAAAACTTCTCCGGTTATAGTCATTACTGATATTGGGAATCTTAATGATGTTTCTAATTTAGCTATATCAGAAATATTTGCACCGTGCTGTTTCACTGTCAGTTCCCATTCGGTTATTTTCCTACGTCGCAGATCAGTTAGTTTATTTCCTCGGGATGCATTTGTGAAGTGTTCCATTACCCGTGTTGCTACACAATTGAGCCTTGACGAAGTCAGCGGTGAATATTTCATAGGAGCTAGTTTTGCGATATCGGGTTTATCATTTAGCGGGTATATCCCATATACGATTGCTGTTACAGGATAAGATCTCTCGTAGTATGGTTTGTCGATTCCAGTTAGAATTCCTGGTTTGGAATCTCTACTCAGCGTGATTGTTTTTTTATCCTTGCGGATTGGTTGAAATTTATCCTTGATAATCCATTTGCCTTCGACTTCGATAATGAATTTGATTCTGAAAAAATACTTTGGATTTCCATCTTTAGATTTCCACCCCGTTGGCTCGCCAAGGTGTGAAATTATCTCAGCTGCTCTTTCATCGTTCATAGTAGCATCGATGTTAGGTACATTGACATCCTCGTGTATAATTCGAAATGTCGACCAACAGTATGCTGCACCGTCTCGGTAGAATTCATTAAAACACTCCTTGATTTTACTTAGTATAGTTCTGTCACCGATTAGACGTTTTGGTGTATCAGAGACTCTATCGAGATTGAATTTAGTATTTCTCCAAGGTTCGATTTTCGATAATCTCTTGAACTCTTCCATGTTATAATTAAAACAAGTATTTAAATAGAAAAATATAGTATAATGAATCACTGCAAGTGGCTTATGATTGGATCAACAACCCCGTGTAACAAATCATGCAGAAGCGAATTCTGTGGGCATCATTTACAAAGCGTTCGGCGAGGAAGTTTTGGTCCTCTCCCATGCCTCCAATATATGGCTGGGGTAAGGGGAAAATCGCAGTTGTGTCTCAGTTGCGGCGGTAAACGATACTGGGAACTAAAACGCTATTATGACAAACGAATAAAAAATACAGTCATTGACCCCAACGACCTTGATAAAATCAAGGACAAAATCATAAAAAACCCTCAAGACTACATTGATAGACTTATAATTAAAGCAAATAATAAATTAGACAAATAGTATTATTATACAAATGAGCCAAGATTTCAGACCTCACAAAGTGCTTGTTAATTATGAAGCATCCCGTGATGGTGTTATTAGAAATTGCAGACTGAAAAAACCGGTTGGACGGGTAAATAATAGAGGATACTTGACGTTTACAGCTGGGAAAAAGAGATATTATTGTCATCGATTCGTATACGAATGTCACAACGGATTGATCAAAGATGGCCTTGTGATTGATCATATCAATAATAACAATGCTGATAATTGTCTTGAGAATCTTCAAGCCGTCTCACAAAGTCAGAATGCAAAAAGGGGCGGGACAGGGACCTGTAAGTCAGTTGGAAAGAGATCCGTCAAATCATTTGATACAGAAACCAACGAGGAGAAAATATTTCAGTCAATAAATGAAGCCAGTAGATATTTCGATATTTGTAGTCCTTCAGTACAAAGAGTAGCAGAAGGAATTCAAATATTAACTAAATGATCATAAAATAAAATTTTCATATATCAAGGGGGATAAATCGTTCAATAATAAAGTCGCATGACAGAGTTACATCCCCCAAGCTCTGTTTGGAGTTCAATTACTACTACGTGCACACAGGATACAATTTTCATATATCAAGGGAGATAAATCGTACAATAATAAAATAGCATGACAGAGTTACTTCCCCCAAGCTCTGCTTTGAGTCCAATTAATATTATGATTAATTAATCATTTTACGATGAAACCAATGAAATACACACTGTTATCTAACAACTGTATTCTTTTGTTTAGTGTTGTATTCAAATATTTTATCTCATTTAAATGTTGTGAAACAGCATTAATAAGTAATTCAAGGAAATAAAATAACACACTCATGAATCAACGCTGCTGGATTAGTCACCTTATATAGCATATGAAAGGTAGAAAGCTGGGGCTTTCGAAGGCCACTGCGACCGATCAAACCTAACCAACGCCATTAACCCGGGCGTGTGGTTGTCTTTTGTTCACAATCATGCAACCGGGTTAATTTAATTGGGTTGCTTTTGATTGGTTGGTTGGCCGTAGAAAATTCGCCCCCGTCGTTTCATGTTTGTGCTGTCTTGTGCCGTCCCAAATCATTACCATCATCGTTTCATTGAATATGGTTGTGAATGTCCTCCCAAGCATATCTTCTGGGCGGTCTAAGATGATGTTTGTCACCTTAGACCTCCCCGCCGGAGATGTATGCTTTGGGGACATCGCAATCCCATCCTTAATTAAGTATGTGTATGCCTAAAATCTGCCGCACAACTCGAGTGGAGATATACGGCATTGTACTGTCCATTTATGTATGCCTAAAATCTGCCGCAACACTCGAGTGGAGATATACGGCATTGTACTGTCCATTTATGTATGCCTAAAATCTGCCGCAACACTCGAGTGGAGATATACGGCATTGTACTGTCCATTTATGTATGCCTAAAATCTGCCGCAACACTCGAGTGGAGATATACGGCATTGTACTGTCCTTCAAAAAACGGGTCAAAAAGGACCCCAAATTTTTTTTAATAATTAGAGATACAGTATACTATATTTATATAAAAATATAAATAATGGATATCAAAGATGTAAATGCTATAATTGCCGAAATCTCAAATTTAAAAAATAACGGGATAATATTATCTAAAGATCTCGACTGTGACAAGATTACCTCGGAATATGAAGAGATTGAGTATCAGTCTAGTAAGGGTCGTTTTGTTTTACCTAAGATGTACAGGCTCGTGAAAGGAATTCAAAAATCCATCTATGCTTGTTTGTAAGGTAACGATATTGATGTATTTATAACGCTATTTAGCACCGTTGAAGCAATACGTCAAAAGCTCGGCCAAGAGTATCAAAAACGAGCTGAAATTAGTTCTAAAGTTCGTGATCTTAGAAAAATATTAAACGAGGAAAAACCAGTATCCTAACCACGTGAGCGTTACTATAAAAAAATAGGCTTTCAGTAAATAATTTAAAAAATAATTTTTTTTTAGCGTTTTTTGTAACACTCACATGGGATTTTCTCCTGAAAGGATACTCAGCAGTTTGGGCCTGCTTATGCAGCTATGTGCATAATGGATGATCTGGTTGTGGTAGCAAGTAATCACTGCGACGCCTCCATTTTCACGTAGTTGTTGTTGTTGCCGCGTCGTTAACACAAATCGTTCATCGCCGTTCTCAGATATTACAATTCTGAAACCCCCAGCGATGTTATTTCTGAAACATTCGCGGATCTCATCGTACAGTTTAACCCTGTCGAAGATGGATACGTTAGCTTGATAGTACATTTTATTTAATAACTTATCTTTTAATTGTGATAGTTTCACATTTGAAAACTCAGTTCACAAACAATATGTGGTAGGTGAATCGCTTACAACTAGATTAGCCCGAGAGCGGCTAGCAGCAATTAAAAAGTTTATACCGATTTGAGACAGAGTTCGTGAGAAACTTCAACAACGACAACAAGCGCAGACTGACTTTTCTGTGTCAAGTGAACAACTGTTCGCCCCGATAACAAGTGCGACCAGCGATGTGAAAACAGCAACTGAACGAGCAATATACGGAGATATTCCTGAGGAAGGCAAGCGACGAGAAGTGCCTGTTCTTGGTGTGCTTGAAAAGATAGCAGCGGAAACTGAAAAGACATCAGCGTTGTTACAAAAAACCCCACCTGGTCCGAAAAAGACCAATGATAAAATAGTAGATGAATTACGCGCGCCATTTAACGAAGAAGGGTTAGCAACAATTGATAAGACTAAAGCAGCAGAGTTTCCTGCACTTGTTGTTACGACGTATGAAAACAGAAAAAAAATGTTAAAACCAGAACAGCACAAGTATGTAAGAGGTATACAACATTGGGCTGATATATTTTACAAAATTAAAACTGAAACGGGTACAATTGACAACAGGAATACGTCATATATTGAATATCTCAGAATAGTGAGTACAATGTATAATGAATATGAAGAACAAAAATCACAAGGAAAACCACAAAGGCTGCAGCGGCGGCGACAACAAACTGCAAAAAAAATATCTTTTTCACCTACTAAACAAGAAAAATCCCAACAACAACTACCGCTTGGACCTTCGCCTGGACCATCTGATCGAGATGATGATTCTTTTAGTTATTTACAAAGTACGGATTTAGAAAAACTGGAGGAAGCACCTGATTATAGTAGTGGGAAGGGATTTTCTAAATCTCAGAAATTGCCAGTAATTTCAGGTAGTGGTCAAAACGTCTTGACGTTTCGTAGTTGTCCCGGTAACATCCTAAGTGATATATCAAGGTTAGAAGTACTTATGGGTGGAAAACGAGCCGGAAACAACTCACCGGAAATAATTAATGAAGCAGCTGATATCTGTAGACGATTATTTGCCGGTGGTATCATGGACATTAATGTATATCGAGAACTCATTGCTGAATTAGTTGAAAATCACAGAGACGCCCATGGTTATTACAGCGATTGATCACTAATTAAAAAACTACTAGTTTTATAACAAGATGATTATACACTACAACCATGATAAACCCGTAAGCGTCTACGTGGTGAACTCACGGTTTCCGGTTTATAGAGCATACTATGGTGATGGTTTAGGTAATACCATTGCAGGGTTATTTGCGAGAATGGCTCCAAAAGTGATGCCGTTGGCCAAACAATTATCAATGAAAGCAATTGATGTTATTCGTGATAAGGGTATTAGTGCTGTTGGAGATCTTGCCGGAAAAGCGTTTTCAGCCGCGAAGAATAAAATAACATCATTGGTGAGACGCGGAAAATCCAAAGGATTTTCAAAGAAACCGTTACCGTCTACGGCGGAAATGCCTGCAAGTGTTAGTAAAATTATAAATAACGCAGTAGATGAAAAACTAGCGCAATTGACTTCGTCAATAGTGGCAACTCCCAACCAAAGCAATATTGCAAATATGATAGCAGGAAGTGGCTTTAAAAAACTACGACGATGAAAATCGTTTACGATTTAGACTCTGATAAATAGAATAAAATGTTCAAACAGTCACGTGATTCAGCGTTTGATATAGACGCCCCAGTTGGCAAAGATGATTCTGTACGCGATTATCAGTATTACGCCTATCATGCAATAGACTCAAATAGTCGATCGCGAATTGAACTTCAAGTCCATGATACCAGTAAATACTTTCTACCCGCTGAAGCGTTTATTGAAATCGAAGGAGAAATTGTAACAGCTGCTGATACTCCTGCTGTACCAGCACCGTATTCAGCTGGTACTCAAGTCGGGTTTGTCAATAATGGTATTATGGCGCTATTCGAAAGTGCTAGATATCTCATTGATGGAAAAGAAATCGAGTCAATAGATCGCGATGTTGATGTGGCTACAACAATAATCGGGTTAGCGAGATATTCTGATGATTATACAAGATCAGCAGGACCTTCTATGATGTTTGCAAAGGATGTTAAAAATACCGCTGGAGGAAATCCATTTGTTGTAAGACAACCAAAAAAACGTGATAATAGTGATGCTGGTATCGAGGATATGATTATAAACAACGATGATAATTTCAATCTAGGAGCTGCAACACGTATTTCAATGTTGGGGAGGGGGCGTAAATCATTTTCATGCGCGATTCCACTGCATCATATTTTTGGATTCTGTAGGAATGTCCGAAAATTTATTTATGGAGCGAAGCATACAGTAGCACTGGTGCGAAAGAGTGATGATAATGACGCAATCTGGAGGATTCCAGCAGACAATGCAAATCCCAATGCTGATGCCGGTAAAGTCAATTTAACAAAACTATCATTATGGATGCCAGTACTAACTCCATCAATCACCGCAGAAGAACGATTACTATCATTTATGGATCATGGAGGAAAATCATTGTTAAGTTGGCTAACCGTGAGTACAGATGTTAAACAATCAAATATCAACGGGTTATTCACGTGGAATCTAGCATCAAAACAAGGTGTTGCTGCGCCACGTCACATATTCGTAGCGTTACAGGATAACACACGAGTTGGCAATCAACTCTCCAGTCATATGATATTTGATCAATTAGGTATTAAAGACGTCTCACTGAGAATAAACGGCCAGCAGGAACCATCTGAAGATGTACAACTTGATTACAGTCAAAATCATATTGCTCGCGTGTATCATAGGTTGTTGTCGTTTATGGCACGTGATCAAAATGTTGATACTGGTCTGCAAATATCACAATACGAGTTTAAAAATCTGTATCCGATCTATTACTTTTCGCTGGAACATCTTGATTTAACAAGACAGTCCGTCGTTGATATACACTTTAGAGCTAATATAACCCGTCCTGGTGCTATTGCTAATTATAGAGCAGTTGCTGTCATTCTCAGTGATAAATCAATGCTACTCGAAGGTGTTGGCGGACGAATGAGAGTAGTTGATGCACCAGTGGAAAATATGTAAATGAAACTTGAAGAGTTTCCAATTAGATCAATTGAAAGAATAAATACGTTTTACAATAAAATGACATATAGTGTTGTTAGTGTCAAGCTGACTGATGGTCAGGTCAAGAAATTGCGATCAAAATCCGCTAAAGAATGTGGAACCACAATAACGTTAAAACCAGCGCAGATGTCCGGCGGTACACATAAAATATCACTGACGGATCGTCAAATAAAACATTTCAATGATGCAATGAAAAATAAGCGAGGAGTTCAAATAGAATTTTCAAAAGCTGCAGTCGCCAACATGATAAAATCAGGTGGTATATTTTCATTGTTAGCCGCAATACCAGCATTGATTGCAGCGGCTGCTCCAGCAGTGGCTAAAGCGGCGGCGTTGGGAGCCGTTGGTACCGCGGCAGGGATGGCGTTGAAAAAGGCAACTGGGAAAGGATATAAAAAAAAAGGGACGATCCGTTCACGGATTGGGTCTAAGACTACCAGGAACCCCGTATTCATGGTACAGCGGCAGATCCGTTCACGGATCCGGCCTAAGAATACCAGGAACGGTTTATTAGTTGAAAGCCCAATTGTTGAGGAGTCTATGATTGAAGAGTCTTTGACTCAGGAACCTATGGTTCCCATGTCCAATTTTGATTTAATTGATGCTGCTAAAAAACTAGCGATAAAAAACTTTAGATGGGTTTTTATGAGAAATCAATTACCGAGAAAACCAAATAACGTTGAAACCGGTATCATCAATCTTGATAACAGCAGCGGATCGGGAACTCACTGGGTTGCATACGCGATTGATCCACGTGGGATTGTCTATTTCGATTCATATGGGTTAGCTCCGCCAAGCGAGTTTATGCGGTATATAAATTCTTCGATGAAACTCAAAGAGTTTCCAATTTTTTATTCCACGCTGCCAACACAACAATTAAATGATCCACCGATATGCGGCCGTGAAGTATTAAATGTCCTCGCGGAGATTTCATCGTCACAGAAACCACCTCATCTGGTTGTAAATAAATACACGAGTGGGAAATTACAAGGTAATTTTAGAGAATTAATAAATTAAAAATACTAGAATCTTTACAATAATGATTAATATTTGGGGACAATCTCTGTAAATGTCGAAACCGACCACGGAAACATCTGCGGGTTCTATCAAGGATGTAAAAAAAATAATTGAAGATGAAATCGCTGAGACGTTAAATTTAGTAGATGTTGACCCGAACGAAATAGTTGTATTTCAAGATCGCCAGGGTAAATTGAAAAGCAGTAATGTGTCATTGGATGACATTTTGATACGGCAGAGCGATGCCGCTGAAAACTCTATTGCGCTGTATTTCAGCGGTGGACGACTTAAACCAGGCGCACTTGTGTCTACGATCACCGACGCGATTGCCGCCCACGACAACACGATTGCCACCCACGACAACACGATTGCCACCCACGACAACACGATTACCACCCAAGGCCGTGAGCTGGATGATCATATACGAGGTTATAATAGTTTTCGCAAAAATGTCATACATAAATTCTTTGGAACCCCGCTTGTGGTTGGCATGACTCTCGCGGAAATTAAAAACTATCTATCGCTATTCTTCGCTAACAAGGACGCGGGAAGGATGATGAATGAAAATGAAATCAAGGCAAATTATCTCGATATTTACAATGATATTTCTAAAATAATAGAAAATCTTGAGCAGGTACAAAAACCCACCAACGACGTCGTTAGTAAGTTTTTTGGATCCCCACCTGTGGCAGACTCGACTCTCGCTGAAATTAGCGAGTTTATTATCAAGCATACTCACAATGCCTACGTCGCTAATAATTTCTTTGGTGTCCCATCTACATCTACGATGACTCTCAACGATATTATTAGGTTTATGGTGAGACAAACAACACTTAATACCATCATGGATGAATTTTTAGGGAGAACACGTGAATCTGAAACCACATCGTTGGCAGGTATGACTCTCGCGGAAATTAAAAGCGCGTTTGACGAACAAAAGCTCACCAGCGAAATTGTTAATAAGTTCTTTGAGGGCAGTAGCCTCCAAGATATCACGAGAAATTTTTATAACATCAACCAGCATATTGAAAACCAAGTACAGCTTGGATTCACAGGCCTTCTGGTTTCATTCTTTTTTAATAAGAGGGATGGGAGGATGATGACTTCCTCCGATATAAGGGCAAATTATCTCGAGATTTACAATGATATTTCTAAACTAAAAGACAATTTTGAAAAAAATAAAGATTCCGCATCCACGCATAAGCATTAAAAATGTCGTGTATACGGTCTATCATGGAACCATGGATTGGATAAGAGACGTTTATACTACATTGTCCGCCGGTCTATGGACGAGGGGCGATGCGGGGGCGATGATATCTACAGTACAACGGGGATTGAAGGAATTTACAGGCTAACGTGGATCTCTATCGATCAATTTAATATGATCGCGGGCGGTAAAACCTACTCTGGTGGCACCGCGATGATAATTATCAGGAGTAACGGTCAACACTTTAATGTAGTCGCGGTTGATAGCTCCACCGTTAGATCAAAAATAACTTGGTGTTTAGAACTTGTAGATGATTTTTCAGACTGAAGCTCTATACCTACGACATCCCAACTCATTAACGATGGCGAATAATTGAAAACACCAGCGGGTTTAAAATAACAATGACATCATTGACAGAATCAACGAAATCAATTGAACCGATAGTAGTCCCATTGACAGTGTCAGTGGAATCACAATCGACAACGATGACTTTGTCATCGTCGCAATATCGATATGATACCGTGAAAGAATTTTCCGCGAACTTGAAATCACTTTCTGAGCGCTATCGTGAAAAAATGAAAAAAATACCGCAGAAAAATTACCGCCATCGACATCACCGTCTACTCTGTGTCCGGTGTGATGGCCAGCGCCGGGGTTATTTTGTCGACGGTGACCATGATGGCTCCGATTGCAGTTCCAATCGCTATCTCCGCGGCAACAACAATTACGGCAGTCACCACCGCGATAACTAAAAACTTATCATCGTGTTCTCAGAAAAAACTCAGTGATTATACAGCTCGGTACAGGGTGGTATTTGACGCGTACTCGAAATTATCCGAGTTGATCTCGCTGTCGATAGATAATTCGTTCATATCCGATGTTGAATTTTCCACGATGACCCAGTTGTATAACTCCGCGATGTTGAAATTGGAAATTGAAGACAGCGTTAACAATAATGTCACTACAATTCAACGAACTGCAACTGCTTCAACGAATCGCGGAGAATACCACTCCGATACGAACAAGCATGATATCAATAACATCAACAACCCCTGAATTTAGTGTGAACTTTCCTTCTCCGATTCCAGTGCGTGAGATCGCGCTGGCAAAATTACGAGTATATCATAGCTGGCCTAATATCAGATCGGTTGCATTTGGCGGTCAGCAACCCAATAACACACTGGTGTTCTCGTATAAGAATAAACCCGATGGTACTCCAGAGTGGGAAACTGTTTCGTTACCAACTGGGTCGTACCAAATTGAGCAAATCGATGCTGAAATTCAGCGTAGAATAAAATCAATCACTGAAAAAGAATCAAAAATAGCTATTAAACTTCATGAACCGACGCTCTCGTCGTCGATCGAAATAAGCACAGAGGAATACATTGTAGATATCTATAACAGCTCGTTAAGAACAGTGTTAGGATGGCCTGAAAAACCACCGGAAAAATCCATCACCGACTTAACCACGGACGTAAAATCATACCATGAAATCAATCCCAGTTATCGAGATAATTTATCTGATATCAGAAAAGGAAGAATCCGCGATAGATTTATATTTACCAACAAAGACACATTGCAATGGGATTTTATCATTAAAAGAACAGCCGACTCATCTGTTACTATTTCATTTACGCTAACTGACGTCCGTGGTTATTTTAATGAAATTAAACAATTATATGAAACACAACTAGAACAACTACGGAAAACAAAATCGCAAAAACACGTTGAAATAATAAATCAACTTATATCTGACATGGAATATATCTATGAACTAATTATTCAAACAATAATTAATGACAACAGCGACAATAAACAACGATTCCTAACCGATTACAATATCACATAAGATAATCTGCGTAATTTCAAGTTTCCCAAATACAACGCTGATGAACTAGCAAGAATTGTTAAAACCGATATCAAGGCGCTACAAAAACCAGATTCAACTATCCTCAAGTATAATAATGATCTAGATGGCGGTGGTAGGCATATTGCCCCGCATAATGTGAATATTTAAGCGGTGACTGCGCTCAATTTAACATGTGATGCAATTGAAGGAAGCTATCAAATTAATCTGGAACAATCAAATCAAGCTCAGCAGGGATATATTCTTTATTCGTTTGCACCAACAGCTCCTCCAGGATTCCTAATTATTGAAAACTCAATTAATCCTGTCTACATGCGATGCCATAATAATTCGTTAACGAGAATTAATTTCCGACTCACCGACCAGTCAAATAATTTAATTGATCTACAAGATGAAGTGTTAGCGATTAGTTTGTTTGTGAAATCATAAATGATTTTCGTCCTAAAGACTCGATCAAATATTTGGTTAACCCAAAACTGAAAGCTTTATCAGCAGAGAGGGTGGATGACAACGACGTTGGCGTATATAAGGAAATCTTATTTTATCGAATAGACGCCATTTTTTTACTATTTGGTAGAAGCCTTAGATCATCGAATCGACGCCTCTACAAGGTTGTAGGGTTCACCCTCTCTGCTATTTTGCCAATAGACACTTCTATAAAGGATTTTCGAGGAAACCTCAGTTTGCTGAATCGATACCTCTACGACCTTGTAGGGTTCACCCTCTCTGCTGCTAGTACTAGTCTGCCTTTCATCGCAGATCTTAGTAGTCAGTTAGCTAATGATTCTCTAATATTTGTTAGTGTTCATGGAATTAAACGAGTGTTTCGATTTCACATCTGCAACATGTCGTTGTTGTAATCTTTTCTAAATACGTTACATCATGAACCTTACATGCTTGATTAATAGCATTTACTGGATAGTCTCCAGGTTTTGGTTGATCTCGTTCGTCAAGTCGAATATCAAGTCGGGTCCCAGGACCACAACATAGATGCCATGATGTTCTTAAAGATTTTAAGGAAAACTCAAAATTATAAAATGAATAAAGTGATGATATTATTACCGATATTGATGAAGCGCCGAGTGTTGATGAACTTGATGTATTTATTAATATTTTAGTCGTTTATGATGATGTATTGCTGGACAATCAAATCCAGCAATAATATTTTCTCGGGGCAGCATTTATGTTACACAGAGATATACACAAATTCAGAAAGTGATAAGAGATTAGTTTAGTTAATACACTTAGAATTCATCAGATTAGTTTAGTTAATACACTTAGAATTCATCAGGGGATATAAACATAATTAAGTTTAAAAACATCTTTTCATGTGCACCCCCACACGGATTTATTACGAAAAATGTACATGATCCTAGGTCGCGTTATCGTCTTGATCAAAGGTTTGGTTAAGAAATCGAAATAATTACAGCAACAGACGTCCGATGGGTAATCAAAACACACATACAAAATTTGCAAAAATACTAACGACGAAAGATAAAGTAACAAAAGAAATTAGAAAAAAATCTCGGTCAAGTAGAGGATCGGCTTGGCGTTAATAACCTTATTAATTTCATTTTCGTAGGAAGCTTTATCTTTTATTTTAAGACGTTTCTGCAGAGATTATTATTCGCCCTCTCTGCTGCTAACAGATATAGACTATGCTTCTAATTAATGTAATATAATTGATTTATTTATTCAGTATTATTATTGTTACTATCATCATCATGATCATCTCAGGGTTTAATCAACATATTGACATCCTAAAATGGTCTTACTTTTATTTACCTAAACGCTATATTCATTCTATATTCACTTTCAAATGCGTCCTTTTGTAAGCTATTTACGTTTCTAAATTGTAAGTCATCATTGTGATTTCATGTTGTAATTGTTTTAGTATTATGTCCGTAAAAAAAAACCCCGTCAAACATCACAGCCACATGCCTCATGTACCGTACAGTGCTTATGTGCTTGTTGTTTAAATCAAGCCATTTTCTTTTAGCTAAAAAATAAATGGCATAGTGTTGAAAGCATTATCAAATTTCTTGCCTTTTATCTTTTATCTATTAAATCTAATTTAATTTTTACCGCATATTTCGTCTGTTTATTTATTCTTTTTTTTCCGTAACAAATGAGTTTGCATGCGTTTATTGCATGGTTAAATAATGTAGACTGGTATAGAATGAACAAACTATAAAAGTCATAACAAGTTTCCGAGCGGACCAAGAAATCGCAGTCCATTTGGAGGAAAATGGCTGTTTTGGTAGGCGGATGTGTTTATGATGATATTACAGATCCTTTTCGCTAAAGAGATAAATAATCTAACACTCTTAGCATACAGTCTTGAGAGTGAACTAGTTTTATAGGAAATTTCAAAACGCATGTGGAAAAATGTTATTTGTTATTGTTGCTATTAAACTATACAACGTCTACATTGCGTATATCTAACAGTACTTTGTACAGCTTCCCGTTGTTTATACCTCATCCACCCCATTTAAAAGAAAGGCATCAGAGATAAATAAAATAAAAACATACACGACAGTTGGTCATTTTATTCACTGATTTATAAGTTTTAACATGATTGTCGCTAGTGAGTCCCAAACACTTGTAAGTTGTTGGCATTTCAAAACGAAACGGGAAAGTATCGTGTTTTAAAGGAACAAATGTGAGTGACATCGTTCACCGTCGTATAACTCACCTTCCTCGATAATCTCAATAATTCCGTAATCTGGAGATTCATTTCTTTAACACATGTCTGCTATTTCCTCTTTCTATTAAAATTTGTAAGGTAAGGCGACGCCTTTGGCCTAGTCAGCTAGTGGACTAATGCACATGCCTGTCAGTAGCTTCATGTGGGTCGTCAGAGGCTTTCTAGTTATAATGGTCGCCACATACGGTCTGTCTTGCAGTGAGAAATGGCATTAGACCCAAAACAAGAACAAAACAAAAATAATTGTAAAGTATACAGTTAGCCATTGCAAATATTTGATGTTGACAATTTTTTCTGAAATGAACTTTTTACTTTTTATTCAAACTTGAAATCGACAGTGAACTTATTTGCACCAAATGTTTCAGTTTTGTTTGAGAAGCTAAAAATCTGAAAGTGTTATCAGAGGTATTGAAAACAATTATGCATATATGTTCTGTGGGAAATAACTGGAAATTGAAGGAATTATGTAGAATTTGTTGACAACAGTGTACTACATTACGCCTGTTACTTGAAAAGATATGACTTGCCCATGCAAATTTAGAACCATGTTAGTAAAGACAGTTATGAACAAACTGAATGCTATAAAAGTATATCAGTAACTGTAACATTTACTAGTTTATCGTAAGTCCAGGACTTAATGTGGCAGATCAACACTGCTGTTATTTACAGTCGATGCTTGGCTAATTTGTAGTGTTCAAGAACCAAGCTTGAATAAGCTTATGATGAGTGACCTTCAGAAGCCATCATAATCTGCAATTTTTGTAGCATGGGACAGTTTCATAAATATTACAATGCTATAAAATGTGTTCAGTTGCTATATTTGGAACTAATCCTCCATTCATTCATTCATTCATTCATTCATTCATTCATTCATTCAACACATGATAGTATACATACAGTTGAATAGTGATAATTGAATTAGAATTCTGAAAGTCTTAAGATAAAATAAATGTATATTGTTATAGGTACAATTGATGGTTTTATGTCAGAAAATTTGTCATATTGTCATAAAGGGATTACAGGCTGGAGAATTCTGCATGTCTGCATGTCTGTATGTCTGTATCAGAAATAGCCTGCTCAGCAACTCTAGACTGCAGACAAGTAGTTTTGTTTGGCCCATCTTGGATTGTAGACCTTTGTGTGTACAAACCACTTTCATTTAAATCATCTCGGCAACAACAAAAAAGTACTTAATGGTAAATAAATATGTCACTAACATTTGATAAGGCTGGTGGGGTATTACACAACAGAGATTTATTATTCCAATAAACATGTCACTAACATTTGATAGGGCTGGTTGTTTTTGTTGTAGGGTTTAATGACATATTTAAGCCCATTATTATTGGTGGAAGAAGAACCCAGGAAACCCCCCAGAAAGAACCACTGACCCACGAGAAGCTACTGACAAGCTTTCTCACATAACTACATTAGCTGAATCTTAGACTTGAAACCACGCAGACAGAGGTGAGATAGCAGTGATCCGTAACAGAGAGCGCTTGAGACCACACGGCCACTCGGGGCTCCTGCCTTGTGTATGCAAGTATCAAGCTGAATTCTGGTAAAATTCAATGTTACCAATGCCTCACCACTGAATTGATGCTATGTGCAAACTGATGTTGGATTTATTATCTTCAAACACTATATCTCTATATCTTATTAAATAGAATGATATAAAAGTAGATTAAAATGGATTATCAGCTGATAAATATGCTAGTTTTGAAATGATAATGTGATCTGTTTAGAATGGGGATATCCCAAGAGATTGATCCATAGCCAGAAGACAGATAGCCATATAGTACTTATATTAAAATATAAAGAAAATAAAAGTTATTTATGTTGAAACTTGTGAATTAGTATTTAGTGCCTACTTAAAATTGCTCCAAAATGGAGATAAAAGATAGGCATAAGGCCTTGAAGTCCGACAAAGCACCAGATTGAATGTGTCAGAGAATCATGTGATACTAACACCTTTGCCAGCACATTTTAGAGGTTTGAATAACTTAGGAGATATGTTAGATTACTACTACTGGGATAGTGGTATTATATTAACTGTATCTCAAATAGTTACAAAAATGCCTAAAAAAACTGAATGGCTTTCTATTTTTTTAATAAAATCAATTAATGTATCACTTTTATTTATCTCTTTATTTGTTAGCTGAGAAGATTCAACTTTTTTGACAAGGAGGTTGTGAAGGATCCAGAGACAAACCAAGTTTTTGAAAAGTTAAAGGTCAGTACACAGTTAACATTTTTCTCAAACATAAACTAAGGAGTGTGTCTTTCGAAAAATTGCTGCCACAAGTCAAATTCTGTATAATCAGAATTGTTTTTAAGTTCCATCTCAAAATATAGGAAGCCATTTAGTCAAATTGACTACAAACAAAAAGGGGCAAGAATTAGATTTGGACAGGCTTTGCTAATAGGGTTAATCTTGAAGGGCCATGTCAGCTTTACAATAATTCTTTTGAATATTTTGATTGACTATATTTTTGCTCAAACATGCCTTTCTGCTGTATTGATTTTTCTTGTTTTTAGTGTTTATAGGGTAACAATTGTATGGTTAAGCATCACAGAAGTGGTAAGAAGGACTTGATCAAACATTATTACAGTATTTTTTCCAGCAGCAAGTGACCACTAATCTGTTGGAGTAGTAAATATTATAGCAGATCACTATCGTAACAAAAACCACTCAAGTGGCCTCAGTGATTAGAGCGTCCGCCTCAGATGCAAGTGGTTGCGGGTTTAAACTCTAGCCAAGTCATACCAATGACTTAGCCGAGTCATACCAAAGACTTACAATTTCTTTACTAGCAGCTGCCTACCTTGGAGCTCAGCATTAAGAGGTTAGTGTTAGGACTGGTTGGTCAGATGTCGGAATAATGTGGCTGGTTGGGACATCATGTTACATGTCTATGACATGATGCCCCAGTGCTAGACATCGTTATAAACTGTCACACTGCAAGCAGTATAGCGATATGACTGAAAAATTGTTAATGTTAAAAATCGCCAAATGGGAGTCCTGGACTCCTAGTTTTAAAATCCTAGCGAAACCTCTGATTGTCAAAATGGTTTTATCACACCTTGAACTGGCCACTGGTAAATTGCCCCCAAGTACTGATGTCCTTTCTGATGATAACAAATAGTGTTAAGTATCAGGTTTGTATTGACCAGTTGTCAAATGTTGCACTTACCAAATCAATAAATAATTAAAAATTATAATGAGCATAATGTTTGTTGTTAGCATTCAGTGTATTGTGCTGTGACAATTGTAAACTTGACAACTTTGCAACATGCACAGCTGCAACTAAAATGGCAAAAATTAGATGACATTTTGTTATCTGTGGGGATGTTTATAATTTGAAGTGGGAAACAGTCTACCAGAAGTATTCCCATCAATTCGCTAACATGTTGGGACAGATGGACATCTTTATGGCACTAACATGCAATCTGCCTGCTGATGCTGAATGGTTTGTCTGAAATGTGAATGGTGACATTGGTTTGGAGGAGTTATCCAGGACAAGCTACGTTATTAGAATTAATTATGGTGCTTATTTAACTCACTGGACATGAAATGTAAGTTTATAGCCCTACTTCTTTGGCGGCCTAGTGGTTAGAGTGTCCACCTCAGATGCATCAGGTTGCATGTTTGAAGCCTGGCCAAGTCATACCAAAAAACTAATAAAATAAATGGTACTATTGCCCATCTTATATGGGGTGTTCAATCAGTGTTGCAAGGTATTCAGGATAGTGTTAGGACTGGTTGGCATGGTGTCAGAATAATGTGACTTAGTGTTAGGACTGGTTGGCATGGTGTCAGAATAATGTGACTTAGTCCAAGAGATGTAACCATGCTGTGGCAAGCAGCTGGCTTAAGAGACTTTGGCTCTTGATTGGACATTGAATCAGATGCAGATAATAATGAACTTGAATTTGTAACATTTTGCAAATCTTGTTGATATTGTTTTGAGTTTACAGAAAAAAATGAATGTTGAATTAGAAATTGAACAGACTTTGAATTTTAGCAAGATCCGTACAATTTTATCTTGGTATTCGTGTTGATTAGTGAATAAAATCAAGTTGTATTAACATCTAATATATTTTAGCAGACACCTGCTCATGAAGGTTGATTGAACACCTCATATAAGATGGGCTTCACTGATTGAGCACCCCATATAAGATGGGCTTCACTGATTGAGCACCCCATATAAGATGGACTTCACTGATTGAGCACCCCATATAAGATGGGATTCACTGATTGAACACCCCATATAAGATGGGATTCACTGATTGAACGCCCCATATAAGATGGGATTCACTGATTGAGCACCCCATATAAGATGGGATTCACTGATTGAGCACCCCATATACCCCATATAAGATGGGATTCACTGATTGAACACCCCGTATAAGATGGGATTCACTGATTGAACACCCCATATAAGATGGGCTTCACTGATTGAGCACCCCATATAAGATGGGCTTCACTGATTGAGCACCCCATATAAGATGGGCTTCACTGATTGAGTACCCCAAATACCCCATATAAGATGGGCTTCACTGATTGAGCACCCCATATAAGATGGGCTTCACTGATTGAACAAACCATATAAGATGGGCTTCACTGATTGAGCACCCCATCTAAGATGGGCTTCACTGATTGAGCACCCCATATAAGATGGGATTCACTGATTGAGCACCCCATATAAGATGGGATTCACTGATTGAGCACCCCATATAGATATAAGATGTGCTTCGCTGATTGAGCACCCCATATAAGATGGGCTTCACTGATTGAACACCCCATATAAGATGGGCTTCACTGATTGAGCACCCCATATAATATGATGGGCTTCATGGATTGAACACCCCATATAAGATGGGATTCACTGATTGAGCACCCCATATAAGATGGGATTCACTGATTGAGCACCCCATATAAGATGGGATTCACTGATTGAGCACCCCATATAGATATAGGATGTGCTTCGCTGATTGAGCACCCCATATAAGATGGACTTCACTGATTGAGCACCCCATATAAGATGGGCTTCACTGATTGAGCACCCCATATAATATGATGGGCTTCATGGATTGAACACCCCATATAAGATGGGATTCACTGATTGAGCACCCCATATAAGATGGGATTCACTGATTGAGCACCCCATATAAGATGGGATTCACTGATTGAGCACCCCATATAGATATAGGATGTGCTTCGCTGATTGAGCACCCCATATAAGATGGACTTCACTGATTGAGCACCCCATATAAGATGGGCTTCACTGATTGAGCACCCCATATAAGATGGACTTCACTGATTGAACACCCCATATAACATGAGATTCACTGATTGAGCACCCCATATATATTATATAGGATGTGCTTCGCTGATTGAGCACCCCATATAAGATGGGCTTCACTGATTGAGCACCCCATATAAGATGGGCTTCGCTGATTGAGCACTCCATATAAGATGTGCTTCACTGATTCAGCACACTATATAAGATGGGCTTCATTTCATATTCCTTTAGCATTTTGTGACTTGACATACACTTTAAAAGGAGGTATTTTTAATATACTTTAATTATAATAATCATAATAAACTTTGATTACTTTATTTCTGTCTTTAACACAGTTAATATTTAAGCTACAATTATTATCATATATGCATTTTTCATCTTATGAGAGTCCCAAAATTTTTAAATAAATGGCTCCTATGTTTGTTCTTTGGCAGGACATCAATATATCATCATGTGCCAGTGGGCGTGGCCAAATTGTCATTGCAGATTGTGAAGGGACAGTCTATATGATCAACCGAAAGTTCCAGATCACATCATTTAAAGCATACAATATACGAGTCTCACACCTCTACCAGCTGAAACAATTCAATATTCTTCTTACTGTTGGCGTAAGTGTTATATTTAATTACTTTACAGAAAACTGTATTTGAAGTTTGAGAGGAGTCACACACGAGCCGCAGAAAATGAATCAAATGAATATGCTAATGTTGTAAATATTTTGTCTGAATTACACTGGCTTTTAAATGTTCTAATTTATTGAAGAACCTGATAAAATACTAACACATCTCCTTCTTGTTAACTTTGACGGCTGATGCTACATCAAGAGCATATCTGCTTGTAGGCATTTTAACTATAGTACTTGAAATGAATGGAAATAATTTGATTTATGTGCAGTTTGACTTTGACTCCTAAAACTTATTTAATTTGCCAATTAAGTTCATTAATTAGTTTCATTAATTAGTTTCATTAATTAGTTTTAGCATAAACTTTAAATGTTTGTTTCTTTCATTAAAACAAATTTGACCGAGTTGCTTAACTTTCTCTTTGAAAGGTACCAATAATTTTATGCAAGTTACTATAGAAATCAACCCCACTTTCTAGTGTCAGTGAAAATCCCTTAATAAAACAAAAATGCCATACAAGTTACTGTAGGAAACACTGCTCTTTCATAGGTCAGTGACAGGCATTTGAAAAATTTTCTTTTCAAGTTTTATTTGCAATGGGGACATCTTTGTTTAGTCACATATGTTAGGCATTTGAAACATTTTCTTTTTAAGTTTTATATGTAATGGGGACATATTTGTTTAGTCACATCCGCTAGGCATTTAAAACATTTTTATTCAAGTTGTATATGCAATTAGGACATCTTTGTTTAGTTACATCTGTTAGGCATTTAAAACATTTTGTTTTCAAGTTGTATATGCAATTAGGATATCTTTGTTTAGTCACATCTGTTCATAGGCCCACTAGAATCCTTTTTGCAAAAATTGCTTATCAAATTTATTTTAGCAAGCATAATTATATCCACATGTGTATGATATAATGCATACAACTGCCACATGTGTATGATATAATGCATACAACTGCCACATGTGTATGATATAATGCATACAACTGCCACATGTGTATGATATAATGCATACAACTGCCACATGTGTATGATATAATGCATACAACTGCCACATGTGTATGATATAATGCATACAACTGCCACATGTGTATGATATAATGCATACAACTGCCACATGTGTATGATATAATGCATACAACTGCCACATGTGTATGATATAATGCATACAACTGCCACATGTGTATGATATAATGCATACAACTGCCACATGTGTATGATATAATGCATACAACTGCCACATGTGTATGATATAATGCATACAACTGCCACATGTGTATGATATAATGCATACAACTGCCACATGTGTATGATATAATGCATACAACTGCCACATGTGTATGATATAATGCATACAACTGCCACATGTGTATGATATAATGCATACAACTGCCACATGTGTATGATATAATGCATACAACTGCCACATGTGTATGATATAATGCATACAACTGCCACATGTGTATGATATAATGCATACAACTGCCACATGTGTATGATATAAAGCTTACAACTGCCACATGTGTATGATATAATGCATACAACTGTCACATGTGTATGATATAAAGCATACAACTGCCACATGTGTATGATATAATGCATACAACTGTCACATGTGTATGATATAATGCATACAACTGCCACATGTGTATGATATAATGCATACAACTGCCACATGTGTATGATATAATGCATACAACTGCCACATGTGTATGATATAATGCATACAACTGCCACATGTGTATGATATAATGCATACAACTGCCACATGTGTATGATATAATGCATACAACTGTCACATGTGTATGATATAATGCATACAACTGCCACATGTGTATGATATAATGCATACAACTGCCACATGTGTATGATATAATGCATACAACTGCCACATGTGTATGATATAATGCATACAACTGTCACATGTGTATGATATAAAGCATACAACTGCCCAGCTGGAACATTGTGAACTGAAAACAGCATGGAAGAAACATGTCATGCTTGATCAGTGAAATTTTTCAAGGATCAGCAAAAGTCTGCTTTGATCATTCTTTTGATCAATACAATTTTAATTTGAGCCCAGTTTTAGCAAATGTATTGTCTTAATATGAAACAATGACAGATTGCAGACATGTGAAGAAAATAATTTGATGGTATAGAAAAGTATAGAAATGATCTAATTTGTTTATCAGTCTGCTGAAAACAAAATTTAATTGTTCCAGCATTTCCTTTTTATTCAATTATTTACAGTGGTTTTGTGTGTCCTTTTGTACTGTATTTGAATAGTGGCTAAAGAGATTACATGCATTTGTGTTCATAACCAGTAAGTGAGGATGTATCTCAAAATTTTTAAAGTGTATTTTATGTAATAAAATTTTAAAGTGTATTTTATTTAATAAAATGTTTCCCTGCTTTGTATTTCAGGAAGATGAGGAAGGTATTAATCCTCTGATTAAAGTTTGGAACTTAGACAAGGTAATCAAATGTACTTTCTAGGTCATTATACAAATATATAATGATTATGATAACAATACTCTGGTCTGTTATCAGGCCCTGTCTGACAATAATACAGGTGTCCTATAAAAGAAATGTATGGTCTATCATAGCGATGTAATAATAGTAATGATATTTGGTGCATGTCATAAACTAATTTTGATAGGTCACTCCAGCTAAAGAATCACCTGCATGCGTTAGGCAGTTTTATCTTTGACTGTGGATGAATAATAAACTTAGCATATATTTATATTTCAGTTTTATCTTTGACTGTGAATGAATAATAAACTTAGCATATATTTATATTTCAGTTTGAGAAGGGAATCCCATTATGCTCCAGGATTTGTAGAGCCATTCCATCCAACAAACCAACACCAGTATGTCTAACCTTTATTTATTCATCAAGTTTCTCCTCTATTCAGAAAATGTAACGTTTTCAAATGTCGTGTAGAATTTTACCCTCAGTGCTCAAAGAAATTTTGTTCAGACATGGGTTGCAATGCAAGTAACTCCAGAAAAGGTCAGTGACATAAAATCTACATGCTTCACAAGGCCATTGCATTACAGTTATTTTGATTATCCTAGTCCCTCATGATATATAATGTACTTGTGATTTTGTTTCCAAGTCTGCATTCTCATTCACACTGTGCTTTAGAGAGGCTCAAAACAATAGCTATTTCCAACAAGTTAATAATTTCTCTGCATGCTCAGGGATGGAATCCTGAAAAATTGTGGCATACATCCTTGACCTTGACCTTGTAATTTCTCCCTGTATATCTTTCAGTCAGTGCACGTTTAGTGTATTTCATCATGATCTTATGGGGGACTATTCATAGCCCTTGGAATGGTTTCATTTTTTTTTCAATGTTGCAAAAGTCTTCTTGTTTCTTCATGAAAGTGTAGGACAAATTAATTTGGAGAGATATTGCTCGTTTCTGTCCAGATAATAAAAACTAGTGCCAATTTTCATAATTATGCATGTGATTAGATTTGTAACAGTTTTAGACATATTGCTTCATTGTCTGCAGCTTATAGTGATGTCTAGCACTGGGGCATCATGCCGCAGACATGTAGCATGATGTCCCACCAAGTTATATTATCCTGACACCAGGCCGACCATTTTTATAACTCACTGGTATGATTTGACCAGGGTTCTGACCCATGACGTCTTGCATCCAAGGAATTTTTGTGTGATTGAGTGAGTCACGATTACAGAAAACAGTTCATGTCAGTAGAATCAGTGAGTACCAACTCTATAATTAAATGGATTAAAGTAAAATGTAGTTATCTCAGTTCCTGTAGGGTGAAGGCTGTTGTATACGTTGCTAATCATAGTTTCATTTTCAAAATATATTATATCGGTTGGTCCAAATATGTGTGGTCTATTGATCTATCAAAACAAAACTGAAAAATAGACATAAAAAGTAAAATTTCATCATTGAAGTGGTCAATATCTTTAGTACTGAGTCATTTGTGAGGTTCATGGGGGCATTGCTGGTTCTCCACCCCTTCGCTCCACCCAATATTTAGATGGAAGGTGCATCAACTACAATAATTACAGCTGAAGTAGAGGAGACAGGTACCGCAGTCTTGCCAACCCCACCACTCTAGAATGTTACTGGCACGATTAGTGCATTGTCTGGTGCAGATGGTCATAACACAGTTTCTCAATTCAGGGCAAAGGCTGCTTTTAAGTTTGTATTATTTTTCATTTATAAATATCATTTAAAACATGGATTGAACGCCATTTTCTGGACAGCTGTCTGGGCATTAGTCTACATGCTGATCTATGCATGATTATTGGGCCAAAGATTGTACTGGAGCCATGCAGTGATATCAGTGCGAGATCTATCCTTTTCTGCACTCCTTTGACATTGCAGATACCTGATCTGTGCTGGGATCTTGATAAAAATCAGTTCATATAACTATTTCTGTGGCATGCACAATTTACGCTTAGTCACACTGGTACTGTCCAAACTTCTGGTCAGCCATCTGTCCATACTTGGACATCAAGTTTATCATTTTTTTACAGCCTGCCCATTGGTTATTTACCAGGAATCATAATGTAAATTGTATTCCCTGACACAGGGCATGTTCTATTAGGTCTGGGATGTACAGACATATCTAGATATCATACATAGTATAAGTAGGACATTCAGCATTCCTTCTTCCTATTACCTATTCTGCTAATTTTAATTTGATGGGGTAAGCATATTTAAGAGAGAAAGCAAAAATGTACAAGTAAATTATTTCTTCAAAAATGCCTAGTCACATTATTGCAAACACACTCCCACCTCCCTACAATGTTAGAATACTCAAAACAATCACTCACCTTAAAACTAGCAACACGTGACGATATCAAAGGGAAGTAATTGGCAAGGTTTGTTACCATTCAACTGTATAATTAAACTGGAATGATATTTTGTGTGACTTTTTTGTGTGGGTGGGGGGCTAACTTAGGAAGTAGCAAGTATATATTTCTTGTGCTTAGGAGATCTGATATTTGTGGTAAAACAATTTTCTTTAAAAAAAATTGGCTTTCTTCGATCCCAGTGAAAATTTTTGAATGTTACAAGAATAAATACAGATGCTGTTTCCTAAATTTTCATTTGAATTTAGGCTGTGCTACTTATCAGGTAAAGTGAAAGGCAATTTTTATACAGTGCATCTAATGGTCGAGTCTGGAGAATTGAGATATTTGACATAAAAATGCTGATAATCGTCTCTGCAAATCCTAGACAAGTAATAATCATTCATTGATATTTTCAATAGGTAAGTTAAGAAAATGCTAAAATATCTATGTTTGGATGTTTCAGGTGACCTGTTTAACAGTGCATGAAAACCTAAATTGGATGGCAGTGGGGTTTGAAAATGGCAGTGTTGTTATCTTTAAGGGGGATGTGAAGTCAGATCGGTGAGTTTTCTCAATTCTACAAAACTGTACTCTGAATATAGAGACTTTACTCATTACATGTGTAAACCTCATTCAGGTCCAGCTACTTGTCTGTCTTGTGGGAAGTAGCTATTGTCTCTCTTAGGGGTAGTATCACAAAGACTATTGTCCCATTCAATCCAAGGCTGCTGGTCTCTGGATGGGGTGGGGTAGTACCACAAAGACTATTGTCTCATTCAATCCAAGTTGCCTGTCTGTCTTAGGGGTAGTATCACCAAGTTTATTGTCTGATTCAATCCAAAGTTGTCTGTCTGTCTTGGGGATAGTACCACAAAGACTATTGTTCCATTCATTCCAAGTTGCTAGTCTTGGGGGGGGGGGATTGGGGGTAGTACACAAAGACTATTGTCTCATTCAATCCAAAGTTGCCTGTCTGTTATGGGTTATAGTACCACAAAGACTATTGTCTCATTCAATCCAAGTTGCTAGTCTCGGGGAAGGGGCTAGTTCATAAAGATTATTGTCCCATTCAATCCAAAGTTGAAAGTCCATCTCAATTGTAGAGGCTCTCCATCTAAAAGAAATTGGGCCACAATGAGCAACGTCCCAAATCAATCTAAATTGTATTTCGAAAACATAAAATTAGGAATGTTCAATCCAATTTGGTCTAGTTCCTCACTATATATCTTGATTTTGATGTAAACAACTTTTTTTTTTTTTTTATTTGTGTGAGTTTCACATAAAGTGAAATCGAAGCTGTACTAGAGTATGTGACTCTAAAATGTAAACATGGTCATGTGACCCTTGATTTTGCAATTCTTGGATTTCTGTAAACTGTCTTACATTAGTGTATAACCTTTCTAAATAGAAAAGTTAAGTCAGTTTGGGCTTAAAACACTTGATGTCAAGGTGTTCATTTTGTTGTGACCAGTTGAATTAATTTTTCTTCAGATTATTTTGGATTCTAAAAGATTAAT
Organism: Unio pictorum; assembly: GCA_030141615.1. Lineage (NCBI taxonomy): Eukaryota > Metazoa > Mollusca > Bivalvia > Unionida > Unionidae > Unio > Unio pictorum. The sequence goes on along the minus strand of JARLTB010000116.1, from coordinate 184,052 downwards.
TTGTTTCTCTGGAAACATTGAGTGCTAATACAGAATTCAAACACCAGAGTGATTCTGCAAGGAACTGTAGACAACGGTACTATACAGGTTACAGCATTTATCATTGATTTCCATTTTGTATTGTCATATGCTTTAATTCATTAGAATATTTAACTACTTGGACTTCTAAAATTTAATTTATGGAATATTTATGGCTTATTTTGTAATTTGATTCTTAAAACCTTAAGCTCTTGTTTTCATCTTTACCTTGTTTTTCCAGGGAAATAAATTATTTATTAAATTTTACAAAAGCTTGTTGTTTTCATTATTTCTTTGTCACTGTTTATTAGCCCTAAGCATGTAAAACTAGTTTCTGCTGTAGTTTATATATTGTGTCATTTTAGCATATATCAATTAAACATTCTACAGGCCACTTTAAAGCATGGAAGTTTACATGATTCCTGTTATGTTTTTGTTATGTGTACATGGTTTTTGTTACTCAGTGTCTATACCATGTGGTTACAAATGTGTTTTGTTTTAGCGACACAGTAATTTCAGCATGGTACTAGTTTCTAATTAGGTGTGTTTCTTGTATCAGAGCACGGTAGCCTACCATGACAATGGTTTTTTTGTAATATGTACACATTGTCCATTCTTTATTAACTTAAATCTGTCCTGAATCTTAATATAGGTCTTGTTTTGGTTGCTGGAGTGCCCCCCCCCCCCAAGCTAAAGTTCATCACATGTAACCAACATATACCACTATGTCATGGGACAGAGAGGATAAAGCATGGGAACATCTATTCCTTAATTAAATGCATCAGTTGGTACAGCAGTCAAAGCCACACTCACTTCGGTCACTGCAAAACATTAGGGAAATATTCACCATTTTCAGGCAAACCCAGATGGAGTAAGTCTCAACGTAGATATCAGCATGGCCTTTATGATTAATCAGCTGGAGCCAAATAATGATAATAATACTGTCGCACAGACACCAACCGTCCAGCCAAAGCAGCAGTCACACCGACATTACCAGCAATCCAGCCCTCCTAGCACAGAGACCTCTAGACTGGAATGGGCCATTTGCACAATGTTTACGGAGATCTTAGTGACAGAACCATCCATCTAGTTGGGCACTTGGTAGCATATCATTATTTTATATGGCAGTTTTGATGAAGAGACTTGTAACTTTATGTAGCAGAGTTTTGGATAAAACCCTGACAGAGACCCTGACTTTATGTGGAGGAGTCATGCAGAGACCATGACTTTATGTGTTGAGGAGTAATGCAGAGATTGGTGACATTATGTGGATGAGTCATGCAGAGACCCCTGACTTTATATTGAGGAATGATACAGAGACCCTGACTTTGTGGAGTTGTCATGCAGAGAATTGTGACTTAATGTGGAGTAGTCATGCAGAGACTCATGACTAGGAGGAGGAGTAATGCAGAGACGTGTGTCTATGTGGAGGAGTCATGCAGAGACCCCTGACTTTATGTGGAAGAGTCATGCAGAGACCCCTGACTTTATGTGGAAGAGTCATGAATAGACTTGTGACAGAGATACCTGACTTTATGTGGAGGAGACATGCAGACACATAACTTTGTGTGGAGTTGTCATGCAGAGACTCCTGACTTTATGTGGAGTCATGCTGAGACCCTGACTTATGTGGTGGAGTCATGCAGAGACCCTGACTTTATGTGGTGGAGTCATGCAGAGACCCTGACTTTATGTGGTGGAGTCATGCTGAGATCCTGACTTTATGTGGTGGAGTCATGCAGAGACCCCGACTTTATGTGGTGGAGTCATGCAGAGACCCTGACTTTATGTGGAGTCGTGCAGAGACCCTGACTTTATGTGGTGGAGTCATGCTGAGATCCTGACTTTATGTGGTGGAGTCATGCAGAGACCCTGACTTTATGTGGTGGAGTCATGCTGAGACCCTGACTTTATGTGGCAGAGTCATGCTGAGACCCTGACTTTATGTGGTGGAGTCATGCAGAGACCCTGACTTTATGTGGAGTCATGCAGAGACTCTGACTTTATGTGGTGGAGTCATGCAGAGACCCTGACTTTATGTGGAGTCATGCAGAGACCCTGACTTTATGTGGTGGAGTCATGCAGAGACCCTGACTTTATGTGGAGTCATGCAGACTTTTTGTGGAGGCGTCATGCAGGGACTCCATTACATAAACATATGCCTTGTTTTCCATGGACATTGCCATTGTGCTTTAAACTGAGTTTCAGACAATGTTTAAAAGAAAGTATTTTATTGAAGTAAGCTTTCTTGAAGCCATTTTTGTACAGATGTCTTTACAGTTTTACAGCAGATACTTAGTATTTTGACTGGGTATCATTGCTTCTCCAAATATTTCCAAACTTGAATTGATATAGTGGAACATTTGAGGTCTAAAGAGTTTGTTGTAGGAGTCTGAGCATTTGCAAAATCAAATTGACATTACATTGTGGAAATTGTTTGTACGAAAGTGTTGTGGTTTGGGGATTCAGTTAGCATTTACAAACTTGAATTGACATTACTTAATGAGAGAGTCTGGGTGGGGATTCTGTAAGCATTTACAATCGTGAAATGACATTATTTAGTGAGAGAGTCAGGGTGGGGGATTCTGTAAGCATTTACTAATGGAAATGTTGGGAACTAAAGAGTGGGAGTACTTGGAATTCTGTAAGCATTAACTTGTTAACACATCTAGTTGATATTAGTTGTTGATTTATTCTATGCATTTCAGGCACAGTAAAACATGGACAGTCTATGAAAATCAAAAACCCATAACAGGACTGGCCTTTAGACCCACAGGGAAGAACATCATCCTCTTTGTGGCTACAGATAACTGCATACTTTCCATCAATCTTAGTGCTAAGGATAAAACGGTACAACAGTTTATCACATCAATTTTCATAATATCTTAATGTGTTCACAACAAAATTAGTTTTCCAACACATAATTGTGAATGTTTATGTAGAGCCTAATTTGTGAAACTGTCAGGTATATACACCATTTATTCAGATGGTGTCGGGCAGTACTATAGATTTACAAAAACTATTGTTTGAAAATTTCTGAGGTTATTTGCCAGGAGCAGAACATATCGGTTTCTCCTTTGAATATGTTCCCCGATCACATTACTTTAGGGATATTAGCCTGCTACCTCGCGAATCCAGCCCTACCAAAAGACGAAAATTCGTCTTTCCTGTCTATGTCATATAGACAAAGGGCAATAACTCTTGCCCCTTACCTCCCCTTGCTACCCGCTAGGTGTCGCTTCTTTAGTTTTTTAGCTTCGCTGTACGTGAAAACACGTACTATTAGACCTCCAATGAATCCAAGCCATCTTAGTGTAAATTCTGACTATCCGAAGTTAAATTTGGAATTACTGTGTTGGATAATCATTCCTCTACACGCGGAAGCGGGAGGTCGTGGGTTCGATCCCCGGCCGAGTCATACCAAAGACTTACAAAAATGGTACTAACAGCTGCCTCGCTTGACGTTCAGCATTAAGAGGTTAGTGTTAGGACTGGTCGGCCTGGTGTCAGGATAATGTGACTGGGTGGGACATCATGCTACATGTCTGCGGCATGATGCCCCAGTGGTAGACATCACTATAAACTGCCTCACTGCAGACATCGTAGCAATATGACTGAAAAATTGTTAAAGCTACTTTAAAAATCCTAATCAAACAAACATTCCTCTACAGGTTGTATACATTATTTTACAATATTTTCCAATTTGAGTGACTTTGTCACCTTTTCTAGACTTCGGACCAGGTTGCAATGTGGTCAAAAAGCACGCTTATGGCGGTACTAGCATGTAATACATGTAGCACTCAATAATTTCGCTTATTCCGTATGTAACGTTTACGATATTAGCAACTAATAACGTGCTGCATTGATAATTTGTGCTTTATTTATCTTCTTTGACGTTTCAGTAGACTTCAAAAAAGTCTTTGAACGACCAAGTTGCGACTATTTAATGGCGGACTTCGTGTTGTAGTCACGAGTTCACGCGACACCTAATCATTTTGCTTACTCCGTTAGTTACGGTTATGGAATAGCGACTTAATAGCGTGCTGAATTGTTAATTTGTGCTTTGTTTATCTTCTTTTCCGTTTCAGTAGACTTCGTCTCTGAACGACCAGTTGCGAGTATTTAATGGCGGAATTCGTGTTGTAGTCACGAGTTCACGCGACACTAAATCATTTCGCTTCCTCCGTTAGTTACGGTTATGGTAATAGCGACTTAATAGCGTGCTGAATTGCTAAATGTGCTTTGTTTATCATCTTTTTCGTTTCAGTAGACTTCGTCTTGAACGACCCATTGCAACACGCTCACGGCGATAACTAGTGTGGTCATTAAGAGTTAACATGGCACGGAATAATTTGACTACTCCGTTAGTAACGGTTATAGTATTATCGAATTAATAATATGCTGAATTTTTTAATTTGTGCTTTGTTCTCTTCTTTTGTTGTTTCAGTAGCAAAGTCGACAACGAAGGCATGAATGGCAAAATGGGTGTTGGCAATGTGGAAATGGAGGAAATTATGTTGACATGGTTTAGGCTGCCCAGTGGGTGTAAATTTCACCGCAGGTCCGTGCATGGCTTTCGGGCCTGTAAGTCCGGACGCATGGAGTCTATGCTGGATCAATTGGATCCATTTTATTATGCACTTTCGCCAGCCGTCCGCCCAGCCGACACCGTCAGTTCAGCCGGCACTTCAGCAGGCACCAACCGGCACTAGCCGTACATCCAGCACCGTCCGTTCAGTCCAAATGGCACCGGATGGCCAGCCGACCTTCCAGCCCAAATGGCACCGGATGGCCAGCCGACCTTCCAGCTTGCATCAACAGGCACCAGCCGTTCAGCCCAAATGGCACCGGCTGGCCAGCCGACCTTCCAGCCTGCATCAACAGGCACCGGCCGTCCACCCCACCAATGACCGTTCAGCCCAAATGGCACCGGTCGTCCAGCCGACCTTCCAGCCGGCATCAACCGGCACCGGCCGTCCATCCGGCAACGACCGTTCAGCCCAAATGGCACTGGTCTTCCAGCCGGCATCAACCTGCACCGGCTGTACATCGGATTTACAGAGATTATAGTGATGTACCCGTCAGTCAATCTGTACTACTGGTTACATATCACTACCATGAGAGAGATGTTATAGATGAATCTCCGTCCAATCAGACCATTCGAGAGGCAGGTGCCGGTCATAGCCGGACCTTCGCCGACATTCCGGCCGACCATATACCAGACAAATCAGTCGGTATTGCCGGTGTACACCTCCCGTCACGTCAAATACGTGACGGTGTGATTTTAAAACAAGGGAGAATTAGTGACATTATCAGAGATGACGGAATTGAGTTATCTATCTATGCCACTTGGTATGCGCTACCCAGATATGGCAGCTTTACCAGAACAGGACTTTCAGGCCGACCATTCGCCAGTTCAATCAGCCGTTAGTGCCGTCCGTCCATATGTTCACGGCTTCTCCACAAGGGAGATTTAGTGAAAGTGTCAATTATGACATAATTGCGTCATCTAGGTCACCTGGTATGCTGTACAGATATGCAAGCTGTACCAGAACCAACATTCCCCCAGATGGGCGCGCAGTGCTGGCCGCACTACACAAGCATTATGGAGATTTATATTAAAAATGATGACAATTCCGCTGCGAATGGATGCTTGAGTTGACCAGAACACGACTCAGCACACAGTGAGTGTGACGAAACACTTTCAGCCGTCCACAGATCAGGTCATGGACCGGACTGAGCTTAGCGCCACGGCCGCAGAATAAAAGATTTATAGGTTGTTGGGAACTTCAGAATGCCCAAAACCTCCTACTGCCACTCAAGACTACACAATTCAGGCACCTGTAGATCTTGAATGAGGAGGAAGAGACGATGTCCTTCCTGCTTCTTTGCCAGTCGGAAAAAAAAAAAAAAAACAAATTCAGGAAGCTAACTTCCAGCGACGTTCTAGTGTAGCTGGTACGAAAACTCCATCAGACGCCTTCAGTACTGATCTCAAATGCCACGTCAAAGCTAGTCCGAAACGTAGTCGATACGTCTTCATTGTTAGACTTGACTTCACTAGCCATTTTTTATTCCAACTCCCTAGGCAAATCCAGCCATGACCACGCTTGTGAAGTGAAGGCCTGGATTGCTAGAGTTGTTAACAGAGCAGCTCACCATTCTATGACCAATGCGTTGACTGCTTCTGCCAACTTCGACCTGATACGACGTGACGTCTGTAGATGGTCCATGTCGCGCAGGCCCCATCGTACTCGGATTTTATGGATGTCTCAGTTTGGGACACCTTTACACTTTGGGGGAAAATTGAAAAAGTTTGGAGGCAGGCAGCTCAGGAACGGCCCCTCCAACTCGTCGCCCAACTTTCGCAGGCGTTTCGAAACAATCATCCCCTGACACAGCGGAGGGATGATGGGCGGACCGGGGAAAAGGGATCCTTATAATCAAATGTGTAATATAGATCCCAACCCAATGCTGGGAGTCGACAGTCTAATCAAGCTGGACGGCAACCATACAGAGGCGGCAAGAACCAAAGTTTCTCCGCCTTCACGCCTCCTAACTCTAGACGTTGACATACCCTGCCCACCGCCAGCAAACTGCCTACCTGTGGGCAGCCGCCACCTGCAATTTCAAGACCACTGGACCTCTTTATTACCTTAAAACATTTGGGTGATTCAGGTCATTTCGGAGGGACTTGGGACTTCATTTATCCATCCCCTCCTCTGTCCTCCTCTCCCCTCTTCATGGATGTATCGTCAGACCGGGAGAAGGATGCCTTTATATATATATATTTATATCTTAATAAACCTGCAATAGCTGGGGTTTTATTCATGGCTGTTTCTTATCCAGAGGCCGTTCATCGACCTGAGCCGCCTCAACCACCCTGAAAGTCAATGTGGCGATGGCGTGATCAAACCATCCGACGGGTATGCTGTCAGTCTAGATATGACCGACGCACATTTCACGTCCCTATCCCACGAGTAGCGGACATTTCTCCGTTGTGCTTGTCGGGACTCGGTTTATCAGTTCCAGGTCATACCTTTTGGCCTCAACTTAAGCCCTTGGGCTAGTACCAAGGTTATGGATTACGTCGTCACCCTGTTCCGCTCGACTTCATCTATGGCGTCGGCAGTATATTTGGACATCCTCCAGAAACATCTGTCAAGTTCTACTCTGCTCAAAGGCAGAAACGATCTTATATCACTTTACATCATATAGGCTTTCTCGTGAACTGGATAAAGTCTGATCTCTGTCCAATCCGGATTTTTGGTCCATCTGGGTGTGGAGTTTCTCCCGATCTGAATCTGGTAAGGCTTCCTCGAGTTTGCGATCATCCAGATAATTGCACTCGTAGAGTCCGTTTACGACAGGATGCGCATTTTAGCAAGAGAGTTGCAGATCCTCGGATTATTCAATGCGGCAGCAGACTTGATCCCGCTCAGCCGTCCTTTTATGCGCCCTTTACAAAGGACGTTGCTAGCGTAATTGAGCCCTTTTCAAGTTCCTTCGATCCCAGAAAACAGTCATGCTCACGCCAGAGATACGATCATTCTTGAGTCAATGGCACAACCCCTGTGGGCTGTCCACAGGGATTACTCTAGAGATACCCCAAGCGGGGATAACGGTATGTTCCGCCACTAGTACCTACGGTTGGAGTGCCCACCTGTTGCCGGACTTCGATACTGTCAGCGGCACGTGGGTGCAAGGGGCGAGCCCCTTTCTACATCAACCTTTCAGAAATAACGGCTGTCATCAATGCCTTTCATTTCGGGCAGGATCAACTCTTATTACAAACTGCCCTCATTATGTCAGACAACATTGTGGTGGTGCCTTGCCTCAAAACAAGGGGACACCAATCACCAGACCTGTGCAATCTGAGCTGGCAGTTTCTACATTGGTTCGACAATCTCCACCTCAATGTACAATCAGACACATTCTTGGCAGACTCAATGTCTTGGCTGACACTCTATCTAGTCATTCACACAGAATGGTCACTCCATCAATCGGACTTTCTTCCAATTGACACACTTTGGGGACGTCCGATGATTGATCTTTTGCAACAAGGTGGAATCGCAAGTTGTCCACCTTTCATCTCACAGGTTCCAGACCCAGAAGCTTGGGTCGTGGATGCTCGATCAATCAGCTGGGAAGGGTTGTGGTCATTCTCCTACCCTCCCACAGTTTTGGTACTGAAATTAATCCAGAAGTTAAGGGGTCAGAACTGTCAGATGGTTCTGATTGCCCCTCTCAGATGGAACAACTCCTGGGTCTCCGATCTACTCAATCTAGGCGATAGATCTACCCAGGAAGATTACAGTCAGCACAAGTATTCACAAGCAACCGCGGCCAGGGGTGTTCCACCCCTGTCCGGACTGTCTTTATGTTCAAGCTTGGCTCTTGTCCAGACAGCCTTGCAAGACAAACAATTTAAATATTTGATTGCGGAGAGAATCTCGAGAGCAAGAAGGCCCTCTACTCTGAAGGTTTACGAGGGCAAGTGGCATGTTTTCAGGGACTGGTACCATATCATTCACATTGTTCCTCTGAGTGTCACAATCCCTCAACTGGCTAACTTTTCTCTGGCTTTTCGAGGAGAAACAGCTGGCTCCAGTTATTATCAAATGCTACCGCTCCATGATATCACACACATTCCGCCATTCTGGTTCATGTGCTATCAGCCATGACAAAGATTTGTCAGATCTTTTAGACACTTTTAAAAATTCAGTCGACTTATATCCCTCACCCTGTTTCCAAATGGAATCTGTCCTGGGTTTTAACATGACTCAATTCAGACAGTATTGAGTCTTTAACCCACGATTAGTTAAAGCTACTATCATACAAATTGGGTTTCTTGATAGTCTTAGCTTCAGCATGCAGGGTGAGCGAGTTACATGTCCTTTCTAGTGACCCAAACTCTCTTCTGTTCCGATCAGAGGGTTTGATGGTCCTCTTGACGCAGCCAGGCTTCGTAGTCCAAAATAGATTACCATACATTGGCGATCAACGAGTCGTCATTAGCTCGCTTTCTTTATAGATAAGTCAGGATCAACAGCCATGTAAGATCCTGTTTGTGCACTCTAGCACCATTTCAATGCATAGAGGTGAGTCAGGTCACATACAAGCACCTCTTTCTTCTGGTGATAGCTGGGGCATGAGATATCACCATTCAAGCCCTTGCTTCATGGCTGTAGTGGGTTATACGCTCGGCGTACTCTGAGAATTCGCAAATCAGTCACTTTATAGAAGCTGTTGGCTGACATGCAGAGTCAACCTTCTACAGTTTTATCTTCAAGTTTGTACTCGCAGAGGCAAACATTGATTCTAGTAGGTCCGGTGTTGGGCAGCCCAGACGCCCACCAGACCCATGTGCAACAATCAGCACAGCCTATTAGCTTCGCTGGATTCGCCAGATAAATTTTCGTAGGTAAGAAGATTGGAAATTAGGAGACCGGGTTATCATTCACATGGGGAATCCAGCCATCATTCCCTAGAGGATACCCGGGGTGGAGGTCGGATGCTCCGCATTCCCTCCTCCTATTACTTATTCTCCTAAAGTAATGTGATGGGGGAACGTATTCAAAGGAGAAAGCAAATTTTGTAGTAAATTATGTTTCTCCGAGAATACTTACCCGATCACATTACTAAGAAACCCTCCCAACCACCCCGCCATGCGAGCATCCTCGTGTTTTATATACCGCTCAGCTTAAAAACTAAAGAAGCGACACCTAGCGGGTAGCAAGGGGAGGTAAGGGGCAAGAGTTATTGCCCTTTGTCTATATGACATAGACAGGAAAGACGAATTTTCGTCTTTTGGTAGGGCTGGATTCGCGAGGTAGCAGGCTAATATCCCTAAAGTAATGTGATCGGGTAAGTATTCTCGGAGAAACATAATTTATTAAAAAATTTGCTTTATCTATGCAGAATTATTCTTTTTTAGAGATACGTTCATTACATGAAATGTTTACAAAATTGATTCCTTGACATCATTATTATCAAATTATACATTTTTCAACCATTAATTAATTAACATTGCAGACCACGCTTGAGCAGTTTGGTTGTAATATAGGATGCAGTGTGATGAGTGACAGTAACCAAGACCATCAGTTTGTTATAGGGCGACAGGACGTAAGTGTCTCCTACCACAATATACAGCTAGCTTATTTTCAAACAGTGACCAAGTTTAGTCTTTCCTACAATATACAGCTAGCTTATTTTCAAACAGTGCCCAAGTTTCTTGTCCTTCCTACAATATACAGCTAGCTTATTTTCAACCAGTGCCCAAGTTTCTTGTCTTTCCTACAATATACAGCTAGCTTATTTTCAACCAGTGCCCAAGTTTCTTGTCTTTCCTACAATATACAGCTAGCTTGTTTTCAAACAGTGCCCATGTTTCTTTTCTTTTCTACAATATACAGCTAGCTTATCTTTTCTAGCAGGTTGTGCATAGATAGGTAATACAAATGGATGAACTTATAGTCTAAGGCTATTCCATTTAAATGTACCAGGGGGAGGGAGAATATATTTATATTTTTGTTCTTTTTCTATTTGGTTGTGAATCTGATATGTGGAGGTATTATTAAGAGACACTCCATGCCAGTCACGTTAATGGAACGGTCCCTTCTTCATTTTTTAAAATCTTTATAAATGTTTGGACACAGCAGATTTTCTAAAGTAATTGCATATTGTAGTACATTAAAAGCTGATATGAGTGATCTCTGCTATGAGTGACCACACTCGCGGATCAATTTTGTTTTATAAATGCTGTGTTGTGAGCGACGACCTGCTGAACACGACTACTGACCATGATATCTTAGCAAAATATGCATTTTGACTCTGTTGTAAATAACCGCATCGCAAATAAAATGAGGATAAACTCAATCGACCTTTTGTTAATTCCTGGTAAATCGACCGCTCACACCGTTCTAAATTAAAAAAAAATTATTTAAAAAATAGGCTGGGTACCAATGTCTGACTTTTTGCTATGCTTATAATGCTTTATAGATTTGTCATAAACCAGACTAAAGCATATAAAGATTTTTTTTCCCAGTCTGGTTCCCTGCTTTGTATGCTCCCTGCATTGTTCTCCACTATTCATATAGGGGTGAGCAACACAGGGAGCATAAAAAGTAGAACTGTGCATCCCTATCAATGAGTATATTGTCTGTCTTTAGAGTTTATCCGTATTGGGGTGGGTGGGTGATAAAGTCATTGTCTATTAAACCATCAAGAGAGAACTGTTTGTGGGATTAATAGTGTTCAAGACTAAGTTTCTTTGTGTTGATATTTTGTGTTGATATTAGGTGATTACATCACAATCACAAAGCTGATTATTGAAGTTAGCATGACCAGGTTTCACACTTTGCTTACAGAATTAATAGCCTGTATGTCATCTTTGAATGAAGCCATTGACTTTTGTCTCGGAGTAAATGTTTCTGTTTTTGGATGAGATAATTGTTTCTTTTTATTTTATTAATTGTTAGATATGCAATGCACATGTATATATTTTGCATATTTTCCCAGTCTAGTCAAAACTGTCCTTACGTTCAATATTACAACTGAGCACTAATAATTTTAGAACCTTAATAACAATGGATGAACCTCCAACTAAAAAGAGACAAATTTTAAGGCTGGAGAAAATAATTAATGTAACTAAAAAAAGTGAAAAAAAGCAGACCACTTGCAATAAAAGTGGTTTACATTCGTAAAACAAATTTAGATTGTTATAAAGGAAAAGGTGTAATTCTTAAACAATTTAAAATGCCAAAATATATGATCTTCAAATGTAAATGTAATTTCATGTTTAATGATAGAATTATATCTTTATTGCTATATAATTTTGTTTTTAGATGAATGCATACAATAATTTGGCAAGAACTATTAATAAAGAATAGAATATATGTACGGTGATTGTAGTTTTTTTCTCTTGAAATTGATTAAATCTAGATCTTGGAAACTGATCGTTTTGTACCAAACTGCTATAAGAGACTACTTGTCTTGAGAGACCACTTTTGTTGGCAGAAGGGGCAGCCTTTCATAACAGGTTTTACTGTACATGAAAAACTGTTTGAGCCATTTCAGTTGTCTCACATTATTAAACCCCACAATATACAGTTGTCTTTCATATATGTGAATTAGTTTTTATTATATTTGGATGCTATTGCCATAATAGAAATTAAATAAACGATGTCTCAAAAGCTGTTAACAATATTTGACCAAATTTGATGACATCCTAACCTGAAGGCTTTTGTACAGATGATGCTAATTGACTTGCTAGAATGGACATTTTTTATGAGAAAGAAAACTTCTCTAAACCACTTTTAAAAACTGATCATTACACTCCGGCTAAAAGCAAACCATGTCCTGGCATACAAGCTTATGTAATATGTCAAGTCAATCATACAGTGTGGTTTCCATTTCTAAAATAGAACAACCTTAAATGGACCAACTAGTCCTGCTTGTGTCTTTCAGACAGATGTCAGGATTGTTAGCACTTTGGTTTTTTGAGTGACATAAAGCTTCTTGTTTGTGGTTTCTACACTGTCATGAGAACCTTGATGGAATTTAAGGTGGCCTAACAGCATAAGTCATTATCATTGTATTTTATGCAGTCAGGATAGCAATAATGGAACTTTTATATGTGTCCTCTTTTTATTACACACATTTGGGTCTAGTGTTTTGTATTTTGTGAATTTATTATGAGAGACTTAATGAATTTACCCCACTGTAAATTGGCATCACATCAGTTTACCTCACTATAAGGGGTTCTTATGAATTTGTCACTGTAAGATTTCTACATATGAATTTACCTCACTATATGGTGACTCATCAATTTATCTCACAGTCAGGTGGAATGATCAATTCACCTCACTATAAAATGACTCATATCAATTTCAACCGCTCCAGTGGCCTAGTGGTAAGAGTGTCCACTGCAGAAGTGTTAGGTCGTGGGTTCGATCCCTGGCCGAGTCATACCAAAGACATACAAAAATGGTACTAACAGCTGCCTTGCTTGGCGCTCGACTGAATATCAAGAGGTTAGTGCTAGGACTGGTCAGCCTGGTGTCAGGATAATGTGACTGGGTGGGACGTCATGCTACATGTTTGCAGCATAATGCCCCAGTGCTAGACATCACTGTAAAACTGCCTCACTGCAGACATCGTAGTGATATGACTGATTTTTTTTAAAGCTACGTTAAAAATCCTAATCACACAAACATGCACATCAATTTATCTCATTAAAACATGGTCTCATTTGAATTTAATGCCTTATACAGTGGTCCTGTATGAACTTTGTGAGTATTTATACAAAAAAAAATTGGAATAACTAATAATTAAGTTGGATTTTTGTAATACAGATGGCTACAGCTCACACTAAAGTCTCATTATAATGTAATGTACTTGCAAACGAAAGTACACAAAAAAAATTCTCAAGCTTTCTTGCTTCCTATTTGTACATTGATTGTTAGAATTACATTGGGAAGTGATACAATTTACAAATTAATAATTTTTTTGTCAACAATTTTTCAGGGAGTGTATTTTTATCAGCCCGACTGTCGGGGTCCCTGTGTAGTAATTGAAGGAGAGAAACTCAGACTTGAATGGTTCCGTGGCTACCTCATTATTGTGGGAAAAGAAAACAAATCGTTCTTGAAGGCACCAGTTGCGTATGTTCATTTTACCTATGATACAAACACATATATGCTTTTGGCGTAATCATTGCATTTTTTCCGGCTAAAAGATAATAGTGGCAAATAAATAATTGATTTTTTAAACATTTTAGCATGTTATATGTGGATTACTCTTTTTTTTCTGCCTGGATTACACTTTTTGTCCACTTTTATTTTTTCCTTGTCAGGGTCAGCATGTATGCATACTGATAAAAAAAATAGTAATAAATGGTGGAAGAAATTCACAACAGTAGGAAATGAGAAAAACTAACTGCATCTGATATATATATATATATATATATATATATATATATATATATATATATATATATATATATATATATATATATATATATATATTGTCTAAATCAAAATTCTCAAACTGCAGTATGAGGATCACTGGTGGCTTCATTCAGGTGATCCTCAGGAACATTGCAGTGCAATCAAAGACCTGAACTTTCCTAGAAAAAGAACAGGTTCATATATTGCTTTATACTGGAAAGACTATTAGTATTAAAATACGAGTTATTTGTTGAATAAAAAATATTAATTTTGTCATGTATTTCTCTTTATGCAAAGCACTTTACAATAGGTAATGGTACAGTCAATGTTCAGCGGATTTAAAGGGTCCACTGAGATGCATGGCAATATTCAGGAAATGAAAGCTTGATAAACGCTATTTAAAATGTTTTTATTGGTATATATTAGGGCCACATTAAAATAATGTGTCTCAATGAAACATGAAAAGTTTGTGGTAGTCATCAAAGTTGCAATATCATGTCTTTGGGATGTTATGAGTATAGGCTGTTACAGAAAGTAACAGGAAAAACATCAAGACAACAAGCTTTGTCAAATTTGACAAATAAAGTATCCCTAGAATATCAAGTGAAAAATGGAGAAGAAAAAACCCATACAGTTTTATAAATCAAATCTAAAAATAATCCAAGAATCAAAATACAGAAGTCCTATTAGTAAACAGTCCTGAATGAAACTGAGTTGGAATCATGATGAAATCCAGAATGGAAGATGATGACTTCATTTGTAACCAGCAAAGTGCTGTTATGGCAACAGTATTTTGTTCAATCTCAGAAAATATTTTTCCAGTTTTTAATTCAGTGGAACTTTCAATAAATGTTTTTGTCCAAGAATTTTGTAGGAGCACTTGTGCATTTCCAGAGAAAAGAATCACTTAAAAATTCAATAAAATAAAACTGGTCACAATTTAGGATTGGAGCTTGACTGACAATCCTTTATCATTACATGAGTTACAAACTCAAATGCAATACAGATGCCCAGATCGGGGTCAAGTGTTCATCTTTCCAGAAGGAAAAGAAGCATGTTACGTAATTAATCATCATGTCTTCCAGATATGTCCTTGATTTAACATAATGAATCTGACTCTGAGAAAGAATTTTAAAAATTTACAAATTTTATCACTGGTTCTGAATCAAGGGCATAAACTAGATAAATGTTTCTATCATTAGGTGTTTATCAATAACAATCATGTCAAACAGAACTGAACTGAATTTCTGGACAATGTCAGATCCAGTATTATTTATTTACAGTAGCTTGTCATGGAATAATACTAAATTTAATACTAACAAGCAAATAATTAAATTACATATGCATAAAAGAGGGATGCTGTTCTAATGTATTTTGAAGGCTAAAAATTTGTCCTTCAAGGCCTCAAAATACCTTGAATATTCAATTTTTGTCAGGTACCTTGAAAAGCCTTGACCATATTAAAACCTAAAGGAATTGTCAAATAGATTTGTTTTGCAGATTTAAATATATGTTTTTTTAAAAGAGATCTCTCACTAAGGAGAAGTTTTGGATTATGAAATGTTTCACAGACAGCTTTGCAAAATGTAAATTATGCCAGATGGCAAATGTAAAGATGTCAGTATAAAGGAAAACACTGGTTGAGTGAGTATTGACAGTGTAAGAAATGCTGGTGGAATTCACCAAATAGATATAACACCAAAAATGCTTATAAATGCAGGCAGTGCTTACAGTAGGTACAGCATGTACATGGATGAACAGAGGAAAAACCTTAAGCAGGAGAGAAGAGGACAAAAATGAAAGCACTGGATGAGGAAATAACAGTTAGAGAAGAAAGGCAGTCACTGAAGAAAAACATTGAGACAATAAAGCTGCTGCTGATAAATATGCAATGAAATCAGAGACCCATAGGAAAATTGATAAATATGCAATGAAATCAGAGACCCATAGGAAAATTGATAAATATGCAATGAAATCAGAGAGCCATAGGAAAATTGATAAATATGCAATGAAATCAGAGACCCATAGGAAAATTGATAAATATGCAATGAAATCAGAGACCCATAGGAAAATTGATAAATATGCAATGAAATCAGAGACCCATAGGAAAATTGATAAATATGCAATGAAATCAGAGACCCATAGGAAAATTGATAAATATGCAATGAAATCAGAGACCCATAGGAAAATTGATAAATATGCAATGAAATCAGAGACCCATAGGAAAATTGATAAATATGCAATGAAATCAGAGAGCCATAGGAAAATTGATAAATATGCAATGAAATCAGAGACCCATAGGAAAATTGATAAATATGCAATGAAATCAGAGACCCATAGGAAAATTGATAAATATGCAATGAAATCAGAGACCCATAGGAAAATTGATAAATATGCAATGAAATCAGAGAGCCATAGGAAAATTGATAAATATGCAATGAAATCAGAGACCCATAGGAAAATTGATAAATATGCAATGAAATCAGAGAGCCATAGGAAAATTGATAAATATGCAATGAAATCAGAGACCCATAGGAAAATTGATAAATATGCAATGAAATCAGAGACCCATAGGAAAATTGATAAATATGCAATGAAATCAGAGACCCATAGGAAAATTGAAATTATCATGACATCCAGTAGTTTGAGGAAAAGTGTTACGGACAATATCTTGAAACATAGTTTGTTGACAAGCTACAAGAACTGAAAATTCACGCTAAAATATTTTGGACTTTGTAAATAGTGTGGTGTTATTAGAGTCAAATGAACTTTGTTCAGTGACTGAACATTATTAATCTTATGCCCAGATGTAGGATGTTTAGTATTAATTGGAATGACTTATTGATTGATTGATTGATTTATAACGGCGCACCAGCACTTTTAGGCTATTTAGCGCCATACAATATGTTGTATTTATACATGATTAAAAATACTCAGGTATAATATCAACCAGCAATATAAAAAAAAACAAATAGTTCAATATAAAATGATAAGTTGTTGGTAACAATAAAATATGAAGCTTGGAATGACATCAATGATAACAATAAATACCTTTTGATCATCTAAACCCTATCATACAACAAAAAACATTGACATCAATGATAACAATAAATACCTTTTGATCATCTAAACCCTAGCATACAACAAAAAACATTGACATCAATGATAACAATAAATACCTTTTGATCATCTAAACCCTATCATACGACAAAAAACATTGACATCAATGATAACAATAATACCTTTTGATCATCTAAACCCTAACATACAACAAAAAACATTGACATCAATGATAACAATAAATACCTTTTGATCATCTAAACCCTAACATACAACAAAAAACATTGACATCAATGATAAAAATAAATACCTTTTGATCATCTAAACCCTATCATACAACAAAAAACATTTTCCAAAATAATGCTTTCGATTTTAAGAGACCATAAATATTGTATTTAATATAAAGGCTGTTTAAAAAGTATTTTAAATGTCTGTATGTACATATAAATCCTTAAATAATTAGATTTTTTTGCCCCATTCAGAAATTTTTCTGAAATGTTGTGAATGCAAGCATCATTTAATGAGCACAGCCTCAAAAGTTGGAACAGACTTTTTTTTTTTAAAGATTGCTGTCTTTTGATCAAATACATTTATTCCCTATCATTTAGCTAAAATGGATTGATAATTTTGTTCTTTATTTTCTTTTACAGTAGTCATAGCCTGGAGATGCATACAGTGATGGTAGGGTTAGCTAAAATGGATTGATAATTTTTTTTTCTTATTTCCTTTTACAGTAGTCATAGCTTGGAGATGCATACAGTGACTGTATATGACATGCAGAACAAATTTGTTGCCCACACAGCACCATATCCTGATGTGATTGATGTACTCAGTGAATGGGGCTCCCTGTATGTGCTAAGTGGTGACAGAAAGGTCTGTTGGAGCTAAAAGTTGTTATATTAAAAAAAATATATCTTATGATATATATCTATTTATTCTTTAAATACGTTAGTTGTAGTAGTTCTCCCAAGGTGTTAAGATTGGGTAAGTATTTGTGAAGAAATATATTGTAATAGAAAAATTGATTTTTTTAAAACCTGCAACAAGCATGGTTCCACTGTTAAAACTCTGTGGCCTTCAACTAAATAACAGAAAAGAGCAAGACCCAACAACTTTTGTGAAATTCAGCAAA
Source organism: Unio pictorum (assembly GCA_030141615.1). Classification (NCBI taxonomy): domain Eukaryota; kingdom Metazoa; phylum Mollusca; class Bivalvia; order Unionida; family Unionidae; genus Unio; species Unio pictorum. Next base: position 165,893 of record JARLTB010000116.1, on the reverse strand, counting down.
CAATTTATTTCCCTGGAATACAAAGTGAAAAAAATCAACAAAAATAAAAATGTCAGTTAGTTCCTAAATAGCCCTAAAATTTATATCACAAGTCCAGAAGAATAGAGCTCCAAACAAACTCCAGTGGTGATTGGAATGGGCATTTGTTGGATTAGAACTAGATTTGTCTTTAATGGGAATTTGTTGGATTAGAACTGGATTTGTCTTTAATGGGAATTTGTTGTTGGATTGGAACTGGATTTGTCTTTAATGGGAATTTGTTGTTGGATTGGAACTGGATTTGTCTTTAATGGGAATTTGTTGGATTGGAACTGGATTTGTCTTTAATGGGAATTTGTTGGATTGGAACTGGAGTTGTCTTTAATGGGAAGCGACCATGCTTATTACTCAACTCCACAAGCATCAAAGAATAGCTTCAGATTTCTTGTTTATCAGTGTCTGTTGACTGGCAGTGAGAAAATATAGTATTTCACTCTAGCAATTTATCATTATTTTATTCAGAAAATCAAGTTATTCCTGGCCAGGCATAAAATACAGTACATTTCATTTGCTTCATGTTTTTCCAATACATGGCATGTGATTAACCAGGTTATGCAAATATATACATGTAATAAGTGAACAGATAAAAGACCAAGGGAAATAACTATGTAAAGAAAGTGGCATTTGAAAGATGATATGCTATTGTAGTAATTGATATTAGTCTCAGAACAGGTTGGCAAAGCCTTAATGAGTGGAAGATATTACTGATGTTAAATTATGTGTTACTAATTTAATTATTATAATTTAAATCTTGTAAATGATTTTTTTTATAAACAAAACAAGTATCATATTTGTTGTTTTTATGTCAAGTCCAGCTGAAAAATGCAGAAACCCAGAACCATCATCACATAATGTATTAACAATTCTTAGTCTAAGCAGTTTGTTGGGAGTAATTAGTATTTAGTATTTAGTAATTAGTATTTAGTGTAATTAATAGAACAACATTGACCTTGATCTGCTTGTTTATTATGTGACTTCAGATCAGGATCTATGTTGTTTGAAGATGGACTCAACTTACAAGCTTATACACAAACATGTGTATACAGTAAACAAATAGAATGTAAAATGACTGTGTAGCATAGGTATCAATTAGTATGTAAATAAACACTGTAAGGTTACCATTATTGGCATTTATGTTTAACTCTATTCTCCAATCCTGCCTGTAGGCATGATGAGGCTGTACCCTACTTCTAAGCTCTCTAGCGTCAGTGTCATTTCAAATACAACAAAGTGGATGTCATTAGAAATAAGCAGACAGTTGTAGATCTACATGGATACCAAATAATCTAGACTTTCAACTCACATTCCAAAGTGCAGTGCCGCTGAAGTGGGAGGTCGTGGGTTCAATCCCCTGCCGAGTCATACCAAATACTTACAAGAATTGCACTAACAGCTTTCTCACTTGACACTCAGCATTAAGAGGTTAGTGTTAGGACTGGTTGGCTTGGTGTCAGGATAATGTGACTGGGTGGCACATCATGCTACATGTCTGCGGCATGATGCCCCAGTGCTGGACATCATTATAAACTGCCTCACTGCAGAAATTGGAGCGATATCACTGAAAAATTGTTAAAGCTACGTTAAAAAATCTAATCAGACAAACAAAGTGCAGAGAGAAGAATGTAGTTTTTTAGACCCAATTTTTTTAAAGCAAAAATCTGCTGTTTTCGTGATTAGATTTTGTATCAGTATTTTAGACTATTTGGACCATGATCTAAGGTAGACTAGTCTGAACTGCACACAGACAGGTGAACCTTTGCATAAAGTAGGATAAGTTAGGGATTGGGAGTAAGAATTGGCCATGAAAAGAACAAGATGGGTCCAAGGAGCAAAAGAAAGTAAAAGAACTCCAACTTTTACCACAGTCAAGTAGCCAATCAAAAAATGGCATTTGTAGCACAACTAGGCATCAATGTAAATGAAAAACTCTTGGTAGAAGTTGTATTTGGATGTATTTAGAATTAACCCCCGAAATGCATTTCCTATCCCCATTTCAGACAAAAATGATAGCAATCTCGGGGGCCAAATGAGTTGCTAAACACTAACGCATAACACAAGTATCTATATACCTTGCATCAAGGACGATTGACAAATGGGTGTTTGTTTAAAATAGAACTGATAACAATATGGTTCATCTTCAGATGATGATTTTGTGTGGCAAATAATGGCTGATGATAGTGACTAGGCATATATTACATTTTTGGAGCTAATAAAGTGTTCATGAAGATACCAGTAAGTGATTTTGAACTTGAAAATAATGTTGAATATAAGTCTGATAGACATAAACAGGCAGCATGCAAATCAACCCCTCTTTCAGCAATATTGTAAAATTCAATGTAGAAAATGTACAAGTCCTATTCAGTTTAAAAGTATAATGCCATTTTCATTTATTTTCTCAAACAGTTTAACTCAGTGGGATCATATAATACAAAACTATTTAGTCCAATACAGTTAAGATTAGGGGCCCCGAGTGGCAGAGTGGTCTAAAGCGCTGTCCGTTACAGATCACTGCCATCTCACCTGTCTGCATGGGTTCGAGTCTAAGATTCGGCTAAGGTAGTTTTGTGAGAAAGCTTGCCAGTAGCTTCTTATGGGTCGGTGGTTTTTTCCGGGTTCTTCCTCCACCATTAATACTGGCCGCCATGTATAGCCTATATTGTGCTGAAAAATGGCGTTAAACCATAAAAAGCAAACAAACAAAACAGTTTAAGATTAACTGAATAAATACGAAAAACCTATAAGAAAGGATTCGCTACACATGAACTTCTAAATGGACATTCATGTATTTGTATTAATTTATTTGTCTCTTATTTGTATTTTCAGCTGTATCAATTGCAGGAAAAAGATACCCAGACAAAGTTAGAAATGTTGTTCAAGAAGAATAATTATACACTGGCAATTAGGTAAGATACCCAGACAAAGTTAGAAATGTTGTTCAAGAAGAATAATTATACACTGGCAATTAGGTAAGATACCCAGACAAAGTTAGAAATGTTGTTCAAGAAGAATAATTATACACTGGCAATTAGGTAAGATACCCAGACAAAGTTAGAAATGTTGTTCAAGAAGAATAATTATACACTGGCAATTAGGTAAGATACCCAGACAAAGTTAGAAATGTTGTTCAAGAAGAATAATTATACCCAGGCAATTAGGTAAGATACCCAGACAAAGTTAGAAATGTTGTTTAAGAAGAATAATTATACACTGGCAATTAGGTAAGATACCCAGACAAAGTTAGAAATGTTGTTTAAGAAGAATAATTATACTCTGGCAATTAGGTAAGATATTACATTAACGATGATTGTTTTAATGTACGTATATTTTCAAAATGTTGTAACTTTAAATCTTACAAAATTATTCCGACACGTTTTGTGTATATATGAAGCTTACAAAATAGAAAACCAGCAAATCAAGTTAAGCTAAAGAATTTGGCTCAGGCCATGCAGCTGCTTTCTGTTTTAATTTAATCACCATGCCAAATGGACTAATTAAAGGTAATGTCAGTAGATAGTAATAAAAACAGATGACACAACAACTTGTGATCAAGCAGATCCCTCAATAAAGATAGCCATGAGCTTCTTTAATGGTATTTCTTTGAAGATAATTGTAAATGAAAACCTTTTCATCTTGATCCAGTGGCCGAATTAAGGGGGCGCTGTACAGATAAAAATTTCTGAGAAAGTTGTGATGTACGGTGAAGTTGTTTACATTTGCAGCATGCACAGTAGATAGACCTTTATTTTGCTTTCATGAACTATGGCTGAAATTCCATTTGATTTTGTAATTTTGGAAAACGTACACTATCTTTAGCATTTGTTAAAATAGGGAAATTAAATTTTGCCAGACTAAAGACAATAACAGCTTCTGAAAGTGCAATAAATAAATTACCAAATATATAAATAGTAAAAAAACGTTTTCAGCTCTCTTTTTTACAATCTACCTTTGAAGTCCAGGAAGTGATAATGACCAAGCAGAGCTAGCAGTTATTTTTAGTTGCAGATTTGAAGTAAGGCCAAGCTGTATACTATATAACCCATATTACACCCATCAAGCATACACCAACATAAAGGGAATTAAATGTTCTTTGAATAATACCTAAGATATACATTTTAGAAAGTCAGTACAGCAAAACCTGATATGAGATACCACCACTTCTGCCAAAAAAAAGCGGTCTCAAGACAGGTGGTCTCTCATAGCAGGTTTGTACAAAAAGACCAGTTTACAAGGTTTTATAACAATTTCAAGAAAATAACTACAACCTTGTACATATATTCTATTTTTTTTTATTAATTCTTGCTAAAATATTGTATGCATTCATCTAACAACAAAATTATATAGCAATAAAGATATACTTCTATCATTAAACATGAAATCACATTTACATTTTATGATCACATATTTTAGCATATGAAATCGTTTAAGAATTACATCTTTTCATTTATAACATTCTAAATTTGTTTTACAGACATTTAAACCACTTTTTTGGCGAGTTGTCTGCCTTTTTTTCACTTACAATAAATATTTTCTCCAGCCTTAAAATTTGTCTCTTTTTAGATGGAATTTCATCCACTGTTATTAAGGTTCTATGTGTTAAAATTACTGGTGCTTACATGTAATATCGACTATATATTTGTTTTGATTGTACTGTGGGAAAATATGATTAATATCATTAAATATTAACTTACAGAATATAGCAAGAAATGTACATAATATGTTTATATAGAGGCAATACTGTGCCATGAAAAAATAATATACTTGTATGTTACAATAGTGTTGATAATGAAAGTTTTGCTTAACTTGAAAACGGAATATAGCAAGAAAGGTACATAATATGTTTATATAGAGGCTGTGCCATGAATTGTCCTATGATTATAGTACACTGAAGAAGACCTTGTTTGTTTATAAGAGTGTGGTTTATATAGAAAAATGTAGATGATTTGTTCCACAATTTTGCCCTTTTTCTTGCATCTGTTGTGTCAAATAGTGCACATTTAATATTGTCTGAGGAAATTTTCATCCTGGGAATTTTGAGAAGAGTTTTGACTAAATTAACATTGGTATACCTAGCTTTGATCAACTGATCAAAACTTGATAGTAGTCAGGATTGCGTTCATACACCAATAAGCTGTGTATGTGTATGTGTATGTATGTATGTATGTAATACAGACTCCAAATTAGATAATTTACCATATCTACATTAACTTTGCAGATCCTTTGTGCTTAATTTGTAATTAAACTGCATTTACATTTCCAATTTTGGCATCCTTTTTGCGAATTTTTTGCTGCCGTTTCATAAACAGACTGAAATGCCCTCAGATTGTATTTAATCACTTTCATTCATCGTTTTTTTGTCTTTGATGTGGATCAGAATAGTAATATATTTGTTGAAGTTGGGTTTTTCAGAAGGGTCAAATTCAGATTTTCTATATCATAAGGGATAAAGTTGGATTTTCCATTGACAAAGTGTTGAAGTGGGAGAACTATTGCTTTTACCTTTTAAAAGCAGATTTTAATTATTATAAAAATGCAAAATAAAAAAAATACAGCATACAGTCTACAGTAAGTTAAAATATAACTGCAGCTGTAGTAAACTTAAAAAAATATATTTGTAGTGGATGTTTCTGTTTTTCCTAAGCATAAGGTTACTGTTTGAACTTAATGGTTCCATCGTTTTTGAGCAAGGGGTCACCCATTGAGCATGGCATCATACTTTGATTATAAGTGTGCTTAAATGTTCAAAATCTGCTGAATCTGAGTCATAGTTGGTCCCAAAGGGTTAAAAGGTATTCCTGAGTACGAAGCCTAACCTAATGGTTAAAAGTCTTTCCTGAGCTAGATGTTAGGTTTATTGTTCATGCATAATCTGTTACAAAATGAATACATCATTTATACATTGCCTTTGAATGGTTTTATTATAAAAGTACTAATGAATTGGCAAGCTTAAATCTGATTTATGATTTGAGTTGATAGTTGAAGTGTATTCTTCATAAACAATCCTGATTGCATAAAATTTAAGGTTTCGTTTTTGTTTATTTATACTCTTTTATGTATTGTAGCCTTGCCCGCAGTCAGCAATATGACCAGGAAGGGCTGATTGACATTTTCACGCAGTACGGGGACCACCTGTATGGAAAGGGAGACCATGATGGTGCCATTGACCAGTACATCAAAACCATTGGCAAACTAGAGGCATCGTATGTCATTAGAAAGGTGGGATCTTTATCCATTATGTTGTAATTAACCATTAGAAAGGTGGGATCTTTATCCATTATGCTGTAATTAACCATTAGAAAGGTGGGATCTTTATCCTATATGCTGTATTTAACCATTAGAATGGTGGGATCTTTATCCACTATGCTGTAATTAACCATTAGAAAGGTGGGATCTTTATCCACTATGCTGTATTTAACCATTAGAAAGGTGGGATCTTTATCCTATATGCTGTATTTAACCATTAGAAAGGTGCGATCTTTATCCACTATGCTGTAATTAACCATTAGAAAGGTGGGATCTTTATCCATTATGCTGTATTTAACCATTAGAAAGGTGGGATCTTTATCCACTATGCTGTAATTAACCATTAGAAAGGTGGGATTTTTATCCATTATGCTGTAATTAACCATTAGAAAGGTGGGATCTTTACCCTATATGCTGTATTTAACCATTAGAAAGGTGGGATCTGTATCCTATATATGCTGTTTTTTAACAACGTAATCTTGCATGGTTGATTTGATATTTGATGTTCAGTCTTTATTTCCATATGACTTGATGGGAACATTTTAGGTCTTTTTGTTAAACAGGATCAAAGATCAGAATATCTAAAGTCTTCTGACTCGAGGTCAGTTCAAAGGTCATAAGTCATATTCATTAAGATCATAACCTAATAATGACCACTTCAAAAGGTCTATAATTGTATAATACTACATAAACAGGATCCAGGATAAACACTAATTTAGTTACCTGTAGATTGTTTAATTTTAAGTATGAATTTCTTTAAAGAGACTGTTTATCCAGGTAGGTAGTGATCTTGGTATAATTTCTTTCCATACATGTATGCACAATGCTTGTTACCTTCAGTTTCTTATTTATTGATACAAAAGCTTTATTTGCCTGTGACCTCCTGACCTAGCTTGGATTTAACTTGACCAGTATTTTTGTTTTGTCCCAGTTTCTGGATTCCCAGAGGATTCATAATCTGACCAAGTATCTGCAGGCACTGCACAAGGCACAGATGGCTACTGAGGAACACACCACCCTCCTCCTCAACTGTTATACCAAGCTCAAAGATGTCTCAAAACTGGATGAATTTATAATGGTAAGCAAATAGTTTACATTGTTACCCAAGGCACAGAGGGTCATTTAGAGTCCCATGCTCCACTAACCTCAAAGAAGTCTCAAAACGAGACAAGTTTACAGTGACAAGCAGGACAAGTTGATTATAATGAGATTATTTTGTAAGTGACACATATAATGCACAAAAATGACAATGTACTATTGCATCATTTTTCTTAACTGATTCAACATGATCAACCTGGACATACTTCATCACAGTGTGGTAAGCATGTGATGGGAAGTGACATCATTTTGCCATAGGTTTTGTGTGTTTTAGATATGAAAAGTGTGTTATGTATTGCAAATTTGACTTCATATTTGTAAAAAATTTACACTTTCTTGTGCTTCTCTTTCTATGATATTTTCAGAGAATATAAAATTTGCTGTATATTGTCTTGATTGTGCTGATGTGTCATTTAACCCAGTGCTTACATACATTCATATGGAACTGCAGATGCTCTTTCCATTTTAAAAGGACACAAACATCACCAAGGATCATTCCAAATATGGCTGTTGTTGTGGATGGATACTCCATAATAGGATCTGATTGGTGGGCTGGTTTAAAGTGATACAAAGCAAAGTTTATCTATAAGAGTTGCTCCCCTTTGTTTATATTACCAGACAGACAAAATGAAGTTTTTGTACTCAAGGTACTAATGGTATGGAAAACTGGGAACCAGTCTGGAAATGGTTGAAGATAAAATAGAGTGGCTGGCCAGGATTAGTTGATAATGAAAGATAGATTTTAGTAAAAAGAATCTTTTGAGAGCTTAGCTGTATCTGAAAAAGACAATAGAGATATCGTTTTGTTGATGGAATTTCAGTTCTTTAACAATCTTGAATTTGGAACACTCATCGCTGAAAACAGCAACAGACTCTTTGGTACAGAGTTGAAAGCACGTTTCAAACACATGTGGGTCCAGAAGTTCCATGGTCCATATCCTTTTCTCTGCAAAGACAATGTCATAGATTTGATCTTGAGCACTCAAATTTAAAGTTATTGAATTTTTAATATTGTGGTGTTTACATCGGTTTACTATTGGAACTGAATTAGTACTGTGAGTCCTTTTAGTTTTTTTTTTTACACTTTGTTTGACATGGACACATAAAAAATTTTCACCTGCTTGGCAAGTTACAACTCCTGTACCAACTCTTTCTAGCTGGGCTAGTCGGTTTGGACTTTAATGTGATACACTTTATATCATGAGATGTGTTGAGCTCAAGTTCTAAACTGTCCATGATGTACAGTAGATGATTTGCAGGATGTCTTTTATAAATTGAGAAATATTTTTCAAGTTGTAAAAGAAGGATAAAAAAACAGTCTTTCATTTTTCATGTTCAAAATTTAAACAAAAGACCATGCAGTAAAATTTGGATTGAAACAGTGACCAGAGTATGTCACCATGCAGGATTCTTTAAAATGATGACATTAACTTGATACTTGGGTATTTTCCTTTCTTTGAATATTAGACCAAAGATCGTGAAGTTGACTTTGATGTGGAAACAGCCATCAAGGTGTGTCGCCAGGCAGGATACTACGAGCATGCATTGTTTCTAGCAGAGAAGCACGAAAAACATGAATGGTATCTACGCATTCAGTTAGAGAAGATCAAAGACTACCAGAAAGCACTGGAGTATATCGGGAACTTGGAATTTGCTGAGGTATGACATTAGTTATAGTTGGAAATTTGTTATTTCTGCCATCAGTTTCAATGCATCTCTTTCTGGCACAACAGCGTCTGAATTTGGCCCGGCCTGTCAATCTTTCAGCACAGCTGTTCACGCATCCCAAGAAACTAGTTAGTAAGATTATTTAAAGACTGCAGATGAAATTTTGGTAGGCATTATTTGTATGGGGATGTAATATGTTGATTAGATCAAACATTACGATTTTCAAAGTGTGTCTTACGCTAGACTGGATATGGATTACTCTTTTTTTTTTCATACAGTAAAAAATAAAAATAAAATAAAGCAAATAAACATTTTTGTCATTTTTATTATCATCTTATAATTTTGAGAATATTCTTAAAAAGGTGACAGCTGCGTAATTATACCATAAGAGTGCTTTCCTTATTTACCATGTATAGCAACTGTATATGATTGTACGTGTATGACCCATTTATAAGAAAACAGCACATTTCTTTGTATGTTCACATTGCCTTATTAATTCATTTCATTGATAAGCTAGTTAGTGAGTGAACCAGTCTATAGTTTCAAAGAAAATGGTACCAGATGTTAAGTGAAATGCTTTAAGGTGTGAGTTGTGGATGTTATCTAACAGAAAATGTTAAAAGTTGATGGTTCTTTTGAAAACTTCAAAACTTGTCAGATCACAAAATAGGACAAATCAACACTGCTTTACACTTTAAAAGAAGATTATGAGAATAATGTATTACAGCACTCTGAGTACCTGACTAAGATCACTACAGTATTCCAGCTCAGGATCATTCACTAAAGGGAGTAATGAACATAAATATTTATTCAGTATATTTGTGTTTGTATTACAATTCTAATCCATGTGGATTTTGTCCTTTGTGACAAGAATTTTGACCAGCTGCAGAACCTGGTTAGTTGTATCAATGCATCTTATCAGTCATTCTTGCTGTAAGTTGTATTTCTGACATGTATTGATTACACATTTTATGCCCAAATTACACACTTATGCCACTTATAATGTATTGATTACACATTTGATGCCCAAATTACACACTTATGCCACTTATAATGTATTGATTACACATTTTATGCCCAAATTACACACTTATGCCACTTATAATGTATTGATTACACATTTTATGCCCAAATTACACACTTATGCCACTTATAATGGCAATAATTATGCTTATGCCTCTTGGGGGGTGGTGGCTTGTATGCCATTTCTGAACTTGAAGTTAGCACAGTTAAGCAAACACCACTTGCAGGTAAATAAATTAAATTTGGTAGGTTTGTTTGTATGCATTTGAAAATGACCTGATTAGATTCTCATGACATTAATGTAATATGTCATTGTTTTGAAAATACATTTTTAAACTTTATTGGACTTGGAATTTGTGACAACAACCTTGATCATATGATTTGTCAAAATCCACTTGACAAATGAAATATTATGCAGGTAACAGTTCCATCAATGACCAATTTGCCGAGTCCTCATGCAAGTCTCATGCAAAACAAACATCTCTTCACTTGCAGAAAGTCAGGTCATGTACCAAAAAAGTAAAAACAAATGACGATTTTACACTGTTGGTTTGAAACTAATCTTTCTCCTAAGAAAAATATTTAATACCTTAGAACTGAACAATTGACTAAATCAAAATTAGAAAATATATATGAGCTTAAAATTTGTATGAATTGATTAAAATATCTAAACTGGAGAAAGGTTTATTAACATTATGGATACATTTCTGCTATGTGAATATGGCAAATATACAATAGGCAAAAATATAACAGTATCATAAATATAATGATTTCCATTATTTTATTCTTCCATTTAAAACGTAGCATTTAAATTAATATTGATTTCAAATTCCAGTACTAGTGTTATTTTATGGTTGCTAAAAGGTCATACAATTTTAGTTTCATCCAGATCTTTCGCAGTCTGTGTATAAGATAAATAACACTATAGAATACTTGACATGCAATGTTTAAAAATCTCCATTCAGTTCATATTGTTGTACCCTCATACCACTCCTCAATTTTGGGAGGTTTAGTTTGTATGCAATTGAAAATTACCTGATTTGATTCTCATGCCATTAATATAATTTGTCATTGTTTAATTAATACAATTTTTAATTTTATTGAACTTGGAGTTTTGTGACAACAACCTCGTTCAACCTTTGTGAAAATCCACTTGATGAAATATTATGCAGGCATAATTTTGTATTCATGTAGATCACGTGATTTACTTTTTAAGGCCATTATTGCAATTTTTCAAATTTTTGTATATAGTTTTCTTAAAATAGAAGAAAAAGCACAAGAGGTAATTGGCAATGCATATTTTGTATGCATACATAATTGTTCTGATTAGATTGTGTACTAGTTTTTGTTGTTACTTATTTTTTATCTTTTTCGAGATGGATTTTTTGGCTTATTAAGAGTGTCGTACAAATCTAGTTATTAATATCAATGTTTTGGGTTGGGTTTGGGACTCTTTGCTTTCCCTTCCATTTCTTACCACAAAAGGCTTTTTTCAGGCATTATGACACATCAAAGTTGTTATAAAGTATGTTTGTAAGACCTTATGTAATTTTATGGGTCAGTGAACTTCTGATTGTCCTTATGTGTGATTTTATGGGGTCAGTGATTTTTTTAAACTGGCTTATATGCAATTTTATGGGGTCAGTTAAATTAATACTGGCCTAACATGCGATGTTATAGTGTGAGTGAAATTCTTACAAGACTTTATGGAGTCAACAAAATTCTTATGGGGTCAGTGAAATTCAGATTAACTAAATAACACAAAAAGTCCATACTTTTTGGAATTGAACTGCCAGAATCCATGCAGGCTTAGTGATGTACCAAGGTACCAATGCATCCTACTGCATGTCATAAGAACAGAAGCAGGAGTCATAGTGACCTAGTTCTGATTGCTAGACCTGTGACCAAACCAAGATGTTGCTGGTGAATCATGTCACTGGTGATTGGTAACTGTATCCATGAACAAGGAATTGTACTCCAGTTTTCTTCACTCCAAATAATTTAATTAACTAGGTCATAAAGTAAAACCAAATCAACCTTGTTAGGTAGAATTATAAATATCAGAGTTTGCAATTGTTTGTGTGCCTTCATATTTAGTTTTGGATATTTCAAAATTATTAGATTTCAGTTCATCATTTTATCTTATATCATTTAAGAGACAGTATTATATTATTTTAGTTTTTCCTTTGTCTTCTTAAAAATATGAAATCCAGTGTTACAACTGTAACATGCTAGCTGAGTGCCTACATGTAGACATCTGTATCTGTATTAGAATGGTTCCATGTCGAAATCTGTGACAAATTTTTTAATTGGTTCAGTGACACAAACTGTAATACCGGTAGTATCTTATTGGTTCAGTGTCAAAATAATTGATAAACTATCTGATTAGTTACATGTTAATATCTGAAAAACTATTTGATTGGTTGCATGTCAATATATGTGATGAAATGTCCAATTGGTTCCATTTCAAAATCTGAGAAAATTCTTTGGATGCATGTCAAAATACATGATGAACTATCTGATTGGTTAGATGTCAAAATCTGACAAACTATTTGATTGGTTGCATGTCAAAATATGTGATGAACTGTCTGTTTGGTTGCCTGTCAGAATCGTTGACAATCTATTTAGTTTGTTCCATGTAAAAGACTGAGTCATCTACAAGATACTGCCAGAAAGTTTGGTGTTCTTGTGACATCATGGTACATCCTGTGATGTAATATGTACCATTAAAATGTGTCAATTTTGTGAATTGCAGTAGCTGGCCGATATGGGAATATAGCAGACAATCACATAACTTGAATACGCAAATATAAACAAGATTTTTGTTAGAGATCCTTTTTATTTTAGGCAGATGATAATCTGAAGAAGTATGGCAAGATGTTGATGAGCGAAATCCCTGATCAGACCACAGAGCTGCTAAAAAAATTGTGTACTGACTACAGACCTAGTAACCGTATGTACACTACATGTAGGAATTTTCTAAACATTTTCTGAGCAACAGTAAGAAATTTTCTAAACATTATTTAGGCAAAATAAGTAAACTGAACAATTTTCTAAATGATTTTCTAAACAATAATAATTATGAGAAACTAAGGATTTTTTAAAACATTTTTAGAGCACAGTGGTTTATTTGAAACACAAAGATGAGAACTCTTTTGGATGCAAATAATTTTTCAAATGTCTTTTGGAGAAATTAGATATTCAAAAGATACTGGTTTCTTAGCAGGTCTAGAGTTTTGTCATGTGCCAAAAAAAAGAATTTAATTTAAATTACTTTTGTGTTGTCTCAATCTTTCAAAAGTAACTTTGAAGATCCAACATTAACAGCAGTATTTGTGTAAAAAAAGTAGATTATCAATTAATTTAGTTTGTTTACAAGAGCCATTGATGTAAGTGGTAAAATCCCATTGCTACATGTTTTAAGGTCTTCTGTTGAGAAAATAAAGACATCTGTTGATGCAAGTTTTGTATGGTCTTTTTCACAGAAAAATATGTACAGCAATTAATGATCACTTAAAGATTATTTCTAAGGAAATGTTTGGAAAGCCATTGATGCAAATTACGTTTTTTTTTAGGGAATATTGAAAATATGGACAGCCATTGACGATCACTTTAAGATTTTCTCTACGGAAAATGTTTTTTTCTAGGGATAATTTTGATAGTCAGTATGAAAAATAAAGACAGCCACTGATGCAAAGAGAAATACCAAAATATCCAGAATGTCTACAGAACCATTCAACTAGAAATGATTCTGGTCCTGTCATAACCATCACTGCATGAGGCAGACAAAATGTAGTCAATAATTCACTAGTTATTACAGCTAGACATGATTATCAGCCTTAGCAAGATGATTTTGATAAAGAAACATGGACTATAGAGAAAAACGCAAATTAAGATATTGATATGACAGTCAAATTTATTAAATATATTAAATTCAGTATACCATGGTCACTGTGTATTGACCAAAACAATGATGCCTACTGTCCAACTGATACTGACCTAAACATAACTCATCTGGGCATCCAAGACAGTAACAGAACTTGACCCATCCTCCAAAAATGAGGCTATGGTATCAAAGATAAAACACCTACCCTTCTGTGATGGGTGACTTTTAGCAATACTGTGCTAAAAATGGATGAAAAGCTTTACATCAATTGATTGTGTCTAACCAGTCATGACCTTGTCATATACATTTCACTGAATTCTGTAACCAACTATTTTGAAAACGTCGTTTTCATTACGTGTCATATTGTTTTGAATAGGTTTGTTTTCTGTTGGCTGTATTTGGATTTTAACCACCGCTGGCATCAATGTTCACATTGCGAATTGGAATCTGATAACACATAGACTCTGAAGATTTTTTTAACTGGAGTTGCAAGTATTTATTGAATACAGAGTACATACAAGATATTGATCTTCTCATCTTACCCATATTCATGAGTGGTTATGAAAACAATTCCTGTTATTGTTTTCTCACATGGTTTGATTTGCAAGTTGTAAGGTCTTTTACATGTTAATGGTACATCTTCATATGATTGCCTCCACTTGAAAAATAATTTTGAAAAGTGAAATAATGTTTATGTTATTGACTAGATCTGGCAAGATGACAGTGTGTGTTTAGGACGCTTATTCAGCACAGTATATGCATATTTGGGATAAGTATTTCATGAAAATAGTTCTGTGGTACTAAATATAAAATCTCAATAGTTTATTTTGTTCAGAGCTGGTATTGCCCAGGGACAGAGAATGAATCGCTGAAGCAGTATTTCTTTGAAACATGCTTGTATGGTCATCTTTTTAAATAAATGTGTACATTTTACTATGTTTCTATGGAAACGTTATGGTCATCTTTTTAAATAAATGTACATTTTACTATGTTTCTATGAAAACGTTATGGTCATCTGTAAGAATTTTGGTACAATTTATTCATCATATTTCTATGAAAACTTTGTGGTATCTTTAAAAATTTGGTACAATTTACCATTATAATTCTATGAAAACTTGATAGTCATCTTTAAGAATTTTGGTACATTTTACTATATTTCTATGAAAAAGTGTTGGTCAATTTAAGAATGTTGGTACATTTTACCATATTTCTATGAAAACTTTGTTGTATCTTTAAGAATTTGAGGATATTTTACAGATTATTACCATTATCAGTTTTGTGCAAATTGGAAATGGGAGCTCAGAACCAGAATTTGGTTGTAGCAGAAAATTACTCCCAAAATTTGTATAACTCTATAAATCAAATTATCATATGTAACATAATGGTTCACACACACACACACACACACACACACACACACACATGTCAAGAACTTCTAGGTTTCTTTCCTGTTTTCTCCATTGTCCATGCAGCCATTAGTACAAGCCTCTTATTGTAACTCTTTCTGAACTACTTAGAGGATTGCCATGATAGTCAATTGCTTTCATCTCAAAATAAATGAAAATGATGGCACTCAAATGATCAATAAGACTGCAACAACAGCTATCTTGAAAATATTTCTGTTTGCTTCACCTCCTGAATGGATGATCCTGTTACCATGGAGATGTTACTAATTGACTTGCTATGGTGTTAAGCCTAAATTAAAATGGTGCTAATTTAACATTCAATATGGCTGCCATTGTAGCCATCTTGGAAATCTTGTCACTACTTCTCCTGAACAGAACGTCTTACTGACATGGGATTTTCACCATATGACTTCTTATAATACCTTGATGATCCTTGTTAAAAATGGGTCCAGTTTTATACTCATTATTGTCACTATGCTGCCTTTGAATTGCTGGTCGTATTGACATATGGTTTTCACCAAAAGACATTATGATGTCAGGTTGGTCCGAAATTAAAAATTGTGCTTAGCCTACAACCAGTTTTGCAGGCATGGTGACCAGCCTGAAATCTTGCTATTGCTTCAGGATATCAGATGTGTTATGGGCATTCAGTTGAAAGAAGAAATGGTCTTGTCTTGGATTTCTGGAAATTCTTTTTCAGCCAGTAGAGCATCAATCTTTTCCTTTAGACTTTTGTTTTGTTGATAAGACAATGGTTATGGGTAATTTATACTTTCATGGACAGATTTTCAGAATTTTTTTCTGCCTTTGCTGAGTTGTTTGTAATTTCAGAGTAAGTTCTGAGTCAGTTATCTTGTCTGAGAAGATAGCAGGATCTGTACTGTGAAGCACAATTTTGGGATGCACACTAATACATCAAAATTATTTGGTGAAAATCAACTGGATACATGAAAACTGTCAAAATCAGCTGGTTGCACGAAAAGTCTGTTAAAATTAACACAATACATGAAAATTCTGATCCAAATCAACAAGGTGCATGAAAAGTCTGTTAAAATCAACAGGATGAATTAAGGTCATATCAAAGTCAAAACGATGCATGAAAATTTTGCATTACAATTTAAAGTCCTCTTTCATTTCTTTATTGAATCTCTGTATTCGGTGGAAGGTGATTTGTTCACCTATAATTTTCTTTTGTAGAACTCTTGAGAACATTCAAGATGTTAACTGCAATTTGTTTGTTTCTTTCATTTTAGGATTATTAGTGGATCAGTCGGATTTAGATGGTATGTATTCATATTCGTGTGTTGACACATGCTGATTATATTAAAGAAAAATGATTTCATAAGTTATCATAGATTTAAAAAAAATCATATAGTAACTGGACCAGATTAAGATCAATCATGTAATATAGATCTTTAACCCTTTGAACCCTAATCTCCCCCATATTTTGGCACAATAACCCAAGCCTCCCCGGCAATTTTCGACAATTTTATAAAAAGTAAAATTTTGCAAAATATAAGTAATATTATGCCTTAGAATGATAATCCACTATGATATAACAACAAATATCAAATTGTCTCTTTTCAAAAATGCTTATAAAATGCTTTTTATTACTATGACTATGTAACAAACTGTCTCGAAATTTCTTCATATTTCATACTTTTCATATTTTTTTTATATTTCACTGACCATCTAGCGAATAACATAACACAGGCCGGTATACCGGCCTTTCGGGTTATGACGGTAGATAGCTAGGCCGGTATACCGGCCTTTCGGGTTATGACGGTAGATAGCTAGGCCGGTATACCGGCCTTTCGGGTTATGACGGTAGATAGCTAGGCCGGTATACTGCCCTTTCGGGTATATACACCGTGACAACCGGCCGGTAAACCGGCCTGTCGGGTTCAAAGGGTTAAAAATAATGTAGTATTTGGACTCTATGAACAAGAAAGATTAATGTATTCAGTCACTGCCTGATTTAGATGTATGTGCAAGTTTATATCATTTATCTGAAAATATTTAAAGCCAGTATGTAAGAAAAGCACAATCATTGCTATGCAAAAATAAAAAGTAAAAAAAATAGTCCATAAGTAAAAACTATTATACATAATCTTAATGTGAGTAGTATTTAGTTTTACATCCATACACCAGAAAAAGTTTATGGCATTGAATGCTTTCCATCATCCATTGTCTGTGTGTCTGTTTGTTAGTCTTACTCCTAAACTACTTGGAGTTTTGCCAGTAAACTTGATGCATCTAGTTGATTCTAAATGAAAATAGCTCAGACATCCAACATGGAGGCCTTGATGGCTATCTTGGAAATTTTGTTATTCCTCCCCATTGAAGGTTATATCCACATTTGGTTTTCACTAAAATAACCTTGTATGATGTCTAGCTGGTCATAACTGAAAATATCTGTATGCTTTGATAGCCATCTTGATTTTATTTTATTTAATGGAAAATCATATTGGCATTAGGTTTTCACCAGAAAGATGTTTAGTTGATTATAAATGCAAATGATCAGCAGTTATCTTAAAATTCTTGTTATCCTACTCTTCCTAAATTGATGGTCATATCAGCGTGGTTTTCGCTAAAAGACTTTTTAATGTCTAGTTGGACATAAATGAAAATGGTGACAAACTGATATTGAATATGGCTGACATGATGGATGCCATCTTGAAACTCTTGTTATCATTAAAAATTGGAATTTCAATATTGACATGGATTTTCTCCAGAAGACTTCTTATGATGTCTTATTGGTCCTAAATAAAAATAGTGTAAATGTGACAGCTAACGTGTTCACTACAGCAAATAATTTTAAAATCTTTTTTTGCTGAACAGTATCAGTGTCAGAGATGGTTTCATCACTTAGCAGTTAAAATGAATAAATGGTCATGAATTCCAGTAGAGCATCAGTCCAGTCAAGGGACTCTTTTTTTTATTTTATCATATTATAGGTGTCAACCATTTGAGACGACAACTTGTACACCAGACCAATAAAAACCTTACAAAGACCAAAAATAAATTTTTTTTATTCAAACATTATATATGAACAGTTTTTAAAAAAATGCTATACACAAGTATTTATACACATATTTACATTTCTGAAACTTTATTTTGCTTCTTTTTACTTGTGTGTTGTATTATATGCAACACATGCACCTTTTGCACTTTTCAAAATGTATTCTGGTGTTTTAAAGTCTCTGCAGCAGGTGTCATTGGTTATTTTACATTGTAAAAACGATGTTACTGTGTCTGAATTCAGAGACTTCCTACATTCTGTATGTATTTTCTTAATCATTGAAAAAGACATCTACTGTGCCACTGAAGAGTTTCATCCAATCGGCCACAAACCTGCCACGACCTTGTTCAGTGTCTTCAAGCTTCCGTTTCTTTAAGTTAGGCTCAGCCATTTGATGGATTCAATATTTCAACTAGATGAAAGAAATAAAAAAATAATTTAGAAATTTAGATTTGATATGTGATGGAGGAAGACCTCCCGATTACAAATGTGTTATGAATTTATATTTTGCCCCATCAACACCAAAAATATTACGCCAGGAGCTATCCAAAAATAGAAATCTAAAAATAAAAATATATCTACAAAGCAACAGTCCAAAAGTTTGTACCTCGTAAGCATTTGATCGTTTCTATTAATTTCATATCTGGTGTTTGAAAAGTTATGAATTAGCTATAGGGTGTGCCGATTTTGCTCAGAACTAGATATAAATTGGCAGTGTTACATATTTTCGAGCTGCGAGAATGACGTCACTCAGTATATGTACTACTTCTGTCCGCAGGGGCTTGTTACAAAGAAAATTGGTAGTATCCGTCCATTAATCAAGTGATAGAACCCCCATCAATTGATTCTTGGACAGATACTCCTAACTTTCTTTGTAATGAGCCCCTGTGCTTCCGTCATGCTGGCAATGCATCTTCCTATTTCAATTATGTAAACGTAATTCAAAAATATGACAGCATGATAAAATGCTGGTGCTAAATTCAGCAGATTATTTATTTTTAAATAATACAGTATTAAAATGTTTGATAAATCGACTTTATCTCCACACAGAAAAGTCAGACGAATTACGGTTACACCACCATGACTGCCACACTATGTAAAGTGTGAAAATTGATGTCAACTGTAAGCATTTGATAGAAATAAGTATAAATAATAAAAATAATGTATAAAATATGAAAACATACTTACTACACAGGTAGTTTGTCAATATTAGACGTCAAATTTGAGATTGATGAACAACACGATCTTGACACACAGGACTTGAACCATGAAATTAAACTCGTTTCTTTATCAGACAAAGGAAAAGCGCGGTTTTGAGTATGATTTGATTGGTTGTTTCAGGCCACCCTGATCTCGTTGAATTCTCATTCTAAAAAATATTATTTTGTCTGAGATGCATACAAAATTTAAAAAAAAAAAAAATTATTAAATTATTTATGAAAAAACCATACAAACTGTACACTGGTGAAAAGGAAAAAAAATGTACAAATTATGGGTAAACCATACTAGTTGACACCTTTGCGTTATGTACAGGAAAATTTAAAGAGATTTCTCACTTGATTGTAGGTAGTGTGCCTAGAATCCAGAAGGCTTCAGCAGAAGAATTTATTCATATTTTTGTGAACAATTCAGCAAAACTAACAGAATTCCTGGAATATATGATAAAGGTATGGCAGGTGATAACAGATGTATATTATTGTTATTTCAAAGCATGTATATTGATACATTTTGTTATTTTCTAATCATGTTATATGTGTAATGAGCTAATTCATTTATTTGGATACTTGGAATGGACAATTTAATTTTCCCCAATTAATGTGGTATTTTATAATAAAAAGGAGCCTTTACTAATTATGGATAATGATTATTAATAACTTGAAAAAGTAACTTGGTTATTTGGGTTTGAACCTGGAAAAAAATTGAGGCAATAATTCCAATCTTGTATTTTGCAGGGAATTTTTAATTAGAATTCAGTATTGTACCCACTTTCTTTCCTAAATAATTTTTAATCGGAATTTGCATGTTGGTCATTGTTACTGATGGCTGTGTGTGCTGTCATAATGAACTGTTTTTGATATTGTTACTGATGGCTGTGTGTGTTGTCATAATGAACTGTTTTTGACATTGTTCAAAATATTTTCATGTTGGACTATGTGATGTCTAATCCTTAAATCAAATGTAACAAAATTTGTTATCCAGTCAACAATAAAAATTGGGAGAGATAACTTTTGCCTATTTTAGTGTTTTCATCTATTGGTTTATTTGATACCCTAACAATATTTATTTACTCTGTCAGTATCTCTGACTCTAATTCCATCTATCTAAGGAAACTGGTATGTATGAGTATCTCTGGTTGAAGTATAACTAGGTCGTGACCCAATTTGCTTAGCTAGGTATCTTAATCTTTCATGAGTGTCTTATGAATTTTCAGCGATTTGTTTCTTAGTAGATTGGATCATTGGATATGGATGAATTTCACAAGAGTAAATCAGTCATATCTAAATTGGTCCCTCTGATGCAGGAGGTTCAGGGTTTGATCCCTGGCCGAATCATAACAAACACTTATAAAAATAGTACTACCAGCTGCTATCTTTGTGCTCACCATTAAGAGGTTAGTTTTAGGACTGACCAGCCTGGTGTCAGGATAATGTGACTGGGTGGGACATCATGCTACATATCTGCAACATGATGCCCCAGTGCTAGACATCACTATAAACTGCCACATGATATGATTGAAAAATTGTTAAAGCTATGTTAAAAATCCAAATCTCATTACCTCTAAGTAGATCATAGTGAAATAATATTAAAACTTTGACAGCTCTGGCAGTTTCTTTATACCGGTCTGTGTATTGTGAGTCCTTAAAATTTGCTCCAGTGAAAGGCAGTGATCTATTATACTGTAGTGGTCTTCATCGATTGCAAGAACAAACTTAAAGACCTAATAACGTTTCCTACCTTAAATATTTTCAGCATTTTTTGCTTTCAAATTTCATGTTTTTGCTTTGTTTTTTGTAATCACATCATTATAGATGTTGTAAAGTACTTAGAGCTTCAAAAGATTAGGTGCTATACAAATTCCTCTTTATTATTGTTATTATTATTATTAATATTATTATTATCATTATTATTATTTTTTTTGCATTATTATTATTTATTATATTATTTTCATTATTATTATTATTATTTTCATTGTTATTATCATCATTATTATTATCATTATTATTTTCATTATTATTATTATTATTATTATTATTATTTTCAATGTTATTATCATTATTATTATTGTTGTTGTCATTATTATTATTATTATGATTATCATTTTGATTATTATTATTATTATTATTATTATTATTATTATTATTATTATTATTATTATTATTATTATTATTTCAGACAAAGCCCAATTCCCCCAGTCTGCTTTATAACACACTGCTTGAGCTTTATCTACATGATATTGTACATGAAGGTGAAGATATCGAGGTAAATTTTATTTTATTACGATGATTAGCAAGTCTTTTATTTGGAGGGCATAAAACTACTGAAACATAATTAAATTTTGTATAGCAACCATTTATAACATATTTTAGTAGCACACTTTGTTATAACATAGTTGCAGTCTTTTTTATAACATTGTTGCAGTCTTTTTTATAGTCTTTTTTATAACATTGTTGCAGTCTTTTTTATAACATTGTTGCAGTCTTTTTTATTACATTGTTGTAGTCTTAGGTTGACTGTCTTATGCTCAACATTTTCCCATTCTTGATTTGACTGTTTCCTGCCCAGAGTGTAACATTGCCAATCATGCTCTTTCCTACTCACCATCAATAATAAATGAAGTTATAAAAAGCTCATTAAAAGATACAGCAGCTTTCTGCATTTAAAGTATGTTTATTTTCTGACCCTTGAATACTGCTACAATTAGATATTGTTTATAAATATTGTTTATTGAGTAGACAAAACCACTGGACAAATTTATTTTTCTCACTTTACAGTTCTTAAATTAAACTCAAAACTCTTAACATAATTCCTTTGAATTGAAAGATGACAAAGTTTATGATATTTTGAAGGTTTTTTTAAATTTATTTTACATTCAATTCTATAACTTTTACAGATTTTAAAATCTTAGTACATTTTTTTTTATAGTATATTTACTTGGAAGGCTTTATTTTCCAAAATGTTATTTTGTTGCTCTTTAGGGAAGCTGACATGATACAAATAATATTGTATTGTGCTTCTGTTTCATGCTGCTGTCTATACTGAATCACCACAAATTACATGACATACACAATCTAATGAAGTGACATTTTGAAATAGTTTGACACCAGGCATTTCAGTGAAGATCTTTTGTTCTCAAAAACTTTTTTAAGTTTGCCTTGGCAGACTCATGGCATGTCGGTCATATTAACAGCCTTGTGCATTTCTCCACATACTAGGTGATCTCTAGATTCTTTTTTTTTTTAGCTAAATAAATGTCTTCATTATCAAATAATTTTGTGGTGAACTGGACATTGATGCCATAGTCAGCTTTTTGTCATAATGTATAAACATTTTTGTAAGTATTGTCATGTAGTCTTAGACTTAATAATAATAAATCCTAATTATTGGAAATGTAGAGAGATGTGACTGAATGGTAATAAGGTTGGGTTATATTAGACTGATTACAATAAATTTAGCACAATACAGTGATAACTTGCATACAGTTTTCATAACTTATCACAATACAGTGTAATTGATTTATAACAGTATCATTGTACAGTGGTGATATACTGTATGTAACATCACAATATCACTGTATATAGGTCGGTATGATCTGTCAGAATACTGTACATCAGTGATATTTATGGTATCACTTTACAGAGATCACATACAGTTGGTGATATTATGCAGTTTCTCCTTTGAATACGTTTCCCAATCACATTACTTTTTTACTTTAGGGATATTAGCCTGCTACCTCGCGAATCCAGCCCTACCAAAAGACGAAAATTCGTCTTTCCTGTCTATGTCATATAGACAAAGGGCAATAACTCTTGCCCATTACCTCCCCTTGCCGCCCGTTAGGTGTCGCTTCTTTAGTTTTTTAGCTTCGCTTACGCGAAAACACGTACAATTAGACCTCCAATGAATCCAAGCCATCTTAGTGTAAATTCTGACCATCCGAAGTTAAATTTGGAATTACTGTGTTGGATAATCATTCCTCTACAGGTCGTATACATTATTTTACAATATTTTCCAATTTGAGTGACTTTGTCACCTTTTCTAGACTTCGGACCAGGTTGCAACGTGGTCAAAGCATGTAATACATGTAGCACTCAATAATTTCGCTTATTCCGTATGTAACGTTTACGATATTAGCGACTAATAACGTGCTGCATTGATAATGTGTGCTGTATTTATCTTCTTTGACGTTTCAGTAGACTTCAAAAAAGTCTTTGAACGACCAATTGCGACTATTTAATGGCGGACTTCGTGTTGTAGCCACGAATTCATGCGACACTTCATCATTTCGCTTCCTCCGTTAGTTACGGTTATGGAATAGCGACTTAATAGCGTACTGAATTGTTAATTTGTGCTTTGTTTATCTTCTTTCCGTTTCAGTAGAGTTCGTCTCTGAACGACCAGTTGCGACTATTTAATGGCGGAATTTCGTGTTGTAGTCACGAATTCACGCGACACTTAATCATTTCTCTTCCTCCGTTAGTTACGGTTATGGAATAGCGACTTAATAGCGTACTGATTGTTAATTTGTGCTTTGTTTATCTTCTTTCCGTTTCAGTAGACTTCGTCTCTGAACGACCAGTTGCGACTATTTAATGGCGGAATTTCGTGTTGTAGTCACGAATTCACGCGACACTTAATCATTTCGCTTCCTTCGTTAGTTACGGTTATGGAATAGCGACTTAATAGCGTACTGAATTGTTAATTTGTGCTTTGTTTATCATCTTTTTCGTTTCAGTAGACTTCGTCTTGAACGACCTATTGCAACATGCTCACGGTGATAACTAGTGTGGTCATTAAGAGTTAACATGGCACGGAATAATTTGACTACTCCGTTAATAACGGTTATAGTATTATCGAATTAATAATATGCTGAATTTTTTAATCTGTGCTTTGTTCTCTTCTTTTGTCGTTTCAGTAGCAAAGTCGACAACGAAGGCATGAATGGCAAAATGGGTGTTGGCAATGTGGAAATGGAGGAAATTATGTTGACATGGTTTAGGCTGCCCAGTGGATGTAAATTTCACCGCAGGTCCGTGCATGGCTTTCGGGCCTGTAAGTCTGGACGCATGGAGTCTAGGCTGGATCAATTGGATCCATTTTATTATGCACTTTCGACGGCCGTCCAGCCGTCCGTCCAGCCGACACCGTCAGTTCAGCCGGCACTTCAGCAGGCACCAACCGGCACTAGCCATACATCCGGCACCTTCCGTTCAGCCCAAATGGCACCGGACGGCCAGCCGACCTTCCAGCTGGCATCAACAGGCACTGGCCGTTCAGCCCTAATGGCACCGGCCGGCTAGCCGACCTTCCAGCCTGCATCAACAGGCACCGGCCGTCCACCCGGCAACGACCGTTCAGCCCAAATGGCACCGGTCGTCCAGCCGACCTTCCAGCCGGCATCAACCGGCACCGGCCGTCCATCCGACAACGACCGTTCAGCCCAAATGGCACCGGTCGTCCAGCCGACCTTCCAGCCTGCATCAACAGGCACCGGCCGTCCACCCGGCAACGACCGTTCAGACCAAATGGTACCGGTCGTCCAGCCGACCTTCCAGCCGGCATCAACCGGCACCGGCCGTCCATCTGGCAACGACCGTTCAGCCCAAATGGCACCGGTCGTCCAGCCGACCTTCCAGCCGGCATCAACCTATGCAGGCCATCCATCCGGCAACGACCGTTCAGCCCAAATGGCACCGGTCGTCCAGCCGACCTTCCAGCCGGCATCAACCTGCACCGGCCGTCCATCCGGCAACGACCGTTCAGCCCAAATGGCACCGGTCGTGCAATCGACCTTCCAGCCGGCATGAACCTGCACCGGCTGTCCATCCGGCAACGACCGTTCAGCCCAAATGGCACCGGTCTTCCAGCCGACATCAACCTGCACCGGCTGTACATTTGATTTACGGAGATTATAGTGATGTACCCGTCAGTCAATCTGTACTACTGGTTACATATCACTACCATGAGAGAGATGTTATAGATGTATCTCCGTCCAATCAGACCATTCGAGAGGCAGGTGCCGGTCATAGCCGGACCTTCGCCGACATTCCGGCCGACCATATACCAGACAAATCAGTCGGTATCGCCGGTGTACACCTCCCGTCACGTCAAATACGTGTCGGTGTGATTTTAAAACAAGGGAGAATTAGTGACATTATCAGAGATGACGGAATTGAGTTATCTATGCCACTTGGTATGCGCTACCCAGATATGGCAGCTTTACCAGAACAGGACTTTCAGGCCGACCATTCGTCAGTTCAATCAGCCGTTAGTGCCGGCCGTCCATATGTTCACGGCTTCTCCACAAGGGAGATTTAGTGAAAGTGTCAATTATGACAGAATTGCGTCATCTAGGTCACCTGGTATGCTGTACAGATATGCAAGCTATACCAGAACCAACATTCCCTCTGAGCGAATGGTAGATGGGTGCACAGTGCTGGCCGCACTACATAAGCATTATGTAATTATTATTACCTTCTAGCCGGCACCAACCGGCACCGGGCGTCCATCCGGCAATGACCGTTCAGCCATATGGCACCGGTCATCCAGCCGGCACTAACCGGCACCGGACGTCGATCCGGCAATGACCGTTCAACCCAAATGGCACCGGTTGTCCAGCCAAGCTTCCAGCCGACACTTGCCGGCACTGACAGTCCATCCGGCTCCGGCCGTCCAGCCCAACAGGCACCGGTCGTCCAACCGTATGGAGATTTTAGTCATATACCAGTCCGTCCGACTGTACCGCTGTACCAGCACGGGGACTTTTATCATACCGCAATCCGCACAAATCGGATTGACGAAGATTCTAGTGATGTTTCCGTCTGTCAATCCGTACTACCGGTTACATATCACTACCATGACTCGGATGTTGGCGATGAATCTCTCGATCCAACCCGACCATTCGAGCGGTCGGTGCCGGTCATAGCCGGCCCGTCGCAGGCGTTCAGGCCAAACATATACCAATCAATTCATTCGGCATTGCCGGCCGTCCATAGGCTATCAGCTCATCCACAAGGGAGAGTGAATGCCTTTATTAGAGATGACGGAATCGAGTCATCTATGCCACCTGGTATGCATTACCCCGATATGGATGCTTTACCAGAGCAAGATTATGCACATAGTGAGTGCGATGAATCGCAGGCAAATCAGCTGTATGCAGATCCAACTATGGAACGGACTGAGTTCAGCTTCAAAGCCGCAGTGGAGGAAATTTTTAGGGTGTTAAGGCCCCTTCAGAATGCCCTCCACCTCCTGCTGCCATTACCGACTATAGGGTTAGTGCGTCGGTCGATCTGGATGAAGGGGAAGAGATTCTATCCTTCCGCCTCCTTCCCCAGTCGACAAAATTAAGGAAATTAATGACCGTCTGTCGACACGTATAGGGGATCCAGGAAATGCTAAGGCGTTCTTTTCTGAAAGCCAAGTACCAGCGTCGTTTTCAGGTCGATGGTACAAAACTCACTCTGATGCGTTCAATACTGAGGTCCTGGCTCGGGATAAAATAGGGCAGCAGTCCATATGTCTGCGGCATTGTCTTATAAAGTGGACAAAACTGTGTTCAATGCCACGTCCAAGCTGGTTTGAATGTAGTCGCTACGTCTTCACTGTTAGACCTAGCCTCCCTAGCCATTTTCAGGATCGCTGAAAAATCTGGCAATGAACATGCTTGGGATTCGACGGCCCAGTTAGCTAGGGTTCTTAACAGGGCAGCTCACCATTCCATGGCCAATGCGCTGACTGCTTCTGCCAACCTAGACCTGATACGTCGTGATGCATGTCTGAAGGGCACGTCGCTTAAACCCCATCATAAGCTGGCTAGATATGACCGACGCACATTTCACGTCCCTATCCCACGAGTAGCGGACATTCTCCGTTGTGCTTGTCGGGACTAGGCTTATCAGTTCCATGTCATACCTTTTGGCCTAAATTTAAGCACTTGGGCTAGTACCAAGGTTATGGGTTACTTCGTCACCCTGTTCCGCTCGACTTCATCTATTGCGTCGGCAGTATATTTGGACGACATCCTCCAGAAACATCTGTCAAGTTCTACTCTGCTCAAAGGCAGAAACGATCTTATATCACTTTACGTCATATAGGCTTTCTCGTGAACTGGATAAAGTTTGATCTCTGTCCAATCCGGATTTTGGTCCATCTGGGTGTGGAGTTTCTCCCGATCTGAATCTGGTAAGGCTTCCTCTAGTTTGCGATTATCCAGATAATTGCACTCGTAGAGTCCGTTTCCGACAGGATGCGCATTTTAGCGAGAGAGTTGCAGATCCTCGGATTATTCAATGCGGCAGCAGACTTGATCCCGATCAGCCGTCCTTTTATGCGCCCTTTACAAAGGACGTTGCTAGCGTAATTGCGCTCTTTTTAAGTCCCTTCGATCCCAGAAAACAGTCATGC
The DNA here is from genome assembly GCA_030141615.1 of Unio pictorum. Lineage (NCBI taxonomy): Eukaryota > Metazoa > Mollusca > Bivalvia > Unionida > Unionidae > Unio > Unio pictorum. Next base: position 137,887 of record JARLTB010000116.1, on the reverse strand, counting down.
TCACGCCAGAGATACGATCATTCTTGAGTCAATGGCACAACCCCTGTAGGCTGTCCACAGGGATTACTCTGGAGATACCCCAAGGGGATAACTGTATGTTCCGCCACTAATACCTATGGTTGGGGTGCCCACCTGTTGCCGGACTTCGATACTGTCAGCGGCACGTGGGTGCCAGGGGCGAGCCCTTTCCACATCAACCTTTCAGAAATAACGGCTGTCATCAATGCCTTTCATTTCGGGCAGGATCAACTCTTATTACAAACTGCCCTCATTATGTCAGACAACATTGTGGTGGTGCCTTGCCTCAAAACAAGGGGACACCAATCACCAGACCTGTGCAATCTGAACTGGCAATTTCTACATTGGTTCGACAATCTCCACCTCAATGTACAATTCAGACACATTCTTGGCAGACTCAATGTCTTGGCTGACACTCTATCTAGTTATTCACACAGAATGGTCACTCCATCAATCGGACTTTCTTCCAATTGACACACTTTGGAGACGTCCGATGATTGATCTTTTGCAACAAGGTGGAATCGCAAGTTCTCCACCTTTCATCTCACAGGTTCCAGACCCAGAAGCGTGGGTCGTGGATGCTCTATCAATCACCTGGGAAGGGTTGTGGGCATTCTCCTACCCTCCCACGGTCTTGGTACTGGAATTAATCCAGAAGTTAAGGGGTCAGAATTGTCAGATGGTTCTGATTACCCCTCTCAGATGGAACAACTCCTGGGTCTCCGATCTACTCAATCTAGGCGATAGATCTACCCAGGAAGATTACAGTCAGCACAAGTATTCACAAGCAACCGCGGCCAGGGGTGGAACACCCCTGTCCGGACCGTCTTTATGTTCAAGCTTGGCTCTTGTCCAGACAGCCTTGCAAGACAAACAATTTAAATCTTTGATTGCGGAGAGAATCTCGAGAGCAAGAAGGCCCTCTACTCTGAAGGTTTACGAGGGCAAGTGACATGTTTTCAGAGACTGGTACCATATCATTCACATTGTTCCTCTGAGTGTCACAATCCCTCAACTGGCCAACTTTTCTCTGGCTTTTCGAGGAGAAACAACTGGCTCCAGTTATTCTCAAATGTTACCGCTCCATGATATCAGACACATTCCGCCATTCTGGTACATGTGCTATCAGCCATGACAAAGATTTGTCAGATCTTTAGACATTTAAAAAAAAAAAAAAAAAAAAAAAAAAAAAAAAAAAATTTAATCGACTTATATCCCTCACCCTGTTTCCAAATGGAATCTGTCCTGGGTTTCAACATGACTCAATTCAGACAGTATTGAGTCTTTAACCCACGATTAGTTAAAGCTACTATCATACAAATTGGGTTTCTTGATAGTCTTAGCTTCAGCATGCAGGGTGAGCGAGTTACATGTCCTTTCTAGTGACCCGAACTCTCTTCCGTTCCGATCAGAGGGTTTGATGGTCCTCTTGACGCAGCCAGGCTTCGTAGTCCAAAATAGATTACCATACATTGGCGATCAACGAGTCGTCATTAGCTCGCTTTCTTTATAGATAAGTCAGGATCAACAGCCATGTAAGATCCTGTTTGTGCACTCTAGCACCATTTCAATGCATAGAGGTGAGTCAGGTCACATACAAGCACCTCTTTCTTCTGGTGATAACTGGGACATGATATATCACCATTCAAGCCCTTGCTTCATGGCTGTAGTGGGTTATACGCTCGGCGTACTCTGAGAATTCGCAAATCAGTCACCTTATAGAAGCTGTTGGCTGACGTGCAGAGTCAACCTTCTACAGTTTTATCTTCAAGTTTGTACTCGCAGAGGCAAACATTGATTCTAGTAGGTCCGGTGTTGGGCAGCCCAGACGCCCACCAGACCCATGTGCAACAATCAGCACAGCCTATTAGCTTCGCTGGATTCGCCAGATAAATTTTCGTAGGTAAGAAGATTTCAATAACTATCTTCTTAACCGCATAAAAGGGTCACATATCACGTGACCCTGGGCTGTGTTGCTGATTGAAAATTAGGAGACCGGGTTATCATTCACATGGGGAATCCAACCATCATTCCCTAGAGAATACCCGGGGTGGAGGTCGGATGCTCCGCATTCCCTCCTCCTATTACTTATTCTCCTAAAGTAATGTGATTGGGGAACGTATTCAAAGGAGAAAGCAAATTTTTTAGTAAATTATGTTTCTCCGAGAATACTTACCCAATCACATTACTAAGAAACCCTCCCAACCACCCCGCCATGCGAGCATCCTCGTGTTTTATATATCGCTCAGCTTAAAAACTAAAGAAGCGACACCTAACGGGCGGCAAGGGGTGGTAATGGGCAAGAGTTATTGCCCTTTGTCTATATGACATAGACAGGAAAGACGAATTTTCGTCTTTTGGTAGGGCTGGATTCGCGAGGTAGCAGGCTAATATCCCTAAAGTAAAAAAGTAATGTGATTGGGTAAGTATTCTCGGAGAAACATAATTTACTAAAAAATTTGCTATCACTGTACAGAGATCACATGCAGTTGGTGATTGTATTGCAGTATGTCTGCAGAGGACAAATACATTGAATGTGACATCACTGTGCAAAGGTAACATGGATATGTATACTGTACGTGTATACATATTAGGAATATAACAAAGCTTTCAGGATAACTCATGTTACAATGATTTATGGTGCAGTGGAGTTTCAGTCTTGTTTCTTAGGAAGTCTGGTCTGGTCTAATCTACCAGATTTAGTGTGATCATGCTAAATCTGAATTGATGTTATAATTATGTGTGTTGCACTGGAGTTTCACTCTTGTTGTTTCTTCGGAATTTAGGAAGTCCGGTCTGGTCAAATCAGTCTACCAGTCCATTAGGAAGTCCGGTCTGGTCAAATCAGTCTACCAGTCCGTTTTTGGTCAGTGTGGTCATGCTCTTAATTGAGTTCAATACAATATTGTATTGTCAGTTACAGATATGGTAAACATTAGGACATATACTGTAGAAAATATTTGTTGAATAGTACTTATGACATTAGAGGCAATACACAGTACTTATGACATTAGTGGCAATACACAGTACTTATGACATTAGTGGCAATGCACAGTACTTATGACATTAGTGGCAATACACAGTACTTATGACATTAGTGGGCAATACACAGTACTTATGACATTAGTGGCAATACACAGTACTTATAACATTAGTGGGCAATACACAGTACTTATGACATTAGTGGCAATACACAGTACTTCTGACATAAGTGGCAATACACAGTACTTATGACATTAGTGGCAATACACAGTCCTAATATGTAAATTATCACAAGTTTAATATTGATATTTCTAACATAAATGTAATCTACATATATCGATTCATATCATATCAAATCAGTGGCAGTACACAGTGCCTATCTGTAAATTAACACATGATAAATATTGTGTTTTTTAACATACAGTGAATGTGACATCTGCATAGTGATTCATATTATATGACTTCAAAAGGCAATACACTGTCCTAATCGGACATCTGCATAGTGATTCATATTATATGACTTCAAAAGGCAATACACTGTCCTAATCGGACATCTATTAATCTATATTTAATATTGCAGGCCAAGAATGAGAAACAAAGGAGAACCCTAGATTTGTTGCAGAATCCAGATGTAAGTCATTTTTTTTTTAGTTCATATGTTTGGCAGTTTGTAATAACTCTTGACGAGGATGGACTATTTATTTGATTTTTCATTAGGACAGATATTATGTCCTTATCCTTGTGAGAATAGATACAATGCATGCACACAAGATAATTAAGATTCTGTCAATATTTTGTCTGATTTAGGCCTTGATACAAGCAATGTGTATGCAAACATAATAAATTTACTGAATTATTAAACAGGTTTTTCTTGACAGCCTGCACTGATTGTTTAGAATTATAAATCAAACAGTTAATAAGACATTAAATAAATAAAGCAATCAGTGTCAACATAATACTTATCAACTTGATTTTATTAATAAAAATATATAAAATACGCTTTTATAAAAAATTGGAAAAACATTTAATATTACAATTTTCATGTTATAGAACAAATGGCCCTCCATTTGTATTTTTATATGGAACTATGTTATCATTTAGAAAAAAGTTTGTCAGGACTTAACAATTTTTTCCCCCTGATTTCTAATATATTATACTGGATATGCAACTTAGTAATTATCTTTGTCTGATTATTACTATATTATACTGGATATGCAACTTAGTCATTATGTTTGCCTGATTACTAATATATTATACTGGATATGCAACTTAGTAATTATCTTTGCCTGATTTCTAATATATTATACTGGGTATGCACCTTAGTAATTATCTTTGTCTGATTATTAATATATTATACTCAATATGCAACTTAATAATTATCTTTGCCTTATTACTAATATATTATACTGTGCATGCAACATAGTCATTATCTTTGCCTGATTATTAATATATTATACTGGATATGGAACTTAGTAATTACCTTTGCCTAGTTGATAATATATTATACTTGGTATGCAACTTAGTCATTACCTTTGTCTGATTACATCGATTTCTCTACATGCTGTAAACGTGAAACAAGGTACAAATAGTTTATTGTGTTTGGTAATATTACAGAAATGAAATGTAAGCTCAGCATGGGTTACTGTATTAGTAGTATTTAGTATTACAGGAATGAAATGTACATTGATGATGGGTTACTGTATTTGTGGTATTACAGGAATGAGATGTGCATTGATGATGGGTTACTGTATTTGTGGTATTACAGGAATGAGATGTACATTGATGATGGGTTATTGTATTTGTGGTATTACAGGAATGAGATGTACATTCATGATGGGTTATTGTATTTATGGTATTACAGGAATGAGATGTACATTCATGATGGGTTATTGTATTTGTGGTATTACAGGAATGAGATGTACATTCATGATGGGTTATTGTATTTGTGGTATTACAGGAATGAAATGTACATTGATGATGGGTTACTGTATTAGTAGTATTTAGTATTACAGGAATGAAATGTACATTGATGATGGGTTACTGTATTTGTGGTATTACAGGAATGAGATGTACATTCATGATGGGTTATTGTATTTATGGTATTACAGGAATGAGATGTACATTCATGATGGGTTATTGTATTTGTGGTATTACAGGAATGAGATGTACATTCATGATGGGTTATTGTATTTGTGGTATTACAGGAATGAAATGTACATTGATGATGGGTTACTGTATTTGTGGTATTACAGGAATGAGATGTACATTCATGATGGGTTATTGTATTTGTGGTATTACAGGAATGAGATGTACATTCATGATGGGTTATTGTATTTATGGTATTACAGGAATGAGATGTACATTCATGATGGGTTATTGTATTTGTGGTATTACAGGAATGAGATGTACATTCATGATGGGTTATTGTATTTGTGGTATTACAGGAATGAAATGTACATTGATGATGGGTTACTGTATTTGTGGTATTACAGGAATGAAATGTACATTGATGATGGGTTACTGTATTTGTGGTATTACAGGAATGAGATGTACATTCATGATGGGTTATTGTATTTGTGGTATTACAGGAATGAGATGTACATTCATGATGGGTTATTGTATTTGTGGTATTACAGGAATGAAATGTACATTGATGATGGGTTACTGTATTTGTGGTATTACAGGAATGAGATGTACATTCATGATGGGTTATTGTATTTGTGGTATTACAGGAATGAGATGTACATTCATGATGGGTTATTGTATATGTGGTATTACAGGAATGAGATGTACATTGATGATGGGTTACTGTATTTGTGGTATTACAGGAATGAGATGTACATTGATGATGGGTTACTGTATTTGTGGTATTACAGGAATGAGATGTACATTCATGATGGGTTACTGTATTTGTGGTATTACAGGAATGAGATGTACATTCATGATGGGTTATTGTATTTGTGGTATTACAGGAATGAAATGTACATTGATGATGGGTTACTGTATTTGTGGTATTACAGGAATGAGATGTACATTCATGATGGGTTATTGTATTTGTGGTATTACAGGAATGAGATGTACATTCATGATGGGTTATTGTATTTATGGTATTACAGGAATGAGATGTACATTCATGATGGGTTATTGTATTTGTGGTATTACAGGAATGAGATGTACATTCATGATGGGTTATTGTATTTGTGGTATTACAGGAATGAAATGTACATTGATGATGGGTTACTGTATTTGTGGTATTACAGGAATGAAATGTACATTCATGATGGGTTACTGTATTTGTGGTATTACAGGAATGAGATGTACATTCATGATGGGTTACTGTATTTGTGGTATTACAGGAATGAGATGTACATTCATGATGGGTTATTGTATTTGTGGTATTACAGGAATGAAATGTACATTGATGATGGGTTACTGTATTTGTGGTATTACAGGAATGAGATGTACATTGATGATGGGTTACTGTATTTGTGGTATTACAGGAATGAGATGTACATTCATGATGGGTTACTGTATTTGTGGTATTACAGGAATGAGATGTACATTCATGATGGGTTATTGTATTTGTGGTATTACAGGAATGAGATGTACATTCATGATGGGTTATTGTATATGTGGTATTACAGGAATGAGATGTACATTGATGATGGGTTACTGTATTTGTGGTATTACAGGAATGAGATGTACATTGATGATGGGTTACTGTATTTGTGGTATTACAGGAATGAGATGTACATTCATGATGGGTTACTGTATTTGTGGTATTACAGGAATGAGATGTACATTCATGATGGGTTATTGTATTTGTGGTATTACAGGAATGAGATGTACATTCATGATGGGTTATTGTATTTGTGGTATTACAGGAATGAGATGTACATTCATGATGGGTTATTGTATTTGTGGTATTACAGGAATGAGATGTACATTCATGATGGGTTATTGTATTTGTGGTATTACAGGAATGAAATGTACATTGATGATGGGTTACTGTATTTGTGGTATTACAGGAATGAAATGTACATTGATGATGGGTTACTGTATTTGTGGTATTACAGGAATGAGATGTACATTCATGATGGGTTACTGTATTTGTGGTATTACAGGAATGAGATGTACATTCATGATGGGTTATTGTATTTGTGGTATTACAGGAATGAGATGTACATTCATGATGGGTTATTGTATTTGTGGTATTACAGGAATGAAATGTACATTGATGATGGGTTACTGTATTTGTGGTATTACAGGAATGAAATGTACATTGATGATGGGTTACTGTATTTGTGGTATTACAGGAATGAGATGTACATTCATGATGGGTTACTGTATTTGTGGTATTACAGGAATGAGATGTACATTGATGATGGGTTACTGTATTTGTGGTATTACAGGAATGAGATGTACATTCATGATGGGTTATTGTATTTGTGGTATTACAGGAATGAGATGTACATTCATGATGGGTTATTGTATTTGTGGTATTACAGGAATGAGATGTACATTGATGATGGGTTACTGTATTTGTGGTATTACAGGAATGAGATGTACATTGATGATGGGTTACTGTATTTGTGGTATTACAGGAATGAAATGTACATTGATGATGGGTTACTGTATTTGTGGTATTACAGGAATGAGATGTACATTGATGATGGGTTACTGTATTTGTGGTATTACAGGAATGAGATGTACATTGATGATGGGTTACTGTATTTGTGGTATTACAGGAATGAGATGTACATTCATGATGGGTTATTGTATTTGTGGTATTACAGGAATGAGATGTACATTGATGATGGGTTACTGTATTTGTGGTATTACAGGAATGAGATGTACATTGATGATGGGTTACTGTATTTGTGGTATTACAGGAATGAAATGTACATTGATGATGGGTTACTGTATTTGTGGTATTACAGGAATGAGATGTACATTGATGATGGGTTACTGTATTTGTGGTATTACAGGAATGAGATGTACATTGATGATGGGTTACTGTATTTGTGGTATTACAGGAATGAGATGTACATTGATGATGGGTTACTGTATTTGTGGTATTACAGGAATGAGATGTACATTCATGATGGGTTATTGTATATGTGGTATTACAGGAATGAGATGTACATTCATGATGGGTTACTGTATTTGTGGTATTACAGGAATGAGATGTACATTGATGATGGGTTACTGTATTTGTGGTATTACAGGAATGAGATGTACATTCATGATGGGTTATTGTATTTGTGGTATTACAGGAATGAGATGTACATTCATGATGGGTTATTGTATTTATGGTATTACAGGAATGAGATGTACATTCATGATGGGTTATTGTATTTGTGGTATTACAGGAATGAAATGTACATTGATGATGGGTTACTGTATTTGTGGTATTACAGGAATGAAATGTACATTGATGATGGGTTACTGTATTTGTGGTATTACAGGAATGAGATGTACATTCATGATGGGTTATTATATTTGTGGTATTACAGGAATGAGATGTACATTGATGATGGGTTATTGTATTTGTGGTATTACAGGAATGAAATGTACATTGATGATGGGTTACTGTATTTGTGGTATTACAGGAATGAGATGTACATTCATGATGGGTTATTGTATTTGTGGTATTACAGGAATGAGATGTACATTGATGATGGGTTACTGTATTTGTGGTATTACAGGAATGAGATGTACATTGATGATGGGTTACTGTATTTGTGGTATTACAGGAATGAAATGTACATTGATGATGGGTTACTGTATTTGTGGTATTACAGGAATGAGATGTACATTGATGATGGGTTACTGTATTTGTGGTATTACAGGAATGAGATGTACATTGATGATGGGTTACTGTATTTGTGGTATTACAGGAATGAGATGTACATTCATGATGGGTTACTGTATTTGTGGTATTACAGGAATGAGATGTACATTCATGATGGGTTATTGTATATGTGGTATTACAGGAATGAGATGTACATTCATGATGGGTTATTGTATATGTGGTATTACAGGAATGAGATGTACATTCATGATGGGTTACTGTATTTGTGGTATTACAGGAATGAGATGTACATTGATGATGGGTTACTGTATTTGTGGTATTACAGGAATGAGATGTACATTCATGATGGGTTATTGTATTTATGGTATTACAGGAATGAGATGTACATTCATGATGGGTTATTGTATTTGTGGTATTACAGGAATGAGATGTACATTCATGATGGGTTATTGTATTTGTGGTATTACAGGAATGAGATGTACATTCATGATGGGTTATTGTATTTATGGTATTACAGGAATGAGATGTACATTCATGATGGGTTATTGTATATGTGGTATTACAGGAATGAGATGTACATTCATTATGGGTTATTGTATATGTGGTATTACGGGAATGAGATGTACATTCATGATGGGTTACTGTATTTGTGGTATTACAGGAATGAGATGTACATTCATGATGGGTTATTGTATATGTGGTATTACAGGAATGAGATGTACATTGATGATGGGTTACTGTATTTGTAGTATTTAAATATTTTATCATGTTCTGTGTGTTTTCAGTTTTTTTAATAAACCTAACAGTAACTGGGTTGAATTGTTTTAACATGTTCTGTTGTTTTTTTTAAAATGTAAAGCTAACAGTATCTGGATTATAATGTTTTTCATGTACATCATTGATCTGTACCTAATGTTATACATGTTTTATTTACAGGCAAACTATGATCTGGATCAAGCCTTAGTGTTATGTCAGATGAACAACTTTAAGGCAGGCATACTCTTCTTATATGAAAAGGCTCAGCTGTGAGTACCATATATATACACATACACTGCCTTGAGTACCATATATATACACACTGCCTTGAGTACCATATATATACACACTGCCTTAAGTACCATGTATATAAACACACTGCCTTGAGTACCATATATATACACACACACTGCCTTGAGTACCATATATATACACACACACTGCCTTGAGTACCATATATATACACACTGCCTTGAGTACCATATATATACACACTGCCTTGAGTACCATATATATACACACTGCCTTGAGTACCATGTATATAAACACACTGCCTTGAGTACCATATATATACACACTGCCTTGAGTACCATATATATATACACACTGCCTTGAGTACCATATATATACACACTGCCTTGAGTACCATGTATATAAACACACTGCCTTGAGTACCATATATATACACACTGCCTTGAGTACCATATATATACACACTGCCTTGAGTACCATATATATATACTGCCTTGAGTACCATATATATACACACTGCCTTGAGTACCATGTATATAAACACACTGCCTTGAGTACCATATATATACACACACACATTTCCTTGAGTACCATATATACACACACACACACTCTGCCTTGAGTACCATGTATATAAACACACACTGCCTTGAGTACCATATATATATACACACACACTGCCTTGAGTACCATATATATACACACATACTGCCTTGAGTACCATATATATACACACATACTGCCTTGAGTACCATATATATATACACACATACTGCCTTGAGTACCATATATATACACATACTGCCTGAGTACCATGTATATAGACACACACTGTCTTGAGTACCATATATATATATATATATATATATATATATATATATATATATATATATATATATATATACACACACACACACACACACACACACACACACTGCCTTGATTAACCATGTGTATATACACACACACTGCCTTGAGTACCATGTATATATATATATACACACATGCTGCCTTGCAAATAGTTTTATAAAGAAACTAAAGGGCATTAACACTGTCTTTGGGCCTGTTTTGGCATTTAAAATGCTGAAATAAATAATGAATCTGCTTACAAAGATATGAGATAAGAGTGCCCCACTCTTGTCCCCCTTAGATAGAGAATTTATAGGTTTCATTAGTTATTACTACTTTTTTCTTTAAGATGCCCCGCAAATACCTTCCATTATTGTGTGCATTCTCATTTTGAGTAAACCAAAGATATTTTATGTCACACGTTTCTTTTTTCTGAGTTTTGCGAGTCATCTTAGGTCGCCTAGACATGACCCCGTATCGAGTTAGTTCAGATGTTAGTGTCATAGTACGTAACAGCTGATTTTAATCAGATTGGCTGGTAATGTGTCTTTATATTGTTTTAGAAGAGTGTAATTATTACATAAAGATACTATGAGTTGCATATCTTCACATTTGGTAATGTATGTACATTCACCCGGTCATTTGTATTTAAGCTATATACATTTGTTTCAGATACCAACAAATCTTACGGTACCACATGGAACATAGCGAGAATGTACATGTTATTGAAACTTGCAAGAAGTTTGGGTAAGTTAATTTTGTGTGGAAACATTTATAATTTACATATGTATTATATATACTGATTTATATGTATAATTTACATATGTATTATATATACTGATTTATATGTATAATTTACATATGTATTATATATACTGATTTATATGTATAATTTATACATGTATTATATATACTGATTTATATGTACAACTTTTATCTGCAATAGCATAGTTTGTCAGCAGTTCTAGATCTCTGTAGCTTGTTAGGAGTAATTATGCAACATCAGATTAGGGTTAATTTTGTTTGCAGTTGGACTCAATTTCTGAGCATGCATATATGGTATGTATGGTATGATTTCTTAAATATGTGTTGGATGCGAAGAAATTTGAAATTGAGTCATGTGACATTCATGCTTGGAAAGGAAGAAATTTGAAGAAAAACACGACTTGTTTGAGAGGTCATAACTTGCAGCAAATATTGGCCAGCACAGACCAATGTTGAATGGTCTTATATATAGACCATGTTAAACTAGTTGACTGTAAGTTAGAATTTCTAGTACTGAACCCGCTATCATAGTTTGACTTTTTTTTTTCTCTTCACTATAGGTGCAGAAATTAAAACCTTAGCTCATATCAAGATCTTTTGCAGAGTTTTTATTGCATGTGTCTTGAAGCTTGTTATAATACCATAATGCAAATATTTCCATGTATTTGTTTATGCTGTGTGGAAATCATTGACCAAGTGGCTACATGAGTCTCCATGTCGTGTAATGAAAGAGGCCCAGTGTGAAGTTGTAGTAGCCCATATATAAGGCCCAGTGTCATGTAAGAAAAACCCCATAGTTGATATTTTAAAAGTTTCATGTGTGATGTTGTATGAAGCCTTATGTGATATAAATTTGCCCAATTTGATGTTGTAAGATGTGCAGTATTATGATGTTGTCAGAGGTGCAGTGTGATGTTGTAAGAGGTACAATGTGATATTGTAAGAGGTTCAGTTTGATGTTGTAAGAGGCCCATATGGTGGTGCTCACCAATTTCGTAATTTTGCATATGGTTAGAGTTTTAAAGCAAAAGGATTTCCCTGGGTGTTCTCACTGGTTATATTGGCCATTTAAAATGGACCTTGTATCTAAGGTTCTAAGGTATAATTCAATGAAACTTTTAATTCCCGTTATTTTGGTATATTATTGATGGATGTAAATATCTGCTAACTTTGCTTGGTCATTTTCACTTCCTGGAGGTACATTATTATTTTTAAAAAAGCCGATTACTGTTTTTACATTTTATATCTTTGATAATTCATTCATTGCACTCGAAGAAGCTGTTATTGTGTAGTCTGGCAAAATTCATTTCTCCTTTGAATACGTTCCCCGATCACATTACTTTAGGGATATTAGCCTGCTACCTCGCGAATCCAGCCCTACCAAAAGACGAAAATTCGTCTTTCCTGTCTATGTCATATAGACAAATGGCAATAACTCTTGCCCCTTACCTCCCCTTGCTACCCGCTAGGTGTCGCTTCTTTAGTTTTTTAGCTTCGCTGTACGTGAAAACACGTACAATTAGACCTCCAATGAATCCAAGCCATCTTAGTGTAAATTCTGACCATCCGAAGTTAAATTTGGAATTACTGTGTTGGATAATCATTCCTCTACAGGTTGTATACATTATTTTACAATATTTTCCAATTTGAGTGACTTTGTCACCTTTTTTAGACTTCGGACCAGGTTGCAACGTGGTCAAAAGCACGCTTATGGCGGTACTAGCATGTAATACATGTAGCACTCAATAATTTCGCTTATTCCGTATGTAACGTTTACGATATTAGCGACTAATAACGTGCTGCATTGATAATTTGTGCTTTATTTATCTTCTTTGACGTTTCAGTAGACTTCAAAAAAGTCTTTGAACGACCAATTTGCGACTGTTTAATGGCGGACTTCATGTTCTAGTCACGAGTTCACGCGACACTTAATCATTTCGCTTCCTCCGTTAGTTACGTTTATGGAATAGCGACTTAATAGCGTGCTGAATTGTTAATTTGTGCTTTGTTTATCTTCTTTTCCGTTTCAGTAGACTTCGTCTATGAACGACCAGTTGCGACTATTTAATGGCGGAATTTCGTGTTGTAGTCACGAGTTCACGCGACACTAAATCATTTCGCTTCCTCCGTTAGTTACGGTTATGGTAATAGCGACTTAATAGCGTGCTGAATTGCTAAATGTGCTTTGTTTATCATCTTTTTCGTTTCAGTAGACTTCGTCTTGAACGACCCATTGCAACACGCTCACGGCGAAAACTGGTGTGGTCATTAAGAGTTAACATGGCACGGAATAATTTGACTACTCCGTTAGTAATGGTTATAGTATTATCGAATTAATAATATGCTGAATTTTTTAATTTGTGCTTTGTTCTCTTCTTTTGTCGTTTCAGTAGCAAAGTCGACAACGAAGGCATGAATGGCAAAATGGGTGTTGGCAATGTGGAAATGGAGGAAATTATGTTGACATGGTTTAGGCTGCCCAGTGGGTGTAAATTTCACCGCAGGTCCGTGCATGGCTTTCAGGCCTGTAAGTCCGGACACATGGAGTCTAGGCTGGATCAATTGGATCCATTTTATTATGCACTTTCGCCGGCCGTCCAGCTGTCCGTCCAGCCGACACGTCAGTTCAGCCGGCACTTCAGCAGGCACCAACCGGCACTAGCCGTCCATCCGGCACCGTCCGTTCAGCCCAAATGGCACCGGACGGCCAGCCGACCTTCCAGCTTGCATCAACAGGCACCGGCCGTTCAGCCCAAATGGCACCGGCCGGCCAGTCGACCTTCCAGCCTGCATCAACAGGCACCGGCCGTCCACCCGGTAACGACCGTTCAGCCCAAATGGCACCGGTCGTCCAGCCGACCTTCCAGCCGGCATCAACCGGCACCGGCCGTCCATCCGGCAACGACCGTTCAGCCCAAATGGCACCGGTCGTCCAGCCGACCTTTCAGCCGGCATCAACCTACACCGGCCGTCCATCCGGCAACGACCGTTCAGCCCAAATGGCACCGGTCGTCCAGCCGACCTTCCAGCCGGCATCAACCTGCACCGGCCGTCCATCCGGAAACGACCGTTCAGCCCAAATGGCACCGGTCGTCCAGCCGACCTTCCAGCCGGCATCAACCTGCACCGGCCGTCCATCCGGCAACGACCGTTCAGCCCAAATGGCACCGGTCGTCCAGCCGACCTTCCAGCCGGCATCAACCGGCACCGGCCGTCCATCCGGCAACGACCGTTCAGCCCAAATGGCACCGGTCGTCCAGCCGACCTTTCAGCCGGCATCAACCTACACCGGCCGTCCATCCGGCAACGACCGTTCAGCCCAAATGGCACCGGTCGTCCAGCCGACCTTCCAGCCGGCATCAACCGGCACCGACCGTCCATCCGGCAACGACCATTCAGTCCAAATGGCACCGGCCTTCCAGCGGGCATTAACCTGCACATGCTGTACATCGGATTTACGGAGATTATAGTGATGTACCCGTCAGTCAATCTGTACTACTGGTTATATATCACTACCAGGAGAGAGATGTTATAGATGAATCTCCATCCAATCAGACCATTCGAGAGGCAGGTGCCGGTCATAGCCGGACCTTCGCCGACATTCCGGCCGACCATATACCAGACAAATCAGTCGGTATTGCCGGTGTACACCTCCCGTCACGTCAAATACGTGACAGTGTGATTTTAAAACAAGGGAGAATTAGTGACATTATCAGAGATGACGGAATTGAGTTATCTATGCCACTTGGTATGCGCTACCCAGATATGGCAGCTTTACCAGAACAGGACTTTCAGGCCGACCATTCGCCAGTTCAATCAGCCGGCAGTGCCGGCCGTCCATATGTTCACGGCTTCTCAACAAGGGAGATTTAGTGAAAGTGTCAATTATGACAGAATTGCGTCATCTAGGTCACCTGGTATGCTGTACAGATATGCAAGCTGTACCAGAACAAACATTCCCTCTGAGCGGATGGTAGATGGGCGCGCAGTGCTGGCCGCACTACACAAGCATTATGGAGATTTATATTAAAATGATGACAATTCCGCTGCGAATGGATGCCTGAGTTGACCAGAACACGACTCAGCACACAGTGAGTGTGACGAAACACTTTCAGCCGTCCACAGATCAGGTCATGGGCCGGACTGAGCTTAGTGCCACGGCCGCAGAATAAAAGATTTATAGGTTGTTGGGAACTTCAGAATGCCCAACACCTCCTACTGCCTTTCAAGACTACACAATTCAGGCATCTGTAGAACTTGAATGAGGAAGAGACGATGTCCTTCCTGCTTCTTCCTCAGTCGGGAAAAAATTCAGGAAGCTAACTTCCAGCGACGTTCTAGTGTAGCTGGTACGAAAACTCCATCAGACGCCTTCAGTACTGATCTCAAATGCCACGTCAAAGCTAGTCCGAAACGTAGTCGATACGTCTTCATTGTTAGACTTGACTTCACTAGCCGTTTTTTATTCCAACTCCCTAGGCAAATCCAGCCATGACCACGCTTGTGAAGTGAAGGCCTGGATTGCTAGAGTTGTTAACAGGGCAGCTCACCATTCTATGACCAATGCGTTGACTGCTTCTGCCAACTTCGACCTGATACGACGTGATGTCTGTAGGTGGTCCACGTCGCGCAGGCCCCATCGTACTCGGATTTTACGGATGTCTCAGTTTGGGACACCTTTACACTTTGGGGGAAAATTGAAAAAGTTTGGAGGCAGGCAGCTCAGGAACTGCCCCTCCAACTCGTCGCCCAACTTTTGCAGGCGTTTCGAAACAATCATCCCCTGACACAGCGGAGGGATGATGGGCGGACCGGGGAAAAGGGATCCTTATAATCAAATGTGTAATATAGATCCCAACCCAATGCTGGGAGTCAACAGTCTAATCAAGCTAGACGGCAACCATACAGAGGCGGCAAGAACCAAAGTTTCTCAGCCTTCACGCCTCCTAACTCTAGACGTTAACAGACCCTGCCCACCGCCAGCGGACTGCCTACTTGTGGGCAGCCGCCACCTGCAATTTCAGGACCACTGGACCACTTTATTACCTTAAAACATTTGGGTGATTCAGGTCATTTCGGAGGGACTTGGGACTTCATTTATCCATCCCCTCCTCTGTCCTCCTCTCCCCTCTTCATGGATGTATCATCAGACCGGGATAAGGATGCCTTTATATATATATATTTATATCTTAATAAACCTGGAATAGCTGAGGTTTTATTCATGGCTGTTTCTTATCCAGAGGCCGTTCATCGACCTGAGCCGCCTCAACCACCCTGAAAGTCAATGTGGCGATGGCGTGATCAAACCATCCGACGGGTATGCTGTCAGTCTAGATATGACCGACGCGCATTTCACTTCCCTATCCCACGAGTAGCGGACATTTCTCCGTTGTGCTTGTCGGGACTCGGTTTATCAGTTCCATGTCATACCTTTTGGCCTCAACTTAAGCCCTTGGGCTAGTACCAAGGTTATGGATTACGTCGTCACCCTGTTCCGCTCGACTTCATCTATTGCGTCGGCAGTATATTTGGACGACATCCTCCAGAAACATCTGTCAAGTTCTACTCTGCTCAAAGGCAGAAACGATCTTATATCACTTTACATCATATAGGCTTTCTCGTGAACTGGATAAAGTCTGATCTCTGTCCAATCCGGATTTTCGGTCCATCTGGGTGTGGAGTTTCTCCCGATCTGAATCTGGTAAGGCTTCCTCGAGTTTGCGATCATCCAGATAATTGCACTCGTAGAGTCCGTTTCCAACAGGATGCGCATTTAGCAAGAGAGTTGCAGATCCTCGGATTATTCAATGCGGCAGCAGACTTGATTCCGCTCAGCCGTCCTTTTATGCGCCCTTTACAAAGGACGTTGCTAGCGTAATTTCGCCCTTTTCAAGTCCCTTCGATCCCACAGTCATGCTCACGCCAGAGATACGATCACTCTTGAGTCAGTGGCACAACCCCTGTGGGCTGTCCACAGGGATTACTCTGGAGATACCCCAAGCGGGGATAACGGTATGTTCCGCCACTAGTACCTACGGTTGGGGTGCCCACCTGTTGCCGGACTTCGATACTGTCAGCGGCACGTGGGTGCCAAGGGCGAGCCCTTTCCACATCAACCTTTCAGAAATAACAGCTGTCATCAACGCCTTTCATTTCGGGCAGGATCAACTCTTATTACAAACTGCCCTCATTATGTCAGACAACTCTGTGGTGGTGCCTTGCCTCAAAACATGGGGACACCAATCACCAGACCTGTGCAATCTGAGCTGGCAGTTTCTACATTGGTTCGACAATCTGCACCTCAATGTACAATTCCGACACTTGGCTGACACTCTATCTAGTCATTCACACAGAATGGTCACTCCATCAATCGGACTTTCTTCCAATTGACACACTTTGGGGACGTCCGATGATTGATCTTTTGCAACAAGGTGGAATCGCAAGTTGTCCACCTTTCATCTCACAGGTTCCAGACCCAGAAGCTTGGGTCGTGGATGCTCGATCAATCAGCTGGGAAGGGTTGTGGTCATTCTCCTACCCTCCCACGGTCTTGGTACTGAAATTAATCCAGAAGTTAAGGGGTCAGAACTGTCAGATGGTTCTGATTGCCCCTCTCAGATGAAACAACTCCTGGGTCTCCGATCTACTCAATCTAGGCGATAGATCTACCCAGGAAGATTACAGTCAGCACAAGTATTCGCAAGCAACCGCGGCCAGGGGTGTTCCACCCCTGTCCGGACCGTCTTTATGTTCAAGCTTGGCTCTTGTCCAGACAGCCTTGCAAGACAAACAATTTAAATCTTTGATTGCGGAGAGAATCTCGAGAGCAAGAAGGCCCTCTACTCTGAAGGTTTACGAGGGCAAGTGGCATGTTTTCAGGGACTGGTACCATATCATTCACATTGTTCCTCTGAGTGTCACAATCCCTCAACTGGCCAACTTTTCTCTGGCTTTTCGAGGAGAAACAGCTGGCTCCAGTTATTATCAAATGCTACCACTCCATGATATCAGACACATTCCGCCATTCTGGTACATGTGCTATCAGCCATGACAAAGATTTGTCAGATCTTTTAGACACTTTAAAAATTCAATCGACTTATATCCCTCACCCTGTTTCCAAATGGAATCTGTCCTGGGTTTTAACATGACTCAATTCAGACAGTATTGAGTCTTTAACCCACGATTAGTTAAAGCTACTATCATACAAATTGGGTTTCTTGATAGTCTTAGCTTCAGCATGCAGGGTGAGCGAGTTACATGTCCTTTCTAGTGACCCGAACTCTCTTCCGTTCCGATCAGAGGGTTTGATGGTCCTCTTGACGCAGCCAGGCTTCGTAGTCCAAAATAGATTACCATACATTGGCGATCAACGAGTCGTCATTAGCTCGCTTTCTTTATAGATAAGTCAGGATCAACAGCCATGTAAGATCCTGTTTGTGCACTCTAGCACCATTTCAATGCATAGAGGTGAGTCAGGTCACATACAAGCACCTCTTTCTTCTGGTGATAGCTGGGACATGATATATCACCATTCAAGCCCTTGCTTCATGGCTGTAGTGGGTTATACGCTCTGCGTACTTTGAAAATTCGCAAATCAGTCACCTTATAGAAGCTGTTGGCTGACATGCAGAGTCAACTTTCTACAGTTTTATCTTCAAGTTTGTACTCGCAGAGGCAAACATTGATTCTAGTAGGTCCGGTGTTGGCAGCCCAGACACCCACCAGACCCATGTGCAACAATCAGCACAGCCTATTAGCTTCGCTGGATTTGCCAGATAAATTTTCGTAGGTAAGAAGATTTCAATAACTATCTTCTTAACCGTATAAAGGGGTCACATATCACGTGACCCTGGGCTGTGTTGCTGATTGAAAATTAGGAAACCGGGTTATCATTCACATGGGGAATCCAGCCATCATTCCCTAGAGGATACCCGGGTGGAGGTCGGATGCTCCGCATTCCCTCCTCCTATTACTTATTCTCCTAAAGTAATGTGATGGGGGAACGTATTCAAAGGAGAAAGCAAATTTTTTAGTAAATTATGTTTCTCCGAGAATACTTACCCGATCACATTACAAAGAAACCCTCCCAACCACCCCGCCATGCGAGCATCCTCGTGTTTTATATACCGCTCAGCTTAAAAACTAAAGAAGCGACACCTAGCGGGTAGCAAGGGGAGGTAAGGGGCAAGAGTTATTGCCCTTTGTCTATATGATATAGACAGGAAAGATGAATTTTCGTCTTTTGGTAGGGCTGGATTCGCGAGGTAGCAGGCTAATATCCCTAAAGTAATGTGATCAGGTAAGTATTCTCGGAGAAACATAATTTACAAAAAAATTTGCTTTTCCCTATTTTAATAACTACAGTCCTACCCGTTTATGTTGACATCCTTGGGCCCGAGGAAATATTGTAGACATAGGCGAACATCGAGATAAGTGTTGGGGGGGGGGGGTCTGAAAAAAGATAAAGTTAAAATTTGTCAGCAAAGGGTGACCTGTTGTCAGTGAATAGCATTTAGACTCTGAGAAAACAATGCAAATTTTGAGTACATGAAGACAGAATCAGTGTGAAATACATTTGATATTGACAAATTACATTTTGGTTACCTTTGTGTAGTAAAATCCAAATTAAAATATTGCATTGATCACATCCTGATACGAAAAATGTTACGATATTCAATGTTGGCATTAGCACATGGTTGGATAGTTGTCATTTACATGCATCATGTACGTGTACTTAAATTGGCATCGATTTTGGTCAGTGTTCCCATCTTATTGAGGCTACCAAGGGGATGGGGCTATTCACAGGGAAGTGAAAAACTGTCAACAGTACATGTATTCTCCTCAAAAACTTTTGTATCCGACATTATGACGAACATTTAAGTGACTGAACCAACCACTTGCTGCAGCAAAGTTCTCCACTAAGTTTTTTTGCAAATGCTTCGTTGAACCATTTTGATGCTTCCTCCATGTCTTCAAATGTAGCAGTCTTGCTTCTCCCTTTGGGGAGCGCAGTTACCTTCAACGTAGTCTTTCTTTATAGACTCAGCAGCTTTCATCCTTCCTGAACAGGTGTTATTTTTAAGTGAAAAAATTTCACAGACCTCTTTGCAAGATGTTTGTCCCTTAACTTTCTTAACAACCAGATATTTAGTTTCCAGAGACTAAATTTAATTTGCGTTTTACCCTGCTGTTGGTAGCCATCATAAATGTAAATAAAGTTAAAAACGAAACTTTCACAGCAAAAAAAATAAAATTGTTTTAAACACTTTCAAAGGTCTTGGAAACGCATAATCCGTATTTTTACGCAATTTTTATATATGGGATTCAGAAAATCATGTCCTCTGTATGCATCAATTTCCTGGACCATAAATTTATGGGCTTGCTAGTCCTGCTTCGACCTCCTATTGATTGGGAATTTGTGTTCATCAATTGATCCTTTTAGCTGTGCTGATATTTACAATCAGAAAATTCAGTGGCTGAAAGACCCACAGATGTACATGTCATTGTAAGAGTACATATGAAGAACATGACCCACAAGCTAGGCGGCAAGATCAAAGACTTAACTAGCTGCAGAGTGGTGAGAAAATGTACTGCTATAACTTTTTTTAATCCGACCGTGACATCAAAAGCCTGGCAGCAAGATCAACTACTTGTTGAACAAAGTATGGGTTGGAACTGGCAGCTGGTCGACATGAACGATTAGGCGGGAAAATTGTAGTCTGGCAGCAAGATCAAGTAATTGTTGAACAAAGTATTGGTCTTAACTGGCAGCTTGTCGACATAAATGTTTTGAAAACAATCGAATTGTTCAAGCTGGGACCAAGGGCTTCTGTTACGTTTTTCTTTTATCTCGACATCGACATAAGCATAACAATTTGATAGTAATATTAGACCAAGGGACCTGGACTTTTCTTTTTTGTCGACATAGGCGGCTTGTCGAGATAAGTGATGTCGATATAAACAGGTAAGACTGTACTAAAAATAGTGTATTTTATACTAATTCTGGCAGATTGTTTTTTAGCACAAGGGAGCAGTTCCACAAGTTCAACATCCAATGAAATTTCAATCACTGTGCATAAAAGTAAAAAAGAAGCATATCAACATTCTCTCCATAAAGCATGTTGCAAATGTAAACAACTTACCTTAGACCCACCACATTCTCAGAAGTTCATAATATCTGTAGAACACCCCCATGTAATGTTGTAAGATGTCCATATGCGATGTTATAGGCCACCTTGTTTCTTGTAAGAGACAATTGATGTTTAACTCATTTGCTTTGGGATTCATCCCATGATGTTCTTGTAGCGTTTAACGCCATTTGTAAGCACATTATAGGCTTTACATGGCGGCCAGTATTAATGGTTGAGGAAGAACCTGGGAAAACCCACAGAAAAGAACCACTGACCCATGAGAAGCTACTGGCAAGCTTTCTCACATACCCACATTGGCTGAATCTGAGACTCAAACCTACACGGAAATAGGTGAGATGGCAGTGATTTTTAACAGAGAGCGCTTTAGACCACTTGGCCACTCAGGGCCCCTACCCCATGATGTAGTTTCAGTTGAGAAGTTCTTTTTAAAAGAGTGTAGCTTATAAAAAGTATTGTTTCATGTTTGTTTTCTGTGTTGTTATTAGGATACCTAAACATACCCAGCAGTGTGTATCCAAACTTGTACTACTTTATGTGCTTTTGGTCAGTTAGGAGTTTATGTGATGAAAAATGATGTACTCTGTTATAAATTGTGTTTTGTTTTTCTTTTGTTGAATGATAGTGATATTTTTGTTTTCACTTTTAACACAAAATTGGCTATATTTTACGGAGTGGCTGGGAGCTGAGTGTGTTTCCAAGGAGACACCAAGGCAGCTGTTCCATGCTGTTCAGGAAAGGTATAAACCTACGGTCCTTGTCTTATGAGCTCGATACATTACTGGCTGATACATTACTAGCTGATACATTACTGGCTGATACATTACTAGCTGATACATTACTGGCTGATACATTACTGGCTGATACATTACTAGCTGATACATTACTAGCTGAGCCACCTGGCTCTCAAATTGTAAATAGAATATGCACGGTACTGACATTGGATAAATGCCATGCCTTTGCAGTCTTTTATTGACAAATTTTACTGCATCAGATTGTGGAAAAAATTGCAAACAATGAATTCAGTTTTTTATAATAAGTATTACATGTTATATGTTACATTCATAGTGGAATGTAGTGTCTCACCACTGTTGAGGGACAATGCAAAGTCATTCCTGCAGAATACATCTTAACTTTCAATGCTTTCTGAACTCCTTAGTAAGTTTCTGTGTCTGGTTCCTTGTCACAAATTGTGGACAAACATTTTTAATGCATTTTTACGTGACAAATAGTTTACTGGGGACCGTACTATCTGTGTTGTGTGCAACAGGATTCTTAGCTATAGGTTGTGATCTGATTAGCTGTATACAATTTGCGACAGGACCTCAAGCTTAGGTTCAGTTCTTATTTTATTTTTATTTTTACATTGCAGTTAGTGTT
Organism: Unio pictorum; assembly: GCA_030141615.1. Classification (NCBI taxonomy): domain Eukaryota; kingdom Metazoa; phylum Mollusca; class Bivalvia; order Unionida; family Unionidae; genus Unio; species Unio pictorum. The sequence continues at coordinate 114,922 of JARLTB010000116.1, read as the reverse complement.
GCGATTGTAAGCTGAAATTTTTTTATGCTTACAAGCAATAAGACAAGTGTGGGTTCATGCTCTATTTGTATATACTTACAGGCAATAGGACAAGTGTGGGTTAATGCTCTATTTGTATATACTTACAGGCAATAGGACAAGTGTGGGTTCATGCTCTATTTGTATATACTTACAGGCAATAGAACAAGTGTGGGTTCATGCTGTATCTTATATTCTGTAGCAGATAGTTTGCTGGTTGTGATATGATTATCCATATATATTTACAGACAACATGACCCCCAGCTATGGGTTCAGGCCTTATCATATTTTGCCAAGAAGGAAGAAAGCTGTAAACCTCAACTCATGGAGGTCCTCTCCAGTATCCTTTAACAATAATTCATTGTGTCTTTCACATAAGCATAAATTTACATCGCATATTCCAGTATCCTTTAACAATAATTCATTGTGTCATTCACATAAACATAAATTTACATTGCAGTTTCCAGTATCCTGTAAAATGAATTCATTATGTCATTCACATAAGCATACATTTACACTGTATATTTGTACTAGAATTATTTTCTTTGTAATTATATATTTTCAAGAGTTTTGACATTATCATCATCACATTTTTATATTATCATTACACATTTTTATATTATCATTACACATTTTCTTCATCATCATACCTTATCATCATACAATGGTATCATCATTACCACCATACATTGTCTTCATCATTATACAATAGTGTCATCAATATCATACTTTGTCATTAAAATTGTATGTTTTCATCATCAACATCATCATCATAATTTCTTTTGTCATCATTAAAACTTTTCACAATGGAGAATTTTATAACAAATGTATAGCTTTTTGTTTACTAAATATAGTGAGGATAATCAAGGACGACTTAAAATCAGCACTTTGTGAAAAATATGTACAGGAAAGAAAACTCCTTGCATGGTATCTTAATGGGACTCCAAGATGGGAAAAAGCTACTCCTTGTTTGTTAATATCGGTCTGGCTATATCAGGCAGAATAAATGGGAACTAAGTACCTTTCCCAAGAACACCATTAGGCAGCCAAGCTAGGTGAAACATTTTGATCTTTTATGTCAACTTGTTTCAAGTATCTTCCTAAAGATGAAATAATTTTTTCCTCTACTGTTTTTATACTACCAACAATACTTTTTTTTACTGTTTTTGTACTACCAATAATTAATTTTTGTACAGTTTTGCACTACCAATAATTCATTTCTGTATTGTTTTTGGATTACCATTAATTCTTTTCTGTAGTGACTTTAATTTTCCAAATAATTCATTTCTGTACTGCCTTTGTATTACCAATAATTCATTTCTGTATCGTCTTTGTACTAACAATAATTAACATCTGAATTGTCTTTGTACTAACAATAATTCATTTCTGTACTGTATTTGTACTAATAGTAATTCATTTCTGTACTGACTTTATACTACCAATAATTCATTTCCATACTGTATTTGTACTAATAGTAATTCATTTCTGTACTGTCTTTATACTACCAATAATCCATTTCTCTATTGTCTTTATACTACCAATAATTCTTTTCTATACTAAATTTATACTACCAATAATTCTTTTCTATACTAAATTTATACTACCAGTAATTCTTTTCTGTTGTCTTTATACTACCAATAACTCTTTTCTATACAGAATTTATACTACCAATAATTCTTTTCTGTTTTTATACTACCAGTATTTCTTTTCTATACTGTCTTTATACTACCAATAATTCTTTTCTATATTGTCTTTATACTACCAATAAGTCTTTTCTATAATGTCTTTATACTACCAATAATTCTTTTCTACTATCTTTATACTACCAATAATTCTTTTATATACTGTCTTTATACTACCAATAATCCATTTCTCTATTGTCTTTATACTACCAATAATTCTTTTCTATACTAAATTTATATTACCAATAATTCTTTTCTATACTAAATTTATACTACCAATAATTCTTTTCTGTTGTCTTTATACTGCCAATAACTCTTTTCTATACTGAATTTATACTACCAATAATTATTTTCTGTTTTTATACTACCAATATTTCTTTTCTATACTGTCTTTATACTACCAATAATTCTTTTCTATACTGTCTTTATACTACCAATAAGTCTTTTCTATACTGAATTTATACTACCAATAAGTATTTTCTATACTGTCTTTATACTACCAATAATTCTTTTCTATACTGTCTTTATACTACCAATAATTCTTTTCTACTATCTTTATACTACCAATAATTCTTTTCTATACTGTCTTTATACTACCAACAATTCTTTTCTATACTGTCTTTATACTACCAATAAGTCTTTTCTATACTGAATTTATACTACCAATAAGTATTTTCTATACTGTCTTTATACTACCAATAATTCTTTTCTATACTGTCTTTATACTACCAATAATTCTTTTCTACTATCTTTATACTACCAATAATTCTTTTCTATACTGTCTTTATACTACCAATAATTCTTTTCTATACTGTCTTTATACTACCAATAAGTCTTTTCTATACTGAGTTTATACTACCAATAAGTATTTTCTATACTGTCTTTATACTACCAATAATTCTTTTCTATACTGTCTTTATACTACCAATAATTCTTTTCTACTATCTTTATACTACCAATAATTCTTTTCTATACTGTCTTTATACTACCAATAATTCTTTTCTACTATCTTTATACTACCAATAATTCTTTTCTATACTGTCTTTATACTACCAATAATTCTTTTCTACTATCTTTATACTACTAATAATTCTTTTCTATACTGTCTTTATACTACCAATAATTCTTTTCTATACTGTCTTTATACTACCAATAATTCTTTTCTATACTGTCTTTATACTACCAATAATTTTTTCTACTATCTTTATACTACCAATAATTCTTTTTTATACTGTCTTTATACTACCAATAATTCTTTTCTATACTGTCTTTATACTACCAATAAGTCTTTTCTATACTGTCTTTATACTACCAATAATTCTTTTCTATACTGTCTTTATACTACCAATAAGTCTTTTCTATACTGAATTTATACTACCAATAAGTATTTTCAATACTGTCTTTATACTACCAATAATTCTTTTCTATACTGTCTTTATACTACCAATAATTCTTTTCTACTATCTTTATACTACCAATAATTCTTTTCTATACTGTCTTTATACTACCAATAATTCTTTTCTACTATCTTTATACTACCAATAATTCTTTTCTATACTGACTTTATACTACCAATAATTCTTTTCTATACTGTCTTTATACTACCAATAATTCTTTTCTACTATCTTTATACTACCAATAATTCTTTTCTATACTATCTTTATACTACCAATAATTCTTTTCTACTATCTTTATACTACCAATAATTCTTTTCTATACTGTCTTTATACTACCAATAATTCTTTTCTATGCTGTCTTTATACTACCAATATTTTTTCTATACTGTCTTAATGCTGTCATAACTCTTCTATGTACAGTCTTTTTATTACCCATAATTCTTTTATATACTCCCTGTAAGCTACCAATTTTTACCCAGCCATATTTAATTGCAGTTTATCATTTTTTGAACGATCCCTGTAGAGCACACCAAGTAATGATAAATAAAATTCACCATACTAAAGGCTCCATTTTAAAGATTATCAATAAATCAGTTCAGAAAATAAAAATTACAGCATATTAAGAATTGATTTCCAGAAAGCTATATATGTTAATAATAAGTTGATATATTAGTGCAACATAGCAAAATTGTTCCAAGAAAACCAGAATGACCACTCTTTGAATTTAAAATTCTCAAATCAAATAATAAACAGTTGAAATTGTCCAGTGTGTTATGAATTAGAATTGGCCTCCATGCTCTTATTAGACAGATTGGCATCCATGCCATCATGAGACGGAATTGGCTTCCATACCATCATGAGACAGAATTGACCTCAATGCTCTCATGAACAGAATTGACCTCATTGCCATCATGAGACAGAATTGGCCTCCATACCATTATGAGACAGAATTGATCTCCATGCCAGCATGAGACAGAATTGACCTCAATCCTCTCATGAACAGAATTGACCTCATTGCCATCATGAGACAGAATTGGCTTCCATACCATCATGAGACAGAATTGACCTCGATGCTCTCATGAACAGAATTGACCTCATTGCCATCATGAGACAGAATTGGCCTCCATACCATTATGAGACAGAATTGATCTCCATGCCAGCATGAGACAGAATTGACCTCAATCTTCTCATGAACAGAATTGACCTCATTGCCATGATGAGACAGAATTGGCCTCCATACCAACATGAGACAGAATTGACCTCCATGCCAGCATGAGACAGAATTGGCCTCCATGCCATGATGAGACAGACTTGGCCTCCATACCATCATGAGACAGAATTGACCTCAATGCCATCATGAGATAGAATTGGCCTCCATGCCATCATGTGACAGAATTGGCATCCATACCATCATGAAACAGAATTGGCCTCAATACCATCATGAGATAGAATTGGCCTCCATGCCATCATGTGACAGAATTGGCATCCATGCTCTCATGAGACAGAATTGACCTCAATACCATCATGAGATAGAATTGGCCTCCATACCATCATGTGACAGAATTGGCATCCATGCTCTCATGAGACAGAATTGGCCTCCATGCCATCATGAGACAGAATTTACCTCAATACCATCATGAGACAGAATTGACCTCAATACCATCATGAGATAGAATTGGCCTCCATGCCATCATGAGACAGAATTGGCCTCCATGCCATCATGAGACAGAATTTACCTCAATGCCATTATGAGACAGAATTGGCCTCCATGCCATCACAAGACAGAATATGACCTCCATGCTTTCATGAACAGAATTGACCTCATTGCCATCATGAGACAGAATAGGCCTCCATACCATGATGAGACAGAATTGACCTCCATGGCATCATGAGATAGAATTGGCCTCCATGCTCTCATGAGACAGAATTGGCATCCATGCCATCATGAGACAGGATTTGCCTCCATGCTCTCATTATACAAACTTGACCTCCATGCTTATGCCAGAACAGCTTGAGGAACGGGTATTTTGACAATGTACAATACACATGGCTTTGTGTTCCTGGTGTTTTTGTTTGTTTATTGTTTTTTTTGCCTATTTAGTTTAGATAAAAATGAAAAATCTTCTAATCTATTTGCAGAGGTATGTCATCAGAAATAGTTATTGCTAAAAGTTCTGTTTTTTTTATATATTTTTTGGTTCACAGAAACTACATACATTGTGTTTTGTACACAGTAGTTGCTTTGTACTTGTGATTAATATCTTTTATGCCAAATATTTGGATTGGTGAATTTGAAAAATGTCACATCGTTATTCATGTTCGGTCACATTTACTTTGTTTAATTATTATCAGTGTTATAGCTATGGTGGCGCTCTACAGTTTCGTACTTTGCATAGGGTTAGAATTTTAAAGAAAAATAATTTTCTGGGATTTCTTCACTGGTTATACTGGCAATATAATAAAGACTTTGTATATCTTAGGTGTTGGGAGAAGAACTTTCAATTCCCTTTATTTTGATGTATGATTGATGGGTGTACTTTAGGTTCTAGAGTATACAGCTTGGGCTAACTTAAGATGTGCTCATGTAAAAAAAACTGCTAGCTCCGCATGGTCATTTTCACTCCCTGGACTTCAGAGGTAAATTGTAGAAAAATGGTTCAATAACTTTTTTTACTTTTCAGATGTTTTGTAATTTGTTCATTGCACTTTCAGAAGCTGCTATTGCCTACTTCAGCAAAATTCGTTTTCCCTAGTTTAATAACTGCTAAAGTTAGTGTATTTTTGATTAATTCTGGCTAATTTTTCAAGCACATGGGAGCATCCATTTTGTTTTACCATGTGCTTAGATCATTTACAATTTTCACAAGTGCAGTATCCAAAGAAATATCAGCCATATTACATCAAATTAGCATTGAGATATGCCAACATTATCTCATTGTGCATGTTACAAATGCAAACAACTTCACCTCACATACGTCACTATCTGAAAAGTACATATTAACTGGTGAGCGCCCCCTATACTAATTAATACAACTGGATATATACCAGTAGTTTGAATATGTGACAATTTGTTAACTTGAACCCTACTTAGCATTATAAATGGCCACAGGAGAGATTAGTCAACTTAAAACTTGAATCCTGTTCATCTTGATCTCTGGTTCATTTACATCCTCCTTTTCTGCTTCTTCTTCTTCCTCTTTCACCATTATGGTCAGATTTATTTTTACATGTTAAATGATTATATTGGACATTGGCTAATGCATGAGTATGTTTCTCTGAATTAATTTCAGTTTTATGTTTCAGCCATTTTTTTAACTTCATTGTCAAATGATTATAATTTTAAATCAGTTTTTTAACTATATGAAAACGTCTAGGTAATAAATCATGAATTAAGAGGCTTATATCTCTTTCACATTTAGCTACAATAATTGATGTGTGACAAAAGAATTTGAAACTTTCCTTATCTGTGCTTAGACATTGACAAGAGGAATCTATTGCCGCCATTGCTAGTCATCGAGACCTTGGCTCACAACTCGACTGCAACATTGTCTATTATTAAAGATTATATAATACGCCGTCTTCAGCTTGAAAATGACCAGATTGCTGAGGATGAACGACTAATCAAACAGTATCGAGAAGATACAGAGAAGAAGAGAAAGCAAATAGAGGAGCTAAAAACAACGTAAATTGGACCTTTTTATTGTGATTCCTTTAATCAATTTCCTTCATACATTGCTATGATGGCCAGATTCACCTGGAAAACCTTTGATAGTGAGACAATAATTAAGGACTCCCACAGAGTCTGTCTTGTCTAGCTTTCATTTGTTAGACATGACCTTGCTAAGGAAAGACCTGAATCTGATTAGTAGCTGCAATCACTTCACAACATTCGACCAATACATACAAATTTGTTATGATGTCTAAATTCACCTGGAAAACCTTTGATAGTGAGACAATAATTAAGGGCAGACTCCCACAGGGATCTCCCATGCAGATGTATAAACAAATTTGTCTTGTGCTAAACTAACAATAGAATAATTTCATCCTTTTGGTAATCATGCTTCTTCTGGTTGACACATTAGAGCTGACCATTCCCTCTTCTCAAAACTATTATCCTAATGTAATGTGATCAAGTAATGTTTAATGGATAAAAATCAGTTGGTAAGTCATATTTTTCTCACTTACCTGATTACATTAAATAATCCCCATCCCATTTCCACAAAAAAACGTTATTCCTGGTAATGTGGTCAGAGAAGTATTCTTAAAGAAATCTAATTTACTATTTTGATAAATGCTTTCTGTTAATAGCTGAGTTATGATTTCAGATGTTTTGTCATTTTCATGCTGTGGGACCTCAGTTGGCTGCACGGTCTAAAGCGCTTGCCTTTGCAAATCATTGCCTTCTCACCTCTGTTCGTATGGGTTTGAGTCTTGATGGTTCTTAACTGGGGTTTTGTCAGGTTCTTCCTTCACCAATAATGCTGGCCACCATGTATAACCTATCTTGTGCTCAGAAATGGCATGAAACCCAATACAACATTTTCATAGCAACAGCAATTGCACCAAGCAATACAGATGTATATTATGGAATACAGTTGAGCTCACATAAAAAGGAAACTCTAGAGCCAAGTAACCATTGTTATTCTTGAAAATAAAATTGAATTCACTGTAAACATTATTATTAGACTTTGGTATTTTAGTAGAACTATTAGACTTGTTAAAAAATTTGAGTTGGTATTGTATTAGAACTATTTACAGCTTTAGACTAGTTTCATTATTAGACTTGTTGTTTTATTAGAATTAGTTACAGCCTTAGACTGGTTACATTATTAGACTTTTGTTTTATTAGAATTATTTACAGCTTTAGACTGGTTACATTATTAGACTTGTTGTTTTATTAGAATTAGTTACAGCCTTAGACTGGTTACATTATTAGACTTTTGTTTTATTAGAATTATTTACAGCCTTAGACTGGTTACATTATTATAATTGTTGTTTTATTATAACTATTTACAGCCTTAGACTGGTTACATTATTAGACTTTTTGTTTTATTAGAATCATTTACAGCCTTAGACTGGTTACATTATTAGACCTTTTGTTTTATTAGAATTATTTAAAGATCAGTAGAAGAACCTTTCTTTATTTTAATACATGAAGAACATTAAAAAATTTGAAAACTCTGGAAAGGTACATTTTCATATATAATTTTTTTTTCCAGGGCCAAAATTTTCCAGAACAGCAAGTGCAGTATTTGTAGTCATCCATTAGAACTTCCCTCTGTTCACTTCCTGTGTGAACCTCATTCATTCCATCAGCAGTAAGTATTCACTCCAAACGCAGACTTTTTCCAGTACTTCTTCTGATTTACAATAAAGACAATGTCACATGTGGAAATCATAATCATGTGGGGGTGGGACGTAGGGGGATTTTGAAGTATGGGGGATGGTGACTAAGACCAAGTAGTTTGTATGTACATAACACAAACTATAGTATAACTACTATAAGTAAAACTTGGCAAAATCTATAATATTCACACACCTTGTTGTATGAATTTAAAAATAATACGTATCAAGGATATAGAAATGCATAAAACTTAGTCGTTTATTCAGTCAATTTATATTTTATAGCCTGATGGTCACCAGGGTCCCCTAACACTGTCAATTTGATGCTGTTTCAAAGCCACTGATGCTGCCAAAATAATCGAGCAAAATCATACCTATGCACTGGGGAGGAGGTTGAGACTCCATTCATCAAGGGAGGAATGGGAATTAAAAATGGTTAATTTTTGGCATGCATGCTAACAGTAATTTAGAACACAGAGATTTATATTGTTTCTGGAAAACTTCAGTAAATATAGCTTTGTTGTGCTTACTGAATCTTGCAAAGCATACCGTGATGGCATTAAATTGAAGCCATGTTACCCACACATATAAATTTGAAAACCTTTACTTTTATGGGGTCTAGCAACTTAGAAAATTTTAATTTCCAGACTTTGAAAATGAGGAATCCAGGATAATGGGCTATGGGATTGTATTAGCCCAGACAATAAACATTTATGTGAGTATTAGTTTATTGGTTATGGGATTTGATTAGCCCAGACAATAAATATTTCTGTGAGTATTAATATATTGGTTATGGGATTTGATTAGCCCAGACATACACATTTATGTGAGTATCAATCTATTGGTTATGTGAATACTAAACTGTTTGAATTGTTGAAGGAATTCTATTGAATCTACAGAAGGAATTCCATAAAGTCTACAGAATGAATTCTATTAAGTCATCAAAAGGAATTATATTGAGTCTACAGAAGGAAATCTATTGAATGTACAGAAAGAATTATATTGAGTCCTCAAAAGGAATTCAAGAGTCTACAGAAGGAATTCTATTGAGTCTACAGAAGGAATTCTATTGAGTCTACAGAAGGAATTCTATTGAATGTACAGATGTAATTATATTGAGTCATTGCCAGTAGCTTCTCGTGGGTCAGTGGTTCTTTCCATGGTTTTCCACGGGTTCTTCCTCCACCATTAATACTGGCCGCCATGTTTAGCCTATATTGTGCTGAAAAATGGCATTAAACCATAAAAAAGCAAACCAAAACAATATTAAGTCATCAAATAGAATGATATAGGATACAGAAGGAACTCTACTGAGTCATCACATGGAACTCTACTGAGTCTACAGTAGGATTATGTTTTGCTAAGAACTTTTTGAAAATATTAACTCTTGAAAAGTATTGAATAATGGTATTTAATTTACTTACCACAAAGTTAATAGTCTTTTGTAAGTTCTTGTACTTATTACAGTACTGCTTTCCAAACTGTTTCAAATGAAATAATGCTTGTACACCAGAAAATTAGGTCTGTGTATTTAATATGATCTTTGTAGCAAGTGTTTTACTGTTCTCAGGTGTTTGGAGAGCTATGCAGAGAATGACACAGAATGTCCAGTCTGCCTGCCAGAAAACAGGTAAAAGACCACATGTCCAGTCTGTCCGCTACAAAAGTTATAAAGGACTATGTCCACTCCAATTATACATCTTTTCCTAAGCCAGATGTGTGTCATTTTAATTCTTTTTTTATTTTATTGCGCAAATTTTTATCATGTTGAAAGTTTGAAATACCCTACATGAGCTGGGAATGAGATGTAGTATTATGAAATTACAAATTCGATGCTTAGCAGTCTTGCAAGAAAATTAGTGTTCAATACTTCCTTATAAAAGTCTTGCTAATTGTTTTCTTTCAGGTTTAGACAAATTATTGTACACTATTAAAGGAAAGTTCAAGAAAATGACATCTAATTGAAAAAATTATTATCTTGGTCATTAATTTATGAAGTCTAGCAAAAGAATATGTTTTCATTTTATTTTTTTACAGTAGTTCCGCACTCTAATGCTCTTTAGGTTAGCTTGTAGACTTGCTTATAAGTTGAATCGAGCTGCAAGAAAACAGACACCCTGCATAGAATGGTCTGGCACATCAGGGTATGCTTATTGGTTGTACTGACTACTCCAGACAAACTGCACAGACTTAGATCAGCCAGTGCATTATGCAGTTAGACTTGGCTTATAATGAAGTATGTACAATATCCATAAAAATGTACTGGGTCAGTATAACTAGTACAATGTGATTCATGACTATATCAGTGAGTGTCTTATAATGAGTGACTTTGTAAATATACAATATCCAACAAAATGTAATGGGATATATGTTAGGTCAATTTGTACAATGGTATCCATGACAACACCCATGTTATATCAGGACTGAGTTATATTGATAGACTTTTTAATGGGATTTTTGACAACACCCATGTTATATCAGGACTGAGTTATATTTTAGGTGCTTTGTAATGGAATCCTTTACAATTATATTGAGATGTTTATATTGTGGCAGAAGTATTTACATTTGTATTAAAAACCAATTTAGCAACAGCAGAAACTTCTGATTCGCACTAATCAATATGTGTTCAATATATGGTGTTATTTGATTTATTATGATGGATGATATGCAATGAGATATGCATGATACATTTTTCTTTAATAATAGAAAGTGTATTATAAAAGTGTTATTAAATGCATGTTATTCTCAAAATATGGAACCAGAAAGTAAATCCTTGATTTAAAAAAGCAACAAAGTTCTGATACTGCTGCCTCATGCTTCTGTAGATGAATTGATGCAAAAGTAAATATTGCCAGATAGAGATCTGGTTAGGTCGGTGTAAATACAAATCTGATTTAGTTGGTGTTTGGTGTTTTCTTGTATAGCATTCAAATCTGATTCAGTTGGTGTTTTGTCTAACTTTTTATTGCATTCAAATATCTTTTCAGGAAAATAATGGACATCATACGGGCACAAGAGCAAAGCAAAGATCTACATGAGTCATTCCATAATCAGGTATGAAAATCAGTTGCCCTCCTCTGCAAGGGTGAGGAAAATGTTCCACTTTTACAGTAAGGTTACCCCAGAGTTGAACTGATTTTCATTCGTCCCACCCTCCCTACCTTTGATGACATGTCCTGAAGTTTGAGGCCTTACCTGTGTACTCGTACAGTTAGGACTTTTATCTATTTTCATACTTGAGACCTATTGTATATTGAGGCCTTACCTGTGTACTCGTACAGTTAGGACTTTTATCTATTTTCATACTTGAGACCTATTGTCATAATTTTTAACAGACTTTTTACTAAGCTAATATACACTGCTCTGGTGACCTAGTGGTTAGAGCATCCGGAAGCAGGACATTACCCCCTTGCCATTACCCCCTATCAATTACCCCCACAGTATATTACACCACCCCACCCACGTATATACATCGAACTAAAGCAAATACAGTGATGATGATGAGCAGTGACGAAACACAATCTGATAATCTGTACTGAATCTGTTTTAATGTTAATGATTTTGCTAATAGAGAGCACTTTGAATACTTGGAAGAGATCGCACATAACATTCAGCTGTAATGATATAAATAGATTCTATGGTACTATAACATTATGATATGATGATTTTTATATTGAACATTCCAGGACAAGTATATGTTTTCAAGGCTGAGATTTATTTACTGAAATAAAAATGTGCAATTTGAATTTTTTTAAAATTTATTATTTATTCTTAGTGTATAACAATTATATGTTATATAGTAATAGATGGGGGGGGGTAATTGATAGGGGGTAATGGCAGGGGGGATAATTGACATGGGTGGGTAATTTCCTAGACCAGGAGCATCCACCTCAGATGTGGTAGGTTGCGGATTCGATCTCCAGCTGGGTCATACCAAAGACTTGTAAAAATGGTACTAACAGTTGCCTCTTCAGACACTCAGCTAGTTACTGTTAGGACTGGACAGTGTCAGAATAATGTGACCTGGTGGGACATCATGCAACATGTCTGCGACATGATGCCCCTATGCTAGATATCTCAATAAACCCCACTCTGCAGACATTGAAGTGATATTACTGAATAATTGTTAAAGCTACGTTAAAATTTCAAAACACACACACACAGATAATATCTTAAGTATACATACTATAGTAGTATACAGATATTTTACTGTACATCAACACATTCAAGGTTATATTTTGATGAGGCAAGTAGGTGTGCTTTTCTAATGCTTTGAACCCAATGCATTCATGAGGAGAAAACGTCTTGCAGTAATTACTCTGTTCATTTACTTGCAGTTAGAGAGATCACAAGATGGCTTCTCAGTTGTTGCTGATTACTTTGGCAGAGGAGTATTCAATAAGGTAATAGTTGATGGTCAGGTTGTCTGGATTATTACTCTTTGATGTTCAAGTTCTGTTGTCTGAATAATTAATCCTTTATGGTCAGAGGACAAAACGTAACTCTTGTTACAGTATAAATTAGATCACAATTTAAAAAAAACTTTTACATCAGAATATACAAGTAAAAAGATTGGCCAGAACAACTGTTTTTGTTGCAATTTGTATTTTTTTTTTTTAATGGTTTCAATCACTCGTCATGTTCACAGTTCCCATTTCAAAATGCAATTATGGTTGCAACAAACCAGCCTTTCTTTGCCAATCCATATATTTTAGTCATTAAAGTTGTCACAAAAATAAGGAAGGCTGAATGCTCAATGCTTAAGTTGTCTTTGGTTTTGGTTACAGCATCTTTTCAGTTGTAAATATGAAACAGTATGTCAGTTTGTGAGGGTAAAATTACTGCTTATTACTTCATTTGAATAATTATATTTATGACTAATTCTGCACAGCTATATTCAAGTACTATTTACTTGAAGGGCTAAAAGTAGCTTATAAATTTGTGTTTTCACTGACAAGGTTTTCATAACTTCAATGCCCAGCTATATGTATCCCATTTCAGTGATAACATATTTGGCACAGGGAAATGTATAGAAATAGTTATTATTGTCATTACTACAAATTTGCTCTTTTCGTGTGGTATATTTTTTCATGGCGTACCAATTTTTAAATGGGTACCTGTTTTCAATACATACCAATTTTAGTGATTTTTCCAGTTATGATAGGTCACAAATTAAAATTCGAATTTTCTTTGTGGACCAATTTTCATGTGATGTCAGTTTTCAAAGGGTACCAGTTTTCATGTGGTGCCAGTTTTCAAAGAGTACCAGTTTGTATGTGGTACCAGTTTTCAAAGGGTGCCAGTTTTCATGTGGTGTCAGTTTTCAAAGAGTACCAGTTTGTATGTGGTACCAGTTTTCAAAGGGTGCCAGTTTTCATTAGGTACCAATTTTAGTATTTTTCCTGGTTATGATAAGACACAAATTAAAATTCCAATTTTCTTTGGGGACCAGTTTTTATGTGATGCCAGTTTTCAAAGGGTACCAGTTTTCATGTGGTCCCAGTTTTAGTGAATTTCATGGTTATAAGCCACTAATTTAATGCTTCATTATTTTGGGTGTACCAATTTTAATGAAGTTTGTGATTACAAAATACCACAAATATGAAACTGCTATTAAAACGGGGTACAGTCCTACCCATTTATGTCAACATCCTTGGGTCCAAGGAAATATTGTTGACATAGGCAACTGTCGAGATAAGTGTTTACGGGGGGTGGGGGTGGGTCTGATAAAAAAGATACGCGTTAAATTCATCAGTAAGCAGTGACCTGTTGTGAGTAGCATTTACACTTTGAGAAAACAAACAATGGAAATGTGGAGTACATGAAGATGAAACCAGTGTGAAATACACTTGTATATTGACAAATTACGTTTTGGTCACCTTTGTATAATAAATTCCTCAATAAAATATTGCATCAGTCACATCCTGAGCTGAAAAACATTCACTATGAATGTTGGCATTAACACATGGTTGCATAGATGTTTTTTTACGTTTCCAGTACATGTACTTAAATTAAATTGGCATAGATTTCAGTCCGTCTGTTCCCATCTTATTGAGGCTACTAAGGGCTATTTACAGGGAAATGAAAACCAGTCAACAAGTTCATTTAAACAGTACTAGTATTTAATTACAGAAGTCATCGTTAATATAAATAAAGTTAAAAAGGCATCTTTTACAGCACAATAAACTTGTTTTAATCATCGATCACTTTAAAAAATGCAAGAATTGATCAGATTTCATTGCTTTTATTTAAGTCACCATGAGGCCAACTAAATAGTGCCAAACAAAATCCTTTTTTTTTTTATCTGACTGTGACATTAGAGCCTGATGGCAAGATCAATTAATTGTTGAACAAATGTCAGAACTGGCCTCTCGATGACATAAATAATTAGAAAAGAAAGATTTGTTCAAGCTGGTACCAAGGGCTTCTGTCGGCTTGTACGTTTATTTTTTGTCTCAACGTTGACATAAGCATGACAATTTTGATTATAATAGCGTACATGCCAACCATTAGACTTTTGGAGTTATCATTACACCTTTTTTCACTAAATTACGCATTAGGCTTAAACATATATGGAATTCGCTTTTTCGGTATATCCACCTCCCAAAAAATCTATTATTCGTTTTCTTGTTATTATAACATTCCATTAATCCCACAGACCGTATTTTAGAAAAGACGGCTTTTACGTAACTACAATATAAGAGTACGCTTGACCAGGGATTTTCCTAACAGTATCATGTTCTATTTATAACTAACCTGGTTCTACTCTCGACCTCGAATTATATTTATAGCATCTGTATGCTTAGTGAGGAGAGAGCAGACTGGTTTTCTAAACTTAATCTTTATGCGCAGATTCCATGTTCTAATTTATATTTGCTGCAGAACCAGTCTAAAGATATTTAGTGCTAACAAGTATATTTTATTTTAGTCTATGCATTTATATGAGCAAAAGTATCTCCTTTCAAAAATTTCCCAGCTAAATTAGAAAAGGCAACCCAAAAAAACCTGAAACATAAAAAATAACAGAATCCTCTGAATATTGAGACAAAAGTGCAGCATCATGTCACATCTATTTCCAGCTGTGTGTAAAGAATTTTAATATTTTTGGCGTTAAGTCTTAAGATGGTTTCTAGTCGATTTGTGTAAAACTAAAAGTGCTACATATGAAAACTTGAAACAGTCATATAACTGTAAATTGCAACATCTTCTGTACTGATGCAATGTGCTGCAATGTTGTAATTTTTAATTGTCATTGGCTATTGGACAATATTTGTTTTCCTGACCCATGTAGGGGTGGTCGGCTGTAAGGTGTAGAAAACACTAACTCTTTCACATGCCTGCAAATGGAAATAAACCTGGAAACCTTGAGGTGCAATACGAGTGTTGTTACCCAGAGAGTATTTTTGTTTATAATCGTAGCACATTGTTTTATTTGCCCATCATAAAACACATAAAAATGTGCAGCTTTGTCAGAATTTAATTCTTGTTTTCATTCTCTTGCAGGTCACAGTGATAACAGATTCAAATGCTCGATTCAGTGCATCACCACCTGGTCGGAATTTATCTTCACAGTTCTCCTAGCATTTTTATGCAACTAGCAGACCATGTTTTCATTGTATAGTTCAAAATTATTTTCAGCTACTTAAGCTATCTGAACTGCCTCATCCACAGGGTTATCTCTTTGAAGCCTCTCGGTAAATGAACATGAGCAGGGGTTGAAAATTAATCATGCCAGTTGTGACATGGTTTAACCATGGCTATTCCAGAGACAGGGCTTGTGGAAATTTGTTATAGCATTCGTTTGCAGCAAGCACACATCCCTGGATTGAGCAAGTTTTCTTATCACCAATTTTTGATTTTTTTTTTATAAAAAGAACATTCTTTGCCACTACACTATTTACTTTTTTTTATTTAAAAAAAACCCAGGTTTTTAATGCAAGCTTAATAATAATTGGTTAAAAAAATATGTGTAGTGTGAGGAATATGATCATGTTTAAAATTCTTCAAATACTTCGAATTTTGTATCCGTGTATAATAAGAGACCAGGATGGGACTTTTGCTCCAAGCCCCCAAGGGTATTCACATTTAGTGACACATTTAAGTGATTGGTGCATCAGTTTAATGTGGATACATTTTCCTTTTCAATAAATCTTTAGAACCAAGGCAAATGAGAATTTAAAGCCAAAGAATGTTCAAATATTTTGATTTCTTCACTTCCCACAGGTTATCGTTATTTTCACTACTGTCCAGTTGTATTGATGCATTATCCTATCAAAGCAAAGGTGCCATCTAATGTTTGTATTTGTATATATTACTTTTTAACAAAACTTTGCTAACTTATATTTGAAACATTCTGTAACATTTCCACCATGACACTATTCTTATCTTCTCGACAGCTTGGAAAATGCCAGTATCTCACAGGAGCTTGATGGTAAATAGTGTTAACATTTGAACCTGTATTTAATAAGACTTTAAATAGTGTTAACATTAGACCCTGTATTTAATAAGACTTTAAATAGTGTTAACATTAGACCCTGTATTTAAAAAGATGTTAAATAGGGTTAACATTAGACCCTGTATTTAATAAGACTTTAAATAGTGTTAACATTAGACCCTGTATTTAATAAGACTTTATATAGGGTTAACATTAGACCCTGTATTTAATAAGACTTTAAATAGTGTTAACATTAGACCCTGTATTTAATAAGACTTTAAATAGTGTAAACATTAGACCCTGTATTTAATAAGACCTTAAATAGTGTTAACATAAGACCCTGTATTTAAAAAGATGTTAAATAGGGTTAACATTAGACCCTGTATTTAAAAAGACGTTAAATAGGGTTAACATTAGACCCTGTAGTTAATAAGACTTTAAATAGTGTTAACATAAGACCCTGTATTTAAAAAGACGTTGAATAGGGTTAACATTAGACCCTGTATTTAATAAGACTTTAAATAGTGTTAATATTAGACCCTGTATTTAATAAGATGTTAAATAGGGTTAACATTAGACCCTGTATTTAATAAGACTTTAAATAGTGTTAACATTAGACCCTGTATTTAATAAGACTTTAAATAGTGTTAACATTAGACCCTGTATTTAATAAGACTTTATATAGTGTTAACATTAGACCCTGTATTTAATAAGACTTTAAATAGTGTTAACATTAGACCCTGTATTTAAAAAGATGTTAAATAGGGTTAACATTAGACCCAGTATTTAATAAGACTTTAAATAGTGTTAACATTAGACCCTGTATTTAATAAGACTTTAAATAGTGTTAACATTAGACCCTGTATTTAATAAGACTTTAAATAGTGTTAACATTAGACCCTGTATTTAATAAGACCTTAAATATGTTAGACTTTAAATAGTGTTAACATAAGACCCTGTATTTAATAAGACTTTAAATAGTGTTAACATTAGACCCAGTATTTAATAAGACTTTAAATAGTGTTAACATTAGACCCAGTATTTAATAAGACTTTAAATAGTGTTAACATAAGACCCTGTATTTAATAAGACTTTAAATAGTGTTAACATTAGACTCTGTATTTAATAAGACTTTAAATAGTGTTAACATTAGACCCAGTATTTAATAAGACTTTAAATAGTGTTAACATTAGACCCTGTATTTAATAAGACTTTAAATAGTGTTAACATTAGACCCAGTATTTAATAAGACTTTAAATAGTGTTAACATTAGACCCTGTATTTAATAAGACTTTAAATAGTGTTAACATTAGACCCTGTATTTAATAAGACTTTAAATAGTGTTAACCCTTAAAGTGCGTGTCACGACTATAGTCGTGATGTTGTTTTTGGTCCCGTAGTGTGTGTCGCGACTATAATCGCTTTCGAGGTGAGCAACAATGATCGCATTCTATAACTTCATCTTGCCATTAATGCCTGTAAAACTATATTTGATTGGTTGAAAAAGGCCCGGAACAAGCATTCTGCAGTACTTTACTATATTATTAACGATGTAATTTTAGAAATGCTCGCTTTTAAACACATGGTACTTGTGTAAAGCTAAAATAGCCGACGCTGAATACAAAGGTGATTTCATGCAACAAATATTCGCTTCTGATAGTGATGCTAATAGTGATTTTGAATAATTTGAGAAAAATGACATTATTGGAGGAAGCGAGGTATTGATGGAAATACACATGAATGATTTTGAGCCAGCAATTTATGTGGAACTGGAGTCGGATGTACATGCTCGCTTGCCGTGAAAAGATGGCACGCCTGTCAACCCCCATTCACTGGTAATTCAAAATTAAATGTCGAGATGGTGAATAATTAACCTACGGACTATTGAAGACTTTTTCTTAGATGACGAGTTATTGCATCAGATAGTAGATCAAACAAATCGTAATGCAGATCATAGTTCATGGGGCAGACTTGAAGGAAAAAAGTCTCATGAAGAAATGGTGGCCTGTCACACCTGAGCATCTAAAACATTTTTGCATCGATTAAAACAATGGGCTTGGTACATATTTTTATTTGACCGCTCCGGTGGCCTAGTGGTTAGAGCGTTCGCAGCGGAAGTGGGAGGTCATGGGTTCGATCCCCAGCCAAGTCATACCAAAGACTTACAAAAATGGTACTAACAGCTGCCTCGCTTGATGCTCAGCATTAAGAGGTTAGTGTTAGGACTGGTCGGCCTGGTGTCAGGATAATGTTACTGGTTGGGACATCATGCTGCATGTCTGCGGCATGATGCCTCGGTGCTAGACATCACTATAAACTGCCTCACAGCAGACATCGTAGCGATATGACTTAAAAATTGTTAAAGCTACGTTAAAAATCTTAATCAAACAAACAAACAAACATATGTCTGTTCTCGATTCCTAATGAGCTGTTGATGATGTGATATCAACCGCATACTTCAGCAAAAAAAATAAGTATGGGATATATTTCAAGCTATTTCAAGCAATGTACACCTGTCAGACAATGAGAACAATTAAGGTGACTCTTAACACAAAATCAACCCAATGATTGAACAAAAATAAAGCCTTTGCTGAGGTTTAATCACCAGATATGGACCTCGGTTTGATGATATTATAATAAATAACAGGTGATAGTTTTTCATGAACATTAATCGCTGACTGGAGGGTTTAAACTTACTTCTGACATTCATGGAGTGGATTTTTGCAAAACTATCACCCTTCCTTTACCTGTGATTTTCACAATTTATATATAGCATTGTGACAGACATAACATGTGCATGGTTGGACTACTAAAGAATATAACATTCCTTAGATATATTTGAACTTTTCCATCAAAAACAAACAAAATTACTGATGAAATACAATTGTAACTTGTCATTTTACCTGTATTTACACCTGTACCTGCAAATATGTTAAACATACACGTGTCTTGATGCTAATCTTAAAGTATAGACACGCGCTATCATTTTTCATATAGGGTTTGTCTATCAATTGTGTATATTTAATGAAATACATGCAATTTAAAGACTGTGCAGTTTTCTTCTTTTCTCCCCTGAAACAATTCAGCACTGAGGGACCTTGTACTGCAAAACAACGCAGCACTTTAAGGGTTAACATTAGACCCTGTATTTAATAAGACTTTAAATAGTGTTAACATTAGACCCTGTATTTAATAAGACTTTAAATAGCGTTAATATTAGACCCTGTATTTAATAAGACTTTATATAGGGTATGAAATAGGAGAAAAAAAATGTTAACACTATATCAAGTATCTATGCAATGTCTTAGAGTAAGTGGAGCACTGTCTGATAAGATGAAGAAAAAAAATGACCAAATTTTTACAATCTCTGACTCCCATCTCCTCACATGTCTAACTCTTAAAGACGCTTTGTGAAGGGAAAATTTATCGACATTAAAATGCCACCTAGGTTACTGAGAACTGTAAATGCGAATGATATTTTGAAATCAAACTGCAGTTTCTTAAAGTTAGTATGTAAACCTTGTCTCATACATATTTGTCTAACGAGTCATGCATTCAAAACCGTTTGAAACCCTTTTCCTATTTGAAACATATTTTCGTGATTTTATCCGTTTTCATGTCAAGTTGGGCATTAAGTATTGTGTCAACATCCTTTATAACATTTTCTAGAAGAAAAGCAAAGGCAATTGAAAATTGATGTATGCTAACTGTTAATTAGTGTTGATTGACAGTGCTTGTTACGGGAAGATAAAGCATACAGATTTATTCTCATGGTGCAGCTGTCCATCCACTTAGATGGGTAGGTAATATGTAGGTAATGTTTTATTTGGCCACTGGTTCGAATACAGACCTGCGAAGAGGATTATCAGAAATAATGCTGGAATTGCTTTTTATATGTTGTAAAAAAAAATTATTTCGGACAAAGCACAAAGAACTTTCTTTGAACTTGGCACATTGCCATCTGTTGGATGACCATTGGGGATGGCTTTAAGATGACCAATCATTGTTTGACTAAGATTACTGACTAGTAGGCAAAGACATATTTTATAAATGTAGCCATGAACTTGGGACTGAATAAGTTTGCATTTGAATGCCTATGTTGTAGTAAATAAACAATTACATTAAGATACACAATTGTATTAAACACTGACAGAAAAAATAGTAATGTAAACGTTATGTACATTAAAGAAATTGGCATTCACATGTATGTTTTCTTAAATGATAGTTATATTGATTCTATTAGATATAAATGTTTTATTATGAATTTAAAAATAATGCTGAATAGATGGGGAACTGCTTTAAAACATTTATTTGCTCAAAGACATAAAAGTGGATAAGGTATTATTTATGAAATTAGGTTGTTTCTGAAATTAGATGTTAATTGTTTATGTAATTACCAAGATTATATATTGCATATTCATGTATAAAGAGCGCAGGCTCAGATCTGTCATGACAAAATAGACTGGCAGATTAGGGTTGATTCAGATGTGATCACACAAAATGGACTGGCAGATTAGGGTTGATTCAGATGTGATCACACAAAATGGACTGGAAGGTCAGGTTAGACTTGAATCTTTCATCACACAAAATGGACTGGAAGGTCAGGTTAGATAAATAGGTATGACTGATAAATCTGGCTCTACACAGAAATTTCACATCAAAACAGGAGAATGAAGCTAGAACCTACAAGTCTAATTAGAATGAAGCTATAACCTACAAGTCTAATTAGAATGAAGCTAGAACCTACAAGTCTAATTAGAATGAAGCTATAACCTACAAGTCTAATTAGAAAGAAGCTATAACCTACAAGTCTAATTAGAATGAAGCTAGAACCTACAAGTCTAATTAGAATGAAGCTAGAACCTACAAGTCTAATTAGAATGAAGCTAGAACCTACAAGTCTAATTAGAATGAAGCTAGAACCTACAAGTCTAATTAGAAAGAAGCTATAACCTACAAGTCTAATTAGAATGAAGCTAGAACCTACAAGTCTAATTAGAATGAAGCTATAACCTACAAATCTAATTAGAAAGAAGCTATAACCTACAAGTCTAATAAGAATGAAGCTAGAACCTACAAGTCTAATTAGAATGAAGCTAGAATCTACAAGTCTAATTAGAATGAAGCTATAACCTACAAGTCTAATTAGAATGAAGCTATAACCTACAAGTCTTATTAGAATGAAGCTAGAACCTACAAGTCTAATTAGAATGAAGCTATAACCTACAAGTCTAATTAGAAAGAAGCTAGAACCTACAAGTCTAATTAGAATGAAGCTAGAACCTACAAGTCAAATTAGAATGAAGCTAGAACCACAGGTCTAATTAGAATGAAGCTAGAACCACAAACATTTTAGTTTTTATGTACCTTGTGTCTCTACTATAATCATAAATTTCCATGACTGTGTTACATTGTTGGAATTTTGCTGTCTGCTGTTGGAATGCTTGATATTTATGCTAAAGCAGACAGAACAACTCTATTAGCCACAGCTTAAGGAATCTGGAAGACAATGTGCTTATGAAGCCATGAGACATTATGTTTATTATGCAATAGACTTGCCTTGCATTGTTGTATAGTTGTTAGCAATGTTTTGCAATATAAATTATATTACTTTTCATGTACTTGATGTGTGAAATAATATTGAGAAGCAGTGAAAGATGTGGGGAGGTATAAAAAAAATATTACAGGGAGGTCAAACAGTCAAAACATGGGGAGGTAAAAATGAAAACTGTTTGAAAGATTTAGACTCCGATTTCTTACTAAGTTTTATGAATTGTCAAAAGAAAGATTTTATTTGAACTCATTTAGCAGAAATTAAATTGACCCTCATTTCAGTTATACAGCTCTCTAGCAATTCAGATGTACATTCACTGTGACTTTTCTTTGAAAGTACGTGGTCTTTGAGAAATGACATTGTATTACGATGTACCTGTGATACTTTTCAACACACCTTTTTTTCATTTGAAATCTTATTTTGTTCACATTTTTCGTATTTAAATTGATGCATTGAGCTACTGAAAGGATATAAAGTTTTCTTTTGAATAAAATTATGTATGTATGAATTAGTCTTTTAATTCCAATCAAATTGTCTTTTAGCAGCTAGTGAGGACTTTTACACAGGGAGGAGGAACAAAAACAGCTAGCTACATTAACACAACCTTTATTATAGATCTAAAAGCCTAAAAATGAAACAGATATTAATTCTCCATACACTGAAAATGTCTATTAAATAAACTCACTCCACATATGGCATATATACAAAGGTTGAATAAAAGCATTAATTGATCCATTTCTTCTGGTTTTCTATCATTCTATTTTTTTTTACTTTGCAATACCAAGGGTTTGTCTTGTCTGATACACACATCCTTATTGAAAAATCTTCAGTTAGAAGTATTTACTGCGGCTAAATTGAAAGGGGTTGCAGTCAACATGCTTTTTAAAAGTCAGATTTGCAATATTTGACTACTGACTAAAATGAATGAACTTAGTTGCTGAGCTTGGCCCTTTTAAAAAAGTAAAACTTTTGTCCATTTTAAAAGGTATTAAAGTGGTCAGTTTTAAAATCATTTAATGTGTTTGGTTCAGAAACTCTAGGTATTCAAACTCTTGATCTTGAAATCTAAGCTGTTGCAGAGAAATAGGTGAACCAAAATGATGGATAAAAAAACATCAAAAGTTTTGGGAAAATTCCAAGGTCAACAGATTGAAAATGTTTGGCTGGGTTTTTATATTCCTTTAATCAGATTAAACAATATCACAATTATGCAGAAAATGATTTAAAAAGTCCATTGCATCTTTATACATACTTCTAATGTGATGCACGTTTGCTTGTAAATATCCATATAGTTAATATTTGTAAATATCCATATAGTTAATATTTGTAAATATCCATAGAGTTAATATTTTTAAAACTTCTTGATACATTATGGGTACTGTGTTACGATGCTGTCTTAAAAAATGTAACAAAGCAAGTGACACCAAATATTACAGTAATGTACAAATATTTATTATCCCTAGAATACAACATTTTTTAAAAGACCCCATATTGTGAGTTAAATCCCAAATATTTATTATCCCTAGAATACAACAGTTAAAAGACCCTATATTGTGAATTAAATCCCAAATATTTATTATCCCTAGAATACAACATTTTTTAAAGACCCCATATTGTGAATTAAATCCCAAATAATCCTCAACGTCCTATGAAAAGTCCAAAAGTACACACTATTCTGACTGAATTCCAGTAGTTTTGAATGTCTTTATGTGCCACAATCATGCTATTGGGAATGTCCTTAGATGAGTTCTCTAACACCAAATAGTGCTTTAGTCGAAAACATCAATGAGTGCTTTGTAAATCCAGTGAAAAATTTAAATAATTCTAGAATTGTACCTGAACACAACTACAAAACTCTGAACATTGATTCCTGAAGGTTAATATGATAAATTGTCTATTAAATCCGTTATATATATATAAATTAACATGTCCTGTGATGTCATAGATTTCCAGTGGAAAAACTCACCAACTTGTAAACAAGGTCAGGTTTTGAACTTGACTTCAAGTAATATCTTGGTTACTTCTTCCACTCATTACTAAAGTCTGGTAGGCAAAACTCTGACCAAAAATTATGGATTAAATTCAAACACAATCATAGAAACACGTAACTAAAAATATGATTTAAATACTTCCACCCAATCAAAGCGGTATTTAAATGCATGGGAAATGTAATGGAATTATATGATTTCAAGTGTTCAACATCATCAACTTAAAAACCACCAAAGGCTGAGGAAAATTCCAGACATGCAATCTCAAATATAATAAAATATATGTTTGCAGTTTTTATTAACAAACTTTTTTTAATTTTAATTATTATTAACTTTTATTTAATTAAAGCTATTGAATCTGCATTTCACTACTGACATTGAGAAGTCCTATCTAACTCAATTTTTTCTGAAATCATGAAAAATAGATCTAATAAAAGTGTCCCGAAAAAACCCACGCTTGCTGTTCACTTTATACTTGCATGCGTAATTAGCCTGCTCCTTGTTACTCGCATCATTATTATTATCATTGTTGTTGGTGTTTCCTTGAGGTTTTTAATGTTCTTGTAATGCTATGTTTGTTTTGTTGATGTCATTGCTGGTACTGTTTTGATTGGAATCATCTCGATCATTTAGGACTATTTATCTGAAATCTTCTAAATCTTTAAAGACTATCTGACTAAGATCATCCAAACCATTGAAGACTATTTACTGGGATTGTCCAAATCATCAAAGACTATTTACTGGGATCATCCAAATCATCAAAGACTACTTACTGGGATCATCCAAATCATCAAAGACTACTTACTGGGATCATCCAAATCATCAAAGACTACTTACTGGGATTGTCCACCAAAGACTACTTACTTGGATCATCCAAATCATCAAAGACTATTTACTGGGATCATCAAATCATCAAAGACTATTTACTGGGATCGTCCACCAAAGACTACTTACTTGGATCATCCAAATCACCAAAGACTATTTACTGGGATCGTCCACCAAAGACTACCTACTTGGATCATCCAAATCACCAAAGACTATTTACTGGGATTGTCCAAATCATTGAAGACTATTTAACTTGGATTGTCCAATCATTGAAGACTATTTAACTTGGATTATGTTTACATGTGGTAAAATAACTATATGTAATATGATGTTTACTCAGTCAAAACTTGGAAAGTTGTTTTTATTTGATAGTACTTATTTAAAAAAATGAATATGCAAATAATAGCAGCATTTTCAAGGTGATAACAATCATTAAACAAATTATCTGTTAATTGTTAAGTATTAAGAGATTACACATATTTCCTGACAAAACATGTGGAAAGTGTGTTCTCTCTCACTTAAACAATGGAATGTAACCAGATATAGAATATTTAAAGTTTATCATACAACAAAAGATATTTAAAGCAACACACATACACACATTTGGGCCATTTTCATGTAATGGTCACATTCATTGAAAGGGTAATCATTATGAAAGAAAACATACATACACAGATAAAGCAATATAAACATACATACACAGATAAAGAAATATAAACATACATAAACAGATAAAGCAATATAAACAGCAATGATTTTAATCATCTTCAAGTGATGTGAATTCATGTATTATCCTGGGTATTAATTTTGGTGATGTGAATTCATTTATTATCCTGGGTATTAATTTTTTGTGACTTTGCAAATGATGATAAAAAATACAAAATATGATCTATATAGGAATTAACATAAATTCACATGTTGCCAAGAGGCTAAACTATTTTTTAAGCCTAACAGAAAGTACAACTCTTACATAATCCACCAATCAAAGCTCGTGTTGTTGTTTACTTTGGACTGCAATGGACCCTACACCTTATGCACCGCCCACCTGGTCATGCGCAATTGGTACCGTTATACCAAATGATGATACTTTCATCAGCACTTAAATTAAGATACCCTGCAATTAGTAAAATGGCTCCTTTTCTATTGACAGTTGGATTCTCTCATACTGACAAATAAATCCATTTGTATTAAATGGTTGATCTGCTATATTGACAAGAGGATGCTTTTCTATTGACAGGTGAATTCTTTTATATTGATAAAGAGATCCTTTTGTATTGACATGTACTGAAGAAGTTTTATTTTGGATTTAATGCCATTTCTGACAGAAAGATAGATCATACATGACACTAAGTATAACTGGTGGAGGAAAAACCCGAGTAAAAGCTGGTAAAAAACAACTGACCCACCAAGAAGCTGACCGAGGCAGAGACTCAAACTGACAGAGGTGAAATGGCAGTAAAGGTGAGCTCTTTAGACTATATGGACAAGACCCAATATACTGAGGAATTCTTTTTTTGTTGGCAAAGGTATCATTAAATATTGACATGGGGTCCTTTTTGTTGATAGATTATTTTCTACTGACATTTGGACCACTATTTGATGTGTTCTTTAATTTCTGGTTTGGTACAAGCTTAGGATGCACAAAATGAATAACTCAGGAATAAAAATGAATTCACAGAATATTGTTGTATTATGATTAAAAAATAGGCTTATCTATATACAAAACTGCTGACTTACTACAATGAAATTGTGCACTTTGCATAGTTTTTATTGGATAAAACTGATTTGCAGAGCAGTACCTTGCCTGGTTAGTCATATATTACAGAGATTACCTGATCTCACCCATTACAATACAGGGATTACCTGATCTCACCCATTACAATACAGAGATTACCTGATCTCACTCGTTACAATGCAGAGATTTAACTTAACTCACATTACAATACAGAGATTACCTGATCTCACCCATTACAATTCAGATATTAATGTATCTCACCCATTACAATGCAGAGATTACCTAATCTCACCCATTACAATGCAGAGATTAACTAATCTCACCCATTACAATGCAGAAATTAACTTGTCTCGCACATTACAATGCAGATTTTACCTGATATCAGTCATGAAAATAACCAATAATGAGCTAATTATCACTGGTCCCCTTCATTTGATAGAAATGCATTGCTAGATAATAAAAACTTGTGAAAAGGATAAATGTATGCAAGGGCAATTTCATGATTCTTCAGAGTAACTGTAATTATTGACATCAACCAATGCCATAGGATAACATCAACCGATGCCATAGGATAACATCAACCGATGCCATAGGATAATATCAACCAATGCCATAGGATAACATCAGCCGATGCCATAAGTTAACAATTCCCAATACTATCGGATAACATCAACAAATTCCATAGGATGAGATTACCCAATGTCATAGATCAGTGCTGTCCAACCTGCGGCCTATGGGCTGATTTTAAATGGCCTGCCAGAGCTCTAGCAATTTTATGTGCATTTACATATTAAAAAAAGTCAATGGCCTACTTCTTTCATAGTATATGGTCTTAACTGGGTAAACAATTGTGACTAATTTGTATTGTTGATGCTTTTAAGTTTTCTGCCGTGGGCCTCAGCTTTAAGAAATATTTGTTGTGACCCATGGTATAAAAACGGTTGGACAGCATTGTCTTAGATTAACATTATCCACATGATAGTAATCATATTTAAAGTAGAGACAGAAAATGAATAAAACGAAAATGTAGTCCAGTCTGCTTAAGAAATATTCATCTAAGTGAAGGTCATTTAAAGGTCGTTGTGCTGGTGACTGAGTAAACAACTTGATGCTCAGAGTAAATCATAGAAGTAGTCCAGTCCTTGCCCCACTTCCCAAATTGAAATGCCTACTCCAAGTGACCGGGCAAGCTGCAGCCTCAGGTCAATGGACTTCAGGGTAGGATAATATACAATATGGCTACCTATTCCAGTCCTGAAATAAAAAAGTGTACTATAAATTTCTGCTTAAATACCAGTCAGTGAGAACTATCTTAAGTGTAATTACAATCATAATTGCTTTGGATTCTGGCACTAAGGTGGTTCAACTCTATGCCAGATTTACCTCATAGCTGTCTTAAGTGTAATTACAATCATAATTGCTTTGGATTATGGCAGTAAAGGTGGTTAAACATCTAGGCCAGATTTACCTCATAGCTGTCTTAAGTGTAATTACAATCATAATTGCTTTGGATTCTGGCACTAAGGTGGTTAAACTCTATGCCAGATTTACCTCATAGCTGTCTTAAGTGTAATTAAAATCATAATTGTTTTGGATTCTGGCACTAAGGTGGTTAAACTCTATGCCAGATTTACCTCATAGCTGTCTTAAGTGTAATTACAATCATAATTGCTTTGGATTCTGGCACTAAGGTGGTTAAACTCTATGCCAGATTTACCTCATAGCTGTCTTTTGTGTAATTACAATCATAATTGCTTTGGATTATGGCAGTAAAGGTGGTTAAACATCTATGCCAGATTTACCTCATAGCTGTCTCAAGTGTAATTACAATCATAATTGCTTTGGATTCTGGCAGTAAAGGTGGTTAAACATCTAGGTCAAATTTACCTCATAGCCCTCTCAAAATTATTTACAATCAAAATTGCTTTGGATTCTGGCAGTAAGAGTGGTTAAACATCTAGGCCAGATTTACCTCATAGCTGTCTCAACTGTAATTACAATCATAATTGCTTTGGATTCTGGCAGTAAGGGTGGTTAAACATCTAGGCCAGATTTACCTCATAGCTGAAATACTAGTCTTTAACATATATGGTTACATTAGATAAGTACTCTTTCCAGGTTAGTCTGGATTATCAATATTCTTCTTTCTTTTTGTTTGGATATAAGAAGAATTTTTACACTGAATTAGAAAAAAGTAATGTTGATTCTGATATTTTGTGCCAATAGAGAAAAAACACTGCATAAAGAAATATAAATTGTAAATAGCTGACATCATTACACTGGATACCATAAAACATATGTTGATTTGTTTTCATGTGCTAATAATTCACATGTACACAAAATTTGGCAAGTTCAGAGTATAAAATACACATTTTTCATCTCATGGGTGAAATACTACTGCTTTCAGAAATGGCTTCACTCATGAAAATAACTTTTCACTAACTTGATGAAATCAATCCATTATTTATATGATACAAGCTAATATCCTCTATACTTTGAATGACTTGTATGTATGAACAACATTTTAATGACAACAAACATTTTAAAAAATCTGCAATAAGTTGGGGTTTGTTTTCTCTCCTTCTGTTCCTATTGACTGCCAGGGTCCTGATACCATCCCATGTAATTGTGAGAAATTCTAGCATAATTAAATTAATAGAACTTTTTTTTATATAAGCTGGGGTTATGTTTACAATATGTCATTAATGCAGTTTTGAAAAAAAAATTAATGGCCTTTCACCTTGGGAATTACAATTGTTCATATGGCAGAACTGTACATGTTCAGGGCCTTTGACCTGGGCAATTACAGGTCACATGGCAGAACTGTACATGTTCAGTGCCTTTGACCTGGGCAATTACAGGTCACATGGCAGAACTGTACATGTTCAGGGCCTTTGACCTGGGCAATTACAGGTCACATGGCAGAACACAAGACATGCTGTGGGTCTCTGACCTGGGCAATTAAAAGTAGTCGAGATGGCAGATCACAAACCACAACAGATTCAAAAAAACTTATAAGACCTGTAACCTTAATAGTGCAGTGTAGTGCTGATTATTAACTTGTTCGCTGGAATACAACCAAATACAAAGAATGATCAAAATTCACTAATATATTACAAGCCTTTGTATTATAAAATTCATTAATATATTACAAGCCTTTGTATTATAAAATTCACTAATATATTACAAGCCTTTGTATTATAAAATTCACTAATATATTACAAGCCTTTGCATTATAAAATTCACTAATATATTACAAGCCTTTGTATTATAAAATACACTAATATATTACAAGCCTTTGTATTATAAAATTCACTAATATATTACAAGCCTTTGTATTATAAAATACACTAATATATTACAAGCCTTTGTATTATAAAATACACTAATATATTACAAGCCTTTGTATTATAAAATTCACTAATATATTACAAGCCTTTGTATTATAAAATTCACTAATATATTACAAGCCTTTGTATTATAAAATTCACTAATATATTACAAGCCTTTGTATTATAAAATACACTAATATATTACAAGCCTTTGTGTTAAAAAATTCACTAATATATTACAAGCCTTTGTGTTAAAAAATTCACTAATATATTACTTTGTGACTATTTCTGAGCTCAGTGAAATATCAACAAAAACAATAACCGATGACCTCTGGTTTGACCTAAATTCAACTGGGCCTGGATTTTAAAATTACAAAAAATAGATATGTAGATGGTCATATCCTGACAATGTTTATTCCAAAATAATTATATAAAGCAATTAGTGGGAAGCATGTTTATGGCTACAGTAAAGGCATTATTGTTTTTCTGTTGACCACTATAATACCATTTCTGCAGTCAAATATTCAAGATGGCCATAAAGACAGGTAATTTGAAGATTGGATAAGAATCATTTTAATATTTGAACAATAAATTGTTGCAAGAAAGAAATGAAAAAATGTGTTGGTAATACCATCCATTCAGGAGGACCTGTGATAACAAGGTAGTCAATAAGACCAGCATCAAAGTCATGATGGTGGTCAGATTCGCACCAATTTGTATCACAGACTAGCGACATTAATTAAAAAGTTGAAACGAAAACTTGATCTGGTAAGAAAGGTAGCAATAATAAGGAATTCAAGACAGCTGCTATGTTGAAGGACAGATTGGCATTTTCATTATCCTCATGCCATAAAATGTATTTTGATGAAAACCACCATACTGAGAATGCTGTTGGGTTTAATGACATCTCTCAGCACAAGACAAGCTGTAAAATTGAAGCCAATATAACTGGTCAAGCAAAAGCCCAGGAATAATCCAGTATGAAATAACAACCCTAGGGAAGCTATCTCAGTGGTTTTCATCTGTTTTTAGGAGTGCATTCAGTTTCTACTTTTCACTTTGAATTATCATTTTGTATAGTTTTCACTCTTTTTGGAATGAAAAAGAAATGCATTTTACAAGAGTCTATTTTTCAGTTTTCTAGTTTTAAAGGGAGATAACTAGAACATTTGCATCTTGTTTTGTAAAAAGTGTGTAATGAAATAGCAAATGGATCTAAGACAGTACTGATTTATGTTAAACTAAGATATATATTCAACTGTAATAAGAATTAAAACAATGTAGATTATAGACAACAGCTGTAGATTATTTGTCAGCAACTGCTATTTCTGAATTTTATCATATCAAGATTGTATAGATCCTACAGTGATGGTGTCAATGACATCAAAGGTAGTTGTTTTTACCATTAGCATCGACAAGAACAATACCACAATTTGCCAGGAGTACAAAACAGTCAGTTTGCAAGGAATACAAAAATGTCAGTTTGCAAGGAGTACAAAACTATTGGCTGGCAAGTAATACAAAACTGTCAGTTTGCAAGGAATACAAAACTGTCAAACTTCAGTTTGCAATATTTGCACTAATTTAACATTTCAGTTCTTTTCATTATGCATCAATGTTTGTTTGACCTATTGTTTTCACAATTTTTATTTCTACATGAAGTATCAAATATATATTTCACAAGGTTAAAAAGTGTAAGATCAATTAATGGAATATCAAATATATAAGAAAGAGTTACAAAATGACATATGAAGAACAATCTTCAAATGAACAATACATGCAACTTATTCCTCGTTAAAGAGAGGGAATTAGCATACAAATATTACCCGGCTTTTAAAGAGAGCAAATTAGCATAAAATTCTTATGCGACTTTAAAGAGATCAAATTAGCATAAAATTCTTACGCGACTTTAAAGAGAGCAAATTAGCATAACTTTTCTACATGACTTTAAAAAGAGGTAATTATCATAAAAATATTACTCGACATTAAAGAAAGGAAATTAATTTTAAAATATTGCCTGACTTTAAAGAGAAAGAATTACCAAACAATATTACACAAATAATTTGTACTTACAAATATTCAAAAGCATGTTCTGCAACAGATTTTTCCCATTTAAGTTTTGGCTTGTATTTCTTCAAAATTTCCAGATACCTGCAATCAGTGAATTATAATGTTTAAATCTCATATCTAAAATTTTTTAAATGTATCACAATGATTTTATATGAAATGAAACTTGAATACACTGAACAATGCACCCATTAGTAATACACTTGAATAAACTCAACAATGTACCCATTAGTAATACACTTGAATACACTCAGCAATGCACCCATTAGTAAATACACTTGAATACACTGAACAATGCACCCATTAGTAATACACTTGAATACACTGAACAATGCACCCATTAGTAATACACTTGAATACACTCAGCAATGCACCCATCAGTAGCCTAGCTGATTTAACAATCTTCTACTTTTCCTTGTAATTCTGATTTCGAGTTGACTGTACAAAGCACAGTAATTTCATCTTTGCATCATACTTAAATGTACATTATGTAATAAGAACCACTGAGGACAAGCTAACAGTATGTTGTAACACTGACTGTCTTTATGTACAGGTAGCATATGTAATTATTACAGTTGTGGAAGAATTTGTCCAAAAATGTAAAACTGTTTCACATTTAAATGTTCAGAATGGATGTGTTTTTAGTTTTGTGTGTCTCTGCCAGAACTATACTAAAACAGAAAGAAACAGAACTATATTGGAATAGAATAAAAAGTAGGACTTTGTACAATAAGGCCAACATTAGGCTAGTGCTAAGTTAATATTTCAACTTTATTGGCTGCCAGTAAATGGTGCTAATTTTAATATGGTGCTAGACTGCCATTAAATGGTGCTAATTTTAATATGGTGCTAGACTGCCAGTAAATGGTGCTAATTTTAATATGCTGCTAGACTGCCAGTAAATGGTGCTAATTTAATATGGTGCTAGATTGTGCATGTGAATGGTTCTAGACTGCCAGTGAAAGGCACTAATTTTAATATGGTGATAGACTGCCAGTGAATGATGCCAAATTTATAATGGTGCTAATTTACAGGCTGCCAGCAAATAGCACTAGTTTAACAATTCTATTATACAGGCTAACTAGAAATTTGTAAGTCTTCCTTACTGAATGTAGCCCTACCTAGATAGAAAAGGTATTCCTGATTGAATGCAGCCCTAGATTGAAATGGAAAGGTCTTCATTACTGAATGTAACCCTAACCTGAAATGAAAGTTTTCCTTACTGAAAGTAACCCATGTATGAAATGTAAATTGTGTTAGTGATAGAATAGGTGTAAAATATTAAGACCAACTTCCATAGATTGACTTTAGTATTTGATCATGAGACAGCTAAGCATATATAAAACAAATTTGTCAAAAAAAACCTATCATATACTCACTTATTCCCAACAACAGGTTCTCCACTCCCTGGTATGTAATCGTAACCATAGAAGTTGAGCCCCATTAAGATCTTCTGCCGATATGGTGAAGTATTGTTTGGGACAAGTGTTTCTACACAAAGCTTCATCCAACCCAGAGGACTATTTGGTCCTGGTCTACAAGAGAGATGTTTTTATAGAGTAACGCCATTTTTCAGCACACAATAGTATTAATGGTGGAGGAAGAACCCAGGAAAGAACCACTGACCCATGAGAAGCTACTGGCAAGCTTTCTCACATACCCACATTGGCCAAATCTGAGACTCGAACCCACGTAGACAGACGTGAGATGGCAGTGATCTATAACAGAGAGTGTTTTAGACCACTCGGCCACTCAGGGTTCCTCACAATAGATATAACTTACTCTTTAACATCCAGCTATGTATTGTTACGTGCTTAGGCTCGAATAAACAGTAACATAGAAAGAGTGAAAATAACAAGCTTGTAAAAATTAATAAACAATTTATTGAGTATAAATATTTTTCAGAAAAGAAAAATAAACTTACGGTTTTAAGAATCAATTCCAAAATTAATCCAAAATAATTCAAAATATTATCCACTAGAGAAATGGCAAAAGTCCTGGTAATAAAATGTCCAAATAGTTCTAAGTTCGAATTCTAGTGAAGTATCGAAGATGGAAGACAGAAGACAATGTCACTTGATTTAGTCAGTTCTTGTTAATAAAATCTCTATAAGCACAACTCTTTCCCAGATAAATAATAAAATAATTCCTCTTGATCCAAACGAATTTCCAGTACAAGGTAATTTATAATAACTCAAAAAGACACAACTTAATATTCTAACAGCCCAAATTTCTACTGAATAATTCGCTCCAAAACATAGTTTATATACATGTTTTTTACGTAAACAAGAAAGGGGTCACGACCTTCTAGAATCTCTCAGAACAATTTTACGTTCAAGAAATCACGTAAACAGCATATGACCTAACTAAATTAGAAAGATGTTTACACTTTACTCCATTTTGTCCATGGAACCAACCAATCATTTTAAAACCTTGTTTATAACTCTGAAACCAGGTCAGAAATGAGGTCAACACCTGGTGTTTACTCTGAAAGTACAGGTCACCCCCCCATTCAATGAACGAATCTTAAAACTTAATATGCCAAACTTAAATCTAACAGACAGACAATAAAAATAAATATAAATGACTTATATTAAATATACGTAACAGTATCCATCAATCCAGTATGTCTGTCTGTCTGTCCATCAATCCAGCCTGCTAGCCACATATCTCACTCGGAAACTGCATTGTAAGCTTGTAACAGTGCCAATAAGGCTACATTCAGCTATATCAGATTCAAACAACTGTATTCTAAGATCACTGTCTTCTTTTATAATGGCACTAGTTTTCTTATCCTGCTTAAAATATGGAGCAATGTATGTCAGTCAACTGCATTTCTTTACAATATTTTCCATTTACTTTTTATAAATTTTAACTTGTACAAAATGAATTGCAATTTCACCCCTAACAAGATCTGTTAGTAGTATGACAAAGTCTGCAACTTCAGCCAACACCTAAAACTGACATAGGTTGTACATTAACAGTTAAGACAAATGTCACACAGTATACACATAACTTCTTGTACCACAGATGGTTCTCTCTCAACTGAGTCCAGCCCATCCACTTAATCATCACTGTATCCATGAACTGGCTCAAGCAAGTTTGAAATCCTTTTTGCAGGTTTTCATATCTAAAACCTCTCATCCATTCCACAAAATAATATAATAAACTTGAGTGTTTTGTTTTAGATCTTAACAGTTGATTAACAGCAAGAAACTCAACTATCCTTACTTTTATTATCATACAGATGCTTAAATGAAGTGCCATGAAGTTTTCTCAAGTATTTTAGTGACTGAGTTAAAGTGGCTAATAAATTCACAGCTCACTGCCATGCTGCATCACTGCAGAAAAAAAAATAAAACTGATATCTTGACCAATGTCATCTATTCTCGTGCCATGGGTCAGTAATCCTGCAGTTTCCATCACTCACATCTCTTTAAATATAACTTTGGTTTGTGCCTATCATAATAAATGTCAGAATACATTATGAAGAGTTACAAATATCAATGAATGATTCCTGGCTATATTTAAATATTTTATTCCACCCATGTTAAACTGCTTATGAATTGTCAACTCTCATCAATATTTTTAAATTCATTTATTTTTATGTGTGCATCAGTTTTCCATAAATTTGTGAAAACAATATTGTTTCTGTGCTTACTTTCTTCACATCTTCCTTTCAAGAGATCCATTATTTTGCATGGAATGTCATTAATTACCAGAGCTTTACATATCTGAAGTTTAAATAACTACATAATCCTCAAATAAATTCTAGTGCCTCACAAAGCTTATGAATTCACATAAGATCTATTATTCATCTGGTTGAAAAAAGTACAATTAAAACTGACCTGGCTGGACTAGAGAAATCATATGTCATAAGGCTGAATTTGTCAATTACTGGAACCAGAGCATCAAAGTCCTCTTTACTTATCATCCCTGGGGTGTTACTGAAACAAAGACAAGTTAAACATCATACAGACATGAAAATACAAAGAAAAAAATAGTTATTGGAGTAATATAATATTGCTGATTCAGCATACAACAGATGTAGGAATCTGAACAAGTGAGAACTTAAAATGATAAAACCAGGGTACTTGTAAAATAACCATGATTTCTATCATGATAAAATTATGGTACTTGTAAACTAACCATGATTTCTATAAATGATAACACCAGGGTACTTGTAAAATAACCATGATTTCTATAATGATAAAACCAGGGTACTTGTAAAATAACCATGATGTCTATAATAATAAAACCAGGGTACTTGTATAATAATTATGATTTCTAAAATGATAAAACCAGGGTACTTGTAAAATAACCATGATTTCTATAATAATAAAACCAGGGTACTTGTAAAATAACCATGATTTCTATAATGATAAAACCAGAGTACTTGTATAATAATTATGATTTCTATAATGATAAAACCAGAGTACTTGTAAAATAACCATGATTTCTAATTGATAAAACCAGGGTACTTGTACAATAACCATGATTTCTTTAATGACTATACCAGGTAAACTGTCTGCACTGAACATCAGTTAAAAAAAAAGGGGGTTGGGGTGTAATGGGATTGTTTAAAGAGTGAATAATCATTTTCCTGTCGGGAATAACTGTCAAAAAAATAGCTCTTTCTAATGAAGTTAACTTTTTTTAAAAAAAATCTACCTTTATTTTCAAGACACCTAATCTCTGAAAGATTATCAACAAAATTACTCCATAAGGTCTCGACTACCATGGTGTGTATATTAATACATTGTGTATCTTGGTTTTGATTCACTGCAAAGTGGGAGTTACTTCTTTTAGTTTTATTATGCAA
This sequence comes from Unio pictorum, assembly GCA_030141615.1. NCBI lineage: Eukaryota > Metazoa > Mollusca > Bivalvia > Unionida > Unionidae > Unio > Unio pictorum. The sequence continues at coordinate 77,725 of JARLTB010000116.1, read as the reverse complement.
AACAACAATGTCAAAACTTGATTTTTTTTTTAGTTTTTGGTTTTTGTTTTTAGTAAAATATTGATTACCATAAGAATATAGTAGTGAAACTTCTTCTCATCCTTGAGGAAATGTACTAGTGCAAAGTCAGTACTTTTATGCTCAGTATAAACTCTAGAACTCTATTCCATATTTAACCATACATATGAAGTGTACTCATTAGCTTGGTTGCCTTGCTGCCTTTTATTACATTAGTGAATTAGTAGGCAAATTTAAGGTAATTTAATTATATAATATTACAACAGTGCTTGGTTCATCAATTGGAATGAATTGACCTGACAATTGATTGTGACCAGTAGCTCATAATGTTGGTAGGAATTGTATGCCTTTCAACTCTTTTTACAAAAAATTTAAATTTCATCATTATTATTTGATTTGATATAAGAAAAACATAACTAACATGATTTTACAAAGCATATAATCATAATACGATATTACAAAGCAGGTCTTCTTATAATTGAGTCTAACAATACAACAAATACTTCTTTCAAGTCAGAGATAAAAAAAATTGGCACTTAATTAGGTTAACACAGAAACACGTCAACATAGCTGTGATGGTATATTGTCAATTTCTGTGTTTGGATGCCATGATGATGTTTACAATGCAACTAAATTGAAAAAAAGTAAATCACAAATTTCACTCAACATAACTTATTTAATTAATACTTAATTTAAATTGAGTACTTATTCAATTAGTACTTATTTATTTTAAATCTTGCCACCAGTAGGCATTTTTTAAATTTTCACTCCTCAAGATTTTGTTGAATATTGTTATTTTCTGTGTAGTGCAATGTCATTTGTAAAGAAAATTAAACAAAATACATTGCTTATTAACAGCTAAGAATTTCATGATGTTGATTGAAATTTCTGGGTACTAACCACCATTTTCATCCTCAAAACAAGTGATGCATCTAGGTTTGGATCATAAACTGCTTCATGTTGAATAAATATAGGTCAATTTTGGGGAGCATTTTCTTGTCAAAAACATAGGACCCATACCAAATACCACATTATACATGATTTTGTAATTTATCGCAAGATTGGTTTACATGGCTGACAACTGAAGTGCTGAAATCATTTTTCATTTTTGCACATGTTATTGTTGTTGTTGTAGAGTTTAATGCCATTTTTCAGCACACAAGAGGCTATACATGGTGGCCAGTATTAATGGTGGGGGAAGAACTCGGGGAAAACTTTGGAAAGAACCAACGACTCATGAGATGCATAGTAACATTAACCATGTCAATCCAATAAATACTCACCCAATCTGAAGAATATGTATGGAGTGGCGGTGTCAATCCAATAAATACTCACCCAGCCTGAAGAATATGTATGGAGTGGAGTTGTCAATCCAATAAATACTCACCCAGCCTGAAGAATATGTATAGAGTGGCAGTGTCAATCCAATAAATACTCACCCAGCCTGAAGAATATGTATGGAGTGGAGGTGTCAATCCAATAAATATTCACCCAGCCTGAAGAATATGTATGGAGTGGAGGTGTCAATCCAATAAATACTCACCCAGCCTGAAGAGGTGGTGGAATCACAAGAATTAATATTCTGCCCTGCTCCTTAAACATTTCTCCCATGTGGGTCAGGAAGTGAACTAATTCTCTGAAATACACAAATATGGAAATTAAATAACTAAGATAGATTTTTGTGTGAAGTATAATAAATTGCAGAAACATTGACAAGTGCTGCATTGTTGAGTTCTATGGGAACAGTTTCAATGACCATGCTCACTTGGTTTGCTTTTAACATTTGGAAGATACAAGAATATTCTAGTTTTAAAGTATCTCAAGAATCTCCCTACAAACTGTACTGATATATTTACTGTTACTGTATTTATTAAAATTTGTTAATTACTGTTACTGTATTTATTAAATACTCCACTTATTAAATAATACACTGTACTAATATAATTACTGTTACTGTATTTATTAAATACTCCATTTGTTAAATAATACACTGTACTGATATAATTACTGTTACTGTATTTATTAAATACTCCATTTGTTAAATAATACACTGTACTGATATAATTACTGTTACTGTATTTATTAAATACTCCATTTGTTAAATAATACACTGTACTGATATAATTACTGTTACTGTATTTATTAAATACTCCATTTGTTAAATAATACACTGTACTGATATAATTACTGTTACTGTATTTATTAAATACTCCATTTGTTAAATAATACACTGTACTGATATAATTACTGTTACTGTATTTATTAAATACTCCATTTGTTAAATAATACACTGTACTGATATTGTCTTTCACAATGGAAACATGCATAAATAAATGAATTGACACAATGCAATGTTACATAGTGTTATGATTTGACACAATGCAATGTTACATAGTGTTATATGAAACATTGGGACCTATGTGTGCATCCAATAAGTACTTGAAAGCATTGAATAAATACTACCAACAACCAATAATTGCTTCACAAATCAAATAAGTGCTTGACAGAATCCAATCAGCGCTTGACAGAATCAAATAAGTGCTTGACAGAATCCAATCAGTGCTTGACAGAATCCATTAAATGCTTGAAAGAATCCAATATGTGCTTAATACACTGAATAAAAGTTGGACAGCATCCAATAAGTGCCTGATATAACTAAGTAAGTGCTTGAGAACATCAAATAAGTGCTTTGACAACATCAAATAAGGTGGCGTTTTACATTTTCATACTTTGCATAGGGTTAGAAATTTAAAGAAAAACTATTTTCAAGGATTTCTTCACTGGTTATCCTGGCAATATAATAAAGACTGTATATCTTAGGTGTTGTTAGAAGAACTTTTAATTCCCTTTATTTTGATGTATGATTGATGGGTGTAATTTAGGTTCTAGAGTAGACAGCTTGGGCTAACTTAAGATGTGCTCGTATAAAAAAAACTGCTAGCTCCGCATGATCATTTTCACTTCCTGGACTTCAGAGGTAAATTATAGAAAAACGATCCAACAAATTTCTTTACTTTTCAGATATTTTGTAATTCGTTCATTGCACTTTCAGAAGCTGCTATTGTCTATTGTCTACTTCAGCAAAATTTGTTTTCCCTAGTTTAATAACTGCTAAAGTTCGTGTACAATATTAATGTTCACATGAAGTCATTGGAAGGGTGTACAATATTAATGTTCACATGAAGTCATCAGAAGGGTGTACAATATTAATGTTCACATGAAGTCATTGAAAGGGTGTTCAATATTATTATTCACAGTAAGTCATCAGAAGGGTGTACTTTCACATGAAGTCATTGGAAGGGTGTACAATATAAATGTTTCATTGGAAGGGTGTACAATATTAATGTTCACATTAAGTCAGCTGAAGGGTGTACAATATTAATGTTCACATGAAATCATCACAATAGTATACAATATTAAATGTTCTAACAAAGTCATCTAAAGGGTGTACACTATAAATGTTCACACGAAGTCATCTGAAGGGTGTACATTATTAATGTTCACATGAAGTCATTGGCAGTGTACACAATATTAATGTTCACATGAAGTCATCTCAAGGGTGTACACTATTAATGTTCACATGAAGTCATTGGCAGTGTATACAATATTAATGTTCACATGAAGTCATCTGAAGGGTGTACACTATTAATGTTCAGATGAAGTCATTGAGGGTGTACACTATTAATGTTCACATGAAGTCATTGGTATGATATACAATATTAATGTTCACATGAAGTCATTAGCAAGGTATACAATATTAATGTTCACATGAAGTCATCAGCAAGGTATACAATATTAATGTTCACATGAAGTCATTAGCAAGGTATACAATATTAATCTTCACATGAAGTCATCAGCAAGACATACAATATTGATTTTCACATAAGTCATTGGCTGGATATACAATACTGAAGTCATCAGCAGGGTACAAAATATTAATGTTCACATGAAAGTATCAGCGGCTTTCATTATATGTGTGTGAAAAAGTATTTCAAAAACATTGCCATGTTTTCTTAGGTGATTCTCAAAGGTCAAACTTAGCCAAGCAATTGGTGGTTCTTAAAAGCCAAATTAATGACCATTTCTGAAAATAAATAGGTTATATTTCTCATTTAAAATATTTCCAAATGACACAATATCTATATAATTAGCAATTTACACCAACAAATTCTTATTCCAGCAGATCTAATTGTTCCCCCAAAAGATAGACACCAGCTTCATTGCCAACCTCTTTCTCTTGTAGCAAGCATGACTTGCTGTTTTCAATTCAACTTAGTCATACATTAGAATTAGTTTAAGATGAAATAATCATTGAACATTCATCAAATTCAGGAAATATTTCTTAGTTGTAAATTGTTTGAACGAGAAATAAACCAACTGATTTTTTGTAAGAAAAAGCATGCTGATTTCTGTGCATTAACCTCTACATTAAATCACTTACAAATGTCAAACTTTACATTTTAGTGCCATTTATTCACAGTATCTAAATAATTAAGCTAAGTAGAAAGGAATAAGAAATAGAAATCTGAGCTCAAACCGAACAAATTAAAACCATTATGCACGGGTTTTTCTACCCTTGGGCCAAAAATTAAGCTAAGTAGAAAGGAATAACATTTTGTGAAAGATTAAAAAATTAAGCTAAGTAGAAAGGAATAACATTTTGTGAATTAAGAAAGTAAATCAAGGAGTAATCATTAATATTGACATTTTTTAAAATTTGTGATCTGTCTATTTTCATTTGTCTATCTTCATTTACAAGGAGACCCCTGAGAAAATCTCCAATGTGATACTCACTTTCTGCGATATCCCCCTAGCTGTGACCAAATTTCCACCACAACGCCACTGAAACCTTTCTCCTGATTAAAATAGAATAAACAAGTCTTTAATAGAAAGAATTGTCATATGTTCTCATTTAATATTGTACATAGGGATTCGATGCTAACAATAGCCAGTCCTATATATCAATTCATAGATTTTCAAATACAATATAACAAAAGCAATCCATGTAAGCGAATCAATAGCAAGCAGAATCAATCGGCAACCATTATAGAGATGTCCTTCATGACATGTTTTACTGTATTATACAACTTCACATAGACTGGACAGCTTCAGTGGTTAGAGCATCTGCCTCAGATGCAGATAGTCATGGTTTTCAACCCTAGTTGAATCACACCAAAGACATAAAAATGGTACTAACAGCTGCCTCATTTGGCACTCTGCATTAAGAGGTTAGTGCTAGGACTGGTCGGCCTGGTGTCAGAATAATGTGACTAGGTGGGACATGATGCTACATGTCTGCAGCATGATGCCCAAGTGCTAGACTTCACTATAAACTGCTACAATGCAAACATCATAGCAATATGACTAAAAAATCTATAGCTATATTAAAAATCCAAATCACACACACACATATACATACACACACACACACACACACACATCTGCTGATCTCATTATTGAATGACTTCCAATGTAACAACATTATCCAACTGCATATACCACAGACTCAGGTCTCACACAGTATAGATATTGATAGATCTCATACATAATATATCTAAACAGGTCTCACACAGTACAGATCTAAACAAGTCTCATACATATAGATCTTGATAGATCACATACAGTACAGATCAAGATAGATCTCATACAGTACAGACCTAAGCAGATCTCATAGCACAAACCTAGACCAATCTGATAAAGCATAGATCTGAAGAGATCTCATCCAGTTCATGTCTAGATAGATCTCATACAGTACCAAAAGAGATCTCAAAGCCCATAAGTACAGATCTACATCAGTGGATCTCAAAGAATAGACCTATGCCAGTCTCATATGGTACAGATCAAGACTGAACATACAACACAGACATATACACATTTGGCTCCACTTTTAATTTAATAGAATTTCTCAACTTAAATATGTAATAAACAGAAAACTTACCACACTTAAAACTGAATTAAAACTCAAATTTACAGTCAGTACTCTTACGCCCTATAATATCCAATCTGTTTGAAGCAAAAGTTATCTCAAAGTAGATCACAAAACCTTGCATATGAAATATTGTTGTTGTGGGCCTAATGCCATTTTTCAGCACATCATAGGCTATACATGGCAGTCAGTACATATGGAAGAACCTGGGAAGAATCACTAACCATAGGAAGCTACTGAGAAACTTTCTCACTTAACTTTGTTGGTATCACCCAAGACTTGAACCCATTCATAGTTCAGATGTCAGTGATTTATAAAGGTGAGCACCTCAGACATTTGTCCATCTGGAGAACTGTTTGTGAAATATAAGTTAAGTCTGCAGTCAGCCTCAAAACAAAGTAAGACCATGATTTCTAAACATCAAGCTCTAGGCATGCAGTATAACTATCAAAGTATTTCCTAAGAATGTCATAGATCTATTTACAGCTGTATGTTATACACTGGATTAATAAACTCTATCACATACAAATAAGGTACCGTGAATAAAATAAATAATTTGGTGCCGTGTCACTGATTTAAAAACGTAATGTTTGTCATACTTAAATTTAAAATTTTGGGAAAGGACTTGTATTGTTTCCACAGAATTATTCACCAGTCATCCACAGATGTATAATTATACATAATGTCATCCAATGATCCATAAATATTCATTAAGTGAGCCACAGAAATATAATTATTCTTCAAGTCATCCACAGAAGGATATTTATATATCAAGTCATCAACAGAAGCATATTTATTCATCAAGTCATCCACAGAAGGAAAATTATTCATCAAGTCATCCACAGAAGGAAATTATTCATCAAGTCATCAAAAGGAGCATATTTTTTCCTCAAGTCATCAATAGAGACATAATTATTCATCAGCATATTTATTGATCAAGTCTTTAAATCTGTAACAACCACTAAGTCCATATATAATTGTACACATCCAATTTTACTGATTCTGTTGGCAAGAACACCAATGGTTTGTAATTTTTTAATAATAAAAACTTTTTTTGGTACTTAGCTACTAACAGACTTGTGTGAATTTAAACAAAGCCCACAGTAGTTAGAGTCTCTGTTCTGAATATATGTTCAAACTGATACACAAACATCTGTGAATCTAACCTGACAATACATTCAGTAATGAGTGTGCATGTACTAGAGATATTTTCATTATGCTATATCAATCAAAACAGGTAATTCTCTGTACTTAATAATTCAAAATCAAACAAGCTTTTCTTAACATTCTGATAGTGCTCCCAAATCAAGTAAAGTTTATACAGTTAGCATTATAAAATCCAGTCCAGTATATATTGTCCACAGCATTATTTCCAGTAACATGCAATACAATCTAGACCAGAAAACACTCCAGTTTATAGTTTATACCAGAAAACATTCCAGTTTATAGTCTATACCAGAAAACACTCCAGTTTATAGTCTATGCCAGAAAACACTTCAGTTTATAGTCTATACCAGAAAACACTCCAGTTTATAGTCTATGCCAGAAAACACTCCAGTTTATAGTCTATACCAGAAAACACTCCAGTTTATAGTCTATACCAGAAAACACTTCAGTTTATAGTCTATGCCAAAAAAACACTCCAGTTTATAGTCTATGCCAGAGATCTCACATAACAGTGATTAAAGTGCTGTGTAAGAAAGCTTACATACCTTGATAAATTCAAGGATGGTGTTTATACAATCTTCCATTTCATCCTCGCTGGAAAACAAGTTCTGATAGTCCTTACCAGTCCAGGTATCAAACAGAATGCGCGGAACTGAAAAATACAACGATTTGAGACAGAATACTGAATTAAGTAGTTAGAGTTACAACTTACTGACAGATTTACCTCCCTTGATGTAAGAAAACTGGATAGTTTATGCAAGTGATCAAATTTGCATAACATTATTGTTATTATTATTATTATTATTGTTATTATTATTATTATTAGTATTATTTTATAGAAATCTAATTGATGCATATTGTAACATTAGGAATTATAACATTCATCAAATTAGAAATAAAATCCTAAAAGTCTAATGCTTTTCAAAACATGAAGATTTTAAAAAAATTATAGGATCAGGTGGACTAGAGACCATTCATTTGGCTGACCTCTACTGAAAAGCCAAACCATGGATGATTGGCTAGTAAATCTTGGTTACCATGGCACTTTCTTATATTTAAAATCTTTTTGTGGTGGCTTTGGAGTTTTACAGCATAGCAACACAAGTTATTATCACCATGGTAATTGGGGTAAAGCACATTGCCGCTGTCAATCAGTATTCAGTTGTTTCTCCATGTCTGAGGTAATTATGGCCAATATTTGATGGCAGATCGGCATCATTAAACTAAGTACATATTTGAAGGGTCTACATGCCATGACACTGTCACGGAATGTTGTAGTTTTTATTTAAGAAAGCCATGTACTCGGGTTTTGTTTATCGTGTCCAACGATACCTGAGGGTGATTTTATATATATATGGGCAGTTGTACTTCGGAATCGTGAGTACAATTTGCTCTATGCTGCACGTGCAGAGTGTTTTTGATACGGAGCACGAATCCGTATAAATACTTTGCTATATGTGAAGAATCTTCACATTACTAAGGGTTTTGTCAACAAGCGGCTCGTTTCAAGGACTGTAGCTATAGGGTTATAGATCCGAGGGAGGGAGGATTGCACAACTTTAGCTGTAGGGGTAAGTACATTTTTGATACTGAATAATAGCTTTTGTAGTACTATATTTACCTTTGCATGTACGTTATAGTTTTTTTTACACGGCATAATGCGTGCATTTTCTACTCTTGTTCGCAAGGCATTTAATTTGGTAATATAAAGCTCTATTTTGTTAAAATAGAATTGTTTACTATTCAGCATTAACGAACAGGAAAGGTTTACTATAGAACCTGTTATTGTGATAATAATAGTCTTGATAATTTGCCGTGTATAACGTCATTACATTATGTCTGTATCAAGGTTAGTACACGGTGTCGGGTATATTTTCAGCTAATTGTACGAGGGTGTTAAACGTCCGGGGTGTCCGGAGCTGTCAAACGTTGGGAGCTGTGTTTAAATGCACTGGTGTGTCCAGAGCTGTTAAATGTGTCGGAGTGTCTCATGTCTAGCGTCCAGAGTGTCTAATGTCAAGGGTGACAAGGGTGCCTGGAGGGTCTAATGTTTCGTAGTATTCCGAGGGTTCGGAGTCTGTAGAAATTGTGAAGTTCTATTGTACCAGCTGTGGAGCTGTATACTAATAGTTGATTATATATATTTATTCGTAAATTGTTAGCCGTGGGCTAATGTGGGTTTGCGGAACCCAGTATATGGTTTGGGACTGGAAAGATAAGTTGTTATCTGTCCTGTTATTATTTTTCAAATATAGTTTCGCTACTTGAGCGTATACATTTTTACTATGAGTAATCCTGCATTGTTTACTACGTGAGTAAACTGTATTCATCTTTTATTTGTATATTTTTTTCGCTGGGGTTTTGTATCATTGTTTCATTGATTTGTATCATTGTTTCGTATCATTGTATAATTTGTTCGCATCTTCTAGTCTGTGCATAATTATGTATAATTAAATCCAATATTTGGATACACTACGCACGCATTTCATTGTTTTGCTTATATATATATATCGCCACATTAAACCATAATCTTTATATCTGTATCATAAAAGGTGTTTGTTATCAATCCGAAATATCCGTCCCGGTTATCTTGTTACAGACACTTTCTGTCATATCCGGTCAAATTCTGTTCAGTGGTAGACATATTGGATGGCATCATTGGTACAGAACTGTAGACATATAGAATGGCATCATTGGTACAGAACTTTAGACATACTGGATGGCATCATTGGTACAGAACTGTAGATATATTGGATGGCATTATTGGTACAGAACTGTAGACATATTGGATGGCATCATTGGTACAGAACTGTAGACATAATGGATGGCATCATTGGAACAGAACTGTGTACATATTGGATGGCATCATTTGTACAGAACTGTAGACATATTGGATGGTATTATTGGTATAGAACTGTAGACATATTAGATGGCATCATTAGTACAGAACCGTGTACATATTGGATGGCATCATTAGTACAGAACTGAAGACATATTGGATGGCATCATTAGTACAGAACTGAAGACATATTGGATGGCATCATTTTTACAATACTGTATGACCTTTTTAATTGGATGCTTGTTTGCTAAATCTATTAGCATTCTATTTGCAACATTTTAAAAGATATCATTTAAATATGTTGGTTTTTGTTTTTAATAACTGTGGCAACATCCAGGATCATTGGTACAAATCGAAAGAATGTGCAACCGGTATCATATTATTGAGAAGTCATTTATTGTTTTTGTTTTGTTTTAGTGGAGTGGCCATATCTGGTGGCATGTTGGCTACATTAAAATGAAATGACATATGCAAAGATTGCTTATATCAAATTCTCTTCTTTAGCTTTTGAAAAGTGGGTTACTTAAAGGTCTGTCTAATTTTAGTAACAACAACCATGGTTTACAGTGAACTCATCTTTAAAACAACCATGGTTTACAGTGAACTCATATTTTGAACAACTTGTATGCATTAATCGATTTTAAATCTAGTCAAATTCTGCTTAGCAGTTCTGAATAGAAATAATTTCAAGTTTATTCTTTGTTTATATAAAAGGTGGCCATATTTGATAATGAATCAAAATATTAGGAAAAACATCAAATGGAATTTAAGCCAGGATGTTGTCTCATCCTGCTATAATGACAAGGCAGTATTTATATGTATCAATGCAGAGAACTTGTATTACTTGAACAGGTATTCAGTAAGTTAAGAGCATAATTTTCCAGTTCTTTGAAAATTCAATGTCCATCACAAACTGGCAAGAAGAGTGCAGGCAGAGTACAGGCCCCTAGGCAAGAAAATTAGGTTTTGACAGGCCCTATGTACTGGGTTATCAAATTTTTGACTCACATATTCCCAAACATTCAGACAGGCCCTATGCACAGGGCTGACCTGTTTTTAATTCACATATTCCCAAACATTTAGACAGGTCCTAGGCAGAATGCTCTCCTGTTTCTGAATAACATAGACCCTAACATAAAAAGTCACTATCCATTTCAATTAGAAACTTGCCTCATTATTACCTATTGCTAAGCAAGAGAAACAATACAGACAAAAATCTGTTAGTATATGATGTAAATTCAGACCTGAACCTGCACTGTTCAGACTTGTGTCTTTACTGTAGAGACCTAACAATGTTAAAGCAATGTTAAAACCTAAACATACACTGTTCAGACCTTGGTCTGCAATGTACAGACCTATCTCTGTACTATTCAAACTTTGCACTGTTCACCACTGGAAGCCTGTTATACATGACTAAAAATGATCAGAAAAAGTTCCACTGTTTACACACTATGGACAAGTCACAACTGCAAAATTTGTAGCCCTGGTTTCAAAATGTATAAGTTTACCTACCCATCTTTACAGACCTGCCATTGGTGACACCAGAAACCCATCCTGAAATATATTATAATTCATAATAATTCATATTTAAAGAAATAAAAGCTCTCAATAAGCACATTTTATCAAAAACATATGTCATTCTCAAAGATGTCATTCTCATATCTTTGGTCTATTTTAATATCATATATGTATATATACATATATTATATATATATAATGCAAAATAAAATGTAGGTAATTACTAACACCATAATTAGACTCACAGTGTCGCAAATTTGACCATGATGCTGACTGGAATTTTCCCTGAGCAATGGTTTGTAGCTATCTGTGTGTTTCTGAGTGAAATCAAGATTCTAGCCAGACTGGTTCATTCTTTCAAATTTCATTTTTTTTGGGGAAAGTCTGATAAATGCATTTAATATACAAAGATAGGAACCAGTCTTACACCCCTGTAAATGATGCAATGATATATTGACAAAAGTTATCATTCAGACAATAGCTCATGACTTGACCATGTGTTTGGGATAGTAGTAGTACAGATACATCAGCATTTTTTATTGGAAGCATAAGTGAATTTAGCCAATCACAGTTAATTTAATAAACAAGGACTAAATGATAACAGTTTATATGGCCAGCATAATTTTGCAACAAAAGATAGGTTTATACTGCAAAGCTTATGTAATGGTAGTGACATGTTTGAATAACGTTTCACTGATGCAAAAGATTTTCACTTAAATTCAAATAAGTTTGAATAACTATTCACTGATGCAAAAGATTTTTACATAAATTCAAATAAGTTTGAATGTGTGCCTGTCTGTTAAAGCAGTCCTGCAGAAAGTGCAACAGTTTAGTTCATTCCCGAGTTCATTAAGAGTAGAAATTATTTTCTTTTCTGTGAAAAAAGTTCAGGTGCCATAGATGAAAACTTGTTCCCACGTTGGTCCTAAAGAATAACTTGAACTGTATAATGAAATTTTGGCTTAAACACTGGAAGTATTAAAATAAACTGATATGAACTGACAAAGTTTGATTTATAACCATTTACGTTTAAATATGAAAATATGATATCATTATTAAATGTGTTTCCCTGTATTATTATATTTTATGTTATTAAAACAAATGGATTACGCAAATGGCTGACCTTCCCAACTAACTTGGTTATAACAAATGTAAAATGAACATGATATTACCTCAAATGGCCTTGACCTGTAATGATCGGACCAGATATCATAAACCAAGCCAAAAGTTGAATTACAGTCATGTTCTGGTTAGACAGGTTAACATGGAAAGTTCTGTGGCCCATGTGCACAGCATGTGTGAAGTTTGAACAAGAGACCTAAATGTTTAATTGCAGGTGTTTGGTTTTCCCTCCTTTTATTCTTTTTGTGCATCATATTGGTGCATGAAAAAGTAGTTTAGTGAAACTATATCCATACAACCATCCATTAATGTAATAGACTATATCCATACAAATATCCATTATTGTAATAACCTAAATCCATAAAACCATCCATTAATGTAATAAACAGTATCCATACAAACATCCATTATTGTAATAAACTATATCCATACAACCATCCATTAATGTAATAAACTATATCCATACAAACACCCATTAATGTAATAAACTAAATCCATACAAACATCCATTAATGTAATAAACTATATCCATACAAACATCCATTAATGTAATAAACTATATCCATACAAACATCCATTAATGTAATAAACTATATCCATACAAGAATCCATTAATGTAATAAACTATATCCATACAAACATCCATTAATGTAATAAACTATATCCATACAAACATCCATTAATGTAATAAACTATATCCATACAAACATCCATTAATGTAATAAACTATATCCATACAAACATCCATTAATGTAATAAACTATATCCATACAAGAATCCATTAATGTAATAAACTATATCCATACAAACACCCATTAATGTAATAAACTAAATCCATACAAACATCCATAAATGTAATAAACTATATCCATACAAACATCCATTAATGTAATAAACTATATCCATACAAACATCCATTAATGTAATAAACTATATCCATACAAGAATCCATTAATGTAATAAACTATATCCATACAAACATCCATTAATGTAATAAACTATATCCATACAAACATCCATTAATGTAATAAATTATATCCATACAAACATCCATTAATGTAATAAACTATATCCATACAAACATCCATTAATGTAATAAACTATATCCATACAAGAATCCATTAATGTAATAAACTATATCCAAACAAACATCTATTAATGCAATAAACTATATCCATACAAGAATCCATGAATGCAATAAACTGGACCTTAATCCAAATCCTAAGTCAGTGTTTTTGAACTTGTGAATGTTCATGCTAAATTCATTGGGAAGCAGCCTTTGTCTGGTTGTGGGCTGACATAGTTAGTTCCCAATCAATTACCATAGATCATAGAAAACAGACAACTCAAATGGAAGGAACTATTACAGGCATGGTATCATTCTCAAATAGACATAATGAATACAGGCATGGTGTCATTCTCAAATAGACAGAATGAGTACAGACATGGTATCATTCTCAAATATGGATAGTGTCACAGAATTAGGCGAAAATTGAATTTATTTCTTCTTGAATACATACAAACTAATTTCACCATTTTTTTTGTTTTATCGTACATGTGTTACCTGGGGTGAATAAGTGTTTTTCAAGGTAAGCGACGTGTAGCGATTTACATGTACCTGATTACAAATCACTTGAAGTCAGGAACATTATAATCACGGGGTGCACGGGAATTTTGCCATGAATTCTGCTCACCTATTTGGGGACATATAAGGCATAATATTTCTAAAAAGATTATGAGTCAAAAGTATCTTGTCAAAGGAGAGAGAGCTCGTCATTCTTTCTCCAGCCAAAGGGGTGAGAGTTAAATTTATATTTCGTTTTATTGTGAATTTTTATTCAGTTTATCATTTCATGTAATGATGCCTTTATTACAATGCAGATTTAAACCGTTGAATATTTGGAATTACTAGTCACTATTAGACTTTAAATGCAATAGCATAATCTAAATTTTTGATTGTTTTAGAAACTATTATTAGTTTGGTTTCTTTATTGTAGCTGAATTGTAGCTGAATGTGATTGATTGTGCCGTGATTGTGCCGTGATTATGCTGTTTAATTGTGCGATCAAATTGAGGTATCTGACTCTGTCTGTCAGATTGTCTGTCCGTCTACGTCTGTCGAGATGTGTAAATATCCAGAAATCTAGAAGTCTAAATGTCCGAGTGTCGGAGCTGTCAAGAGGTGTAAACGTCCGGGGTAGCATCTAAGTGTTTGGGACCGGTGGTTCTAGTAGATGCTGTATGCTGTCTGTACGTATAACTGTAGTGGATCCGTGAAGGGCAAGCGGCTGATAAAAGTATTGGGTCAACCCTAGTTATTCGGATAAGCTGTGCGGCGATTCAACAGTTGGTGAATTGTACGGTTTTACAGGGTCGAGACGCATGTGTGTGTTTCAATTGTTGTTATAATTGAATACATTGTTATATTTACATGTAGTTACTTTGAATCACAGTAGTATTCCAAGGGATTACATGAATCTCAATAACAGTTAGTAACTTGATTTAATACATGTAGATGTTTGTACTTGTCGCAATCCATACCTGCGATAATATAATTTGACATTTGTATTTGTTATCGCAATTTATACGTGCGATAATATAACTTTTGTAAAGATTCCATTTTATATGAAACATTTGTGTAGTCCAGGAGGTTCCTTGGATCTGTGTTTATTTTGTATTAATATTTAATTTATTCTTAAATTGTGAATGGTTGTGATTGTGGGTTGAACACATGAGTTATTGTGTTGATACATCATTATTTTTCATTAATAATTTATTTCATAAATTTACATCATCTTTCACATATTGTGTTTGTGTTGTTCATTTAATCCACCAACCAGTCGGTAACAATTCTGTTACAGACAGAATGATTACAAACATGGTATCATACTCAAATAGACAGAAATATTATAGGCATGGTATCATTCTCAAATAGACAGAATGAGTACAGGCATGGCATCATTGTCAAATAGAATGAGTATAGACATGGTATCATACACAAATGGACAGAATGTGTACAGGCATGGTATCATTCTCAAATAGACATAATGAGTACAGACATGGTATCATTCTCAAATAGACAGAATGAGTACAGACATGGTATCATACTCAAATATGGACAGAATGAGCACAGACATGGTAATATATTCAAATGGACGGAACTATTACAGGCATGGTATCATTCTCGAATTGACAGACATGGTATATTTCTTAAATGGACAGAATGAGTACAGGCATGGTATCATACTCAAATATGGACAGAATGAGTACAGACATGGTAATATATTCAAATGGACGGAACTATTACAGGCATGGTATCATTCTTGAATTGACAGAATGAGTACAGACATGGTATATTTCTTAAGTGGACAGAATGAGTATAGACATGGTAACATACTCAAATATGGACAGAATGACTATAAACATGGTAACATATTCAAATGGACGGAACTATTACAGGCATGGTATCATTCTCAAATAGACAGAATGAGTACAGACATGGTATCATACACAAATGGACGGAACTATTACAGGCATGGTATCACTCTCATATAGACAGAATGAGTACAGACATGGTATCATTCTCAAATAGACAGAATGAGTACAGGCATGGTATCATACTCAAATATACAGAATCAGTACAGGCATGGTATCATACTCTGATAGACATAATGAGTACAGACATGGTATCATACTCAAATAGACAGAATGAGTAAAGACATGGTGTCATACTCAAATAGCATAACTATTACTGGAATGGTATCATACTCAAATGGAGTAGTATTTCCAGTTCAGTACCAACAAATGTGGTTCTAGTCTATTTTTAGGACATTTTCCTCTCTCATTTTTGATAGAAGAGTTATTTTATGCATATTTGTTATGGGTTTAAAGGTAATCGTTTATTCTTGAGAATAAGAGCTCAGAGAGTGCTTGTCTGTGAGTATTTTGGCAACAGTGCACACTGAGTTATAAAGCCTTGGTGATGATCCGGACGTGAAATCTCTGTTCTGCTTATAGTGCAGACGCTTAAAATAATGCCGGTTAACCTTTGACAAGAATGTCATCATGAAGTCCATTTGTAAGGTATTTAAGTGTTTCAAGTCATATACAGCTAAATATACTACTATATCAAGTCACATTCCTAAATCTGATAAGTATATCAAGTCATAAACAGCTAAATCTAATAAGTGTATCAAGTCTCACAGCTAAATCTAATAAGTATATCGAGTCACAAACAGCTAAATCTAATAAGTATATCGAGTCATAAACAGCTATATCTAATAAATATATCGAGTCATAAACAGTTAAATCTAATAAGTATATAGAGTCATAAACAGCTACATTTAATAAGTGTATCAAGAAGTCATAAATAGCAAATATACATACTATATAAAAAAAACTTACCCTTGTCAATATCATGTTCCCCTGTCACTGAGTATGCACCGCCTGGTTTATGTTTTACCTGCAGCCAAACAGGGGACACGTACGTGAATTTATTTCCAAATTTCTTGGCAATGTCATAGCCATGACCATTCCACTGAAACAAGGCAATAGAAAGAAGATACATTATTAGTTCATTTTAAATATATACCCTTGTTAAAACCAATAGACTGGTACACTACTCCCAATTTGGTTTGTCCATATCACAAGGGTAAACATACTCCCAATTATACATATCCACTGAAAATTTGTACACAGGTGTAGATAAATATTTGGTTAAGGAAAGTTAAGTGCAGGTAAATGTGGCTAAGGTGAGTGATGTGGAATTATGGTACAAATATAAAGGTGAGTAGGTAAGCATGATTAAGGAAAGTGAGGTACAGATGATGCAGAGTCAAGTGAAGTTAATAGAAGTGATGCAATGCAATTATAGAAATAAGTGTGATTAGGGGAAGTAGAAATAAGCGTGATTAGGGGAAATAGAAATAAGTGTGATTAGGGGAAGTAGAAATAAGCGTGATTAGGGGAAGTAGAAATAAGTGTTATTAGGGGAAGTAGAAATAAGCGTGATTAGGGGAAGTAGAAATAAGCGTGATTAGGGGAAGTAGAAATAAAGTTACAGTTGCTGAGCATATTGTGGGTTAGTTTAATAAGGTAGAGGGATACAGGTATTAAGCTAAGTTCAAAAACGGGAAAAGAAATGGGAAACAAATTGGTAAAGAGGCAGGGATAATAATGGGCAACCAGATCAGGGCTCAAAATTAGCGGTAGTCTGCTAGCTCGAGGGGGGCCAATGCACGTGTTTTTAAACGAATTTCTTGCTGGGACTCTTTTTACATAAAGGACACCATGTCATTCCTTTTCTGACTTCAAATAATTCGCGTCAGTTATACTGTAACATCTCATATTTCAAAACGAGGCACAATTCCCGCCTTATAAGACAGGCAAAATGTGGCGTTTTATAAGTGTTCAGCCTCCGGAAAAAAAGCAAAATTCATTCTGTTATCTTGCAGTTACAAAGATATCTATGCTTTGACTTGGCCCACAGTTGTACAATCATATGCTGCTGACTGCAAGAATATTCTGGCATTGATTGACCTCATCCTGACAATCCCAGCCCACTCTGCTGATGCTGAAAGGGGTTTCTCAGAGATGAAAATGGTGAAGAGTGACTGAGGATCTTGTTTGCGACCTTGGGTTCTGTCCGACCTACTCTTCATCATGTTTCATACAAATGACATTCCAACATATGATCCATTATCAGCAAATACATTTGTGGAATGTTTCAGGGAGACCGGTAAGGAGACGAGAACAAACCCCATTTGGACCCAGAGTGCAGGTGGAGGACAAGAAAGGACACCTGGATCCCTTTCTGGAATGGATTACCAATTGGATCCAGATTATCTTGATAAACAAGAAATGTGAATTTATTGATGATTTAAAGTAGAATTTATACTTCTGTACTTCTACATTTTATATGATGATGCTATGTATGAAATAAAATTGTTGTTAATCTCAATACGAGTGTGTGACATTGTTTTGGGGACAGGGCTAGTAAATGTTTGGCAGGGCTAGTAAATTTCTCAGTACACTAGTCCATCTGGCTACCAGGAAATTTGTGTTAAATTCAAGGCCTGCAGATGAGAAGGTTCAAAATGAGGGGTAGGTGTGATTAAGAAAAGGTAGATAGATATAGATGTCGAGGTATTTATGATTAATCAAAGTATACCTTCCCCTCTATAACTCTAATGTTGATAATGCATGAAATTTAGCAATAATGACTCTGATTTCATGGCAAGCCATGGTTGGCATTGGAGATTACTGAGCTGACATGGAATAAAACAATTTTAACTTTTTAGTTGTACACATGCTAAGCGTATATAAATGACATGGAAGAATGTTTGTAATGGTCTCTTGAACATAATTTTTCCTGAAATTAAAGGTAATCTTAGAAAAAAGAGCTACACCTTCATTCATAGTTAATTTCAACATGATTATAAAATGAGTGTTCAATAATGTAAACTGCTAACAACAACCCCCTCCACACTCTATTCTTGCCATTCTATTGATTAACATCCTTTTATTTCATGTTACAGGTCATGGCCATCCTTACAGTGTGATGTTTTTGGACCCTGTTGTGCTTGAGTTATCAAGGAAGCAGAATATTATGGAGAGTACGTCATTAGAGTTAAGTGTGATTAAAGAAACTCAAGAAGAGAATTAGTGGTAGAAGTGAATGTACTTTAGCGAAGTACAGAAAGAGGTGCTGGTGTAGTACAAACTGTCATTAAAAAAGTACAGGGAGAGGTACTGGTGTAGTAAAAACTGTCATTAAAGGAACTACAGAAAGAGATAATGGTGTAGTACAAACTGTCATCAAAGGAAGTACAGGGAGAGGTACTGGTGTAGTAAAAACTGTCATTAAAGGAAGTACAGGTAGAGGTACTGGTGTAGTAAAAACTGTCATTAAAGGAAGTACAGGGAGAGGTACTGGTGTAGTAAAAACTGTCATTAAAGGAAGTACAGGGAGAGGTACTGGTGTAGTAAAAACTGTCATTAAAGGAACTACAGAACGAGATAATAGTGTAGTACAAACTGTCATTAAACGAAGTACAGAGAGAGGTACTGGTGTAGTAAAAACTGTCATTAAAGGAAGTACAGGGAGAGGTACTGGTGAAATACAAACTGTCATTAAAGGAAGTACAGGGAGAGGTAATGCTGTAGTAGAAACTGTCATTAAAGGAAGTACAGTGAGTGGTAATGGTGTAGTACAAACTGTCATAAAAGGAAGTACAGTGAGTGGTACTGGTGTAGTACAAACTGTCATTAAAGGAGGTCAGATGTTGTGTAATAATAGTGTAGAAAAAAGTGATTAAAATTATTGGTGATGAATGAACAAGTATAACTTTGGTTCTGGACAGTAAAGTGGAAGGTACAGATGTACAAAAGTGACATAACGTGAGATTGGAGAGAAAATACAGGTCCAGAAAGGCACATGTGAGGAGGTATCTGTCTTTGAGGGAAGAACAGTTGAAGGTATAGCTGTAGCAATATGTGTTCAAAGAGAGGGAAATTTAAATCTAAATCAGATTCATTTACCGGTGTCATGTATGCAAGGGTATCCCCTGTCTCAAAGACCTTGATATCTTTCAGAATTTCACAGTATGATGCATGCTCCTTCAGGATTTCCTTGTAGGTTACTTCATAATTCACTAGGCCTCGCTGTTGTACATTCTTGTCAGTTGGCTTGACCTAGTAATGAAAAAGTAAATTCTTGTCAGCCACCTTGACCTAGTAATGAATATGTAAATTCTTGTCAGCAACCTTGACCTAGTAATAAATATGTAAATTCTTATCAGCAGCCTTGACCTAGTAATGAAAAAGTAAATTCTTATCAGCCACCTTGACCTAGTAATGAAAATGTAAATTCTTGTCAGCCACCTCGATCTAGTAATGAATATGTAAATTCTTGTTAGCCACCTCGATCTAGTAATGAATAAGTAAATTCTTGTTAGCCACCTCGATCTAGTAATGAATATGTAAATTCTTGTTAGCCACCTCAACCTAGTAATGAATATGTAAATTCTTGTCAGCCACCTCGACCTAGTAATGAACATGTAAATTCTTGTTAGCCACCTCAACCTAGTAATGAATATGTAAATTCTTGTCAGCCACCTTGACCTCTATTTTGGGAAAATTTTATATGGATTTGGGTCACTGGAGATCAAAATTGTCTAACAGCTCTGAACAATCTTTATGATGTACAATGTGCCATCTGAGATCATAGATCCTTGAGACTTGCTGTTCTCAACCTGGCTATGGAAGAGAGGGATACTTTTTGACTACTGATGGAAGAGAGAGGATGAATGATGATGCATTGGTTGCCTAGATGGCAGCCGATTCATGACAACTAAGCCTGGTTTTATAGGGAGGACTAATGAACCATCTGAACTGAAGAGAAGAAGACAGGTCAGACTGACTGAAATGGGCATGTAGCTCACTGACCCTGCTAATGCTATCAGATCGCATGTCTTGTATGATAGGAACTTTAGCAAAGCATGAGCTAGAGGTTCAAACTTGCTTGAGTTTTGCTAAGTTAGAACCCTGTTCTGGGCTATGAAGCCTGATGGTATCATCAGACAAGAACCACCAAACCCTTCATTAAAAGGATGGAGGTAGAATCAATGTGCGAGGTCATGGAGGCAGAATCAATATGTGAGGTCATGGAGATAGAATCAATGGGTGAGGTCATGGAGGTAGAATCAATGGTTGAGGTCATGGAGGTAGAATCAATGGGTGAGGTAATGGAAGCAAAATCTCTGGTTAAGAAAGGGAATTGGGAGTCATTAAATTATATCTCAATGCTATCAAGATGGAATGGCTTAAAACTCAATTTCTTGCTTGGTAAATTTTACATACTCAGGGACGATTAAAAACATGAAATATTGCCATCATGAAATATTGCATTTATTAACCTTTAGTAGTATTAGTATTACCTTCTCCTCCTTATCCTTCTTTTTAGACTTGCTCTTGTCACTTTTGGACAGGGTGGCTGTTGTGAATCCTGTTACTATGGCCATCAGAAGCAGACATCTATACAGGTATTCAGTCTGCATGACTTACTTGTGAGATGAACTGGTAATCTGAAAAAATGAACTGCTACATCATCTAGTGTCATACAATACTTATCATATGCAGGATTACACTGATATCACATCACACACTACACTTATCATGTGCTGTGCTATTTTTATATAATGTTACATCATGAGGTGTCACACACTGTAGTTACATACAGAGATATCTATCATGTTACAATATGTAGTGTCATACTGTACTGATTACATGCAGAGCTACATTTCTATCATTTTATATCATGTAGTGTCACACACTGTACTTGTCACACATTGTACTTGTCACACATTGTACTTGTCACACAGAGAGCTTAATTTCTATCATTTTATGTCATATAATGTCGTACACACTACTTATCACATGCAGTGCTATATCTCAATCACACGACATTATGTAGTATCATACAGTACTACCTGTCTATCATGTTATTCATGAGAATCATTTAGAAGTTATCGTGTTCTTAGAAACTGAGGCCTCTGTTACTGAGGTATTTTCTGACTGAGCTGCCTATTTCCAACTAAGTCATAAAAATATATATTTTCCAAACTGGCCATGTCATAACCAAATGTATTATACAACCTGGCCGTGTCATAACCAATGTATTTTCCAACCTGGCTGTGTTATGACCAGAGGTACTTCTAAGTTTTTAAGTTTCCAACTAGGTTGCATATTATCCTTGTAGGTTGTTTCATAACAAGATGTAGTATACAAAAAACACTACGTCATAAACAGAGCTATCTGTAGGCTTATGAAAATGAAGTCCATAAAAACAATTGAGAGTCAAGCATATATAAATAGTTTCAAGTTTTAAAGCAAGAGTTCAGGACCAGAAATAGGAATTCATGGAAGCAGAAACTGTATCTTTAAAGAGACTGCAAAACAATGCACAATGGCTTGTTATAAAATAACTAAACAAACAATTAATTTCTTGGAGATGCAACAGGGAACCATTTTAACTTATCACTAATACTTACGAAATACTTACAGGAATCTACATATGAATCATCTCTAATTTGAAAAATTTAAGTCCAGAGAATCTGTTTTCATTTTACATTGATGTGCTACAGTTATATTGGATTAATGCTCTTAGTTTGGGTCCTTTGTTACCTCAATGAAAGGATTTTTCTTTCCAATGTTACAGTGCAAATTTTATGTCAGCTTTTGGATTAAAATCAGTACACAATATAACAAATTCAGGTCTTTTTAATCTCCAGATATGACATTTTTATAGGCTGGCACTAGTAATCAACAGAGGAACAATCCAGAAGTTTAAAACTACGGACACATGGACATGAATTACCCCCTTCATATTCTTGACTCGAGTACTGTCTTGACTTTAAATTTATTACTCAGTTTAAAAGAATGTGTGCAGTTAAAACAATTAATACTAACATGACTTTACACTATTTGAGTTGCCCGCATTATGTTTTTATTTAAGAGTGAATCAAAACAACAAGATGAATTTTCATGTATGATAGGAGAGCATTTACTGACAACTCAACCAAAATAAGAAAAACAAAGAGATACATGTTGTCAATGTCTATCTAATTAATTTGGAGAAATGTAGGGATAGTAAAACATTTATTAAATTTAGGGTACTATAAAAAAAAATCTTTGGCATTTGACATATTTCCAAAATTCCCAATTGTTTAAGAGAAAAATGCTGATCCTCCAAATGGTGGAAATTTTAACTAGAAGCTATTTTCAGATTTCAAGTTTTAATCAGCTCTTGGCATAATATCTTTGGATTTATGGTAGAAAGAACATAAATATTATAATAATACGACCCATGTAAACCAATAAAAGTTAATAGTATTCCTTAAAAATACATACTTCAAAATACCTTGAAATTAGCTGCAATACTAATAAACGATGATAAACAATATGTTAAAACAAAACAGAATCCCGAAATTCCACATTGCAGCTAATTGTAGCTGAACCGGTGTTAAAACAATTGTATTTTGACATAAGTATTTGATAAAGCATTAATTTAAAAAAATTAAGTGTCCACGGAAAGGACTGAAAATTATCAAAACCACAGGAGTCTGACGTTTTATCAATAAAGTGCGGCGAAATGTCTGACAAAATGAAATACCCTTAACAATAACATAAGGGTATTTCATTTTGTCAGACATTTCGCCGCACTTTATTGATAAAACGTCAGACTCCTGTGATCAAAACTAACAAAGCAAATATTATTTATCATATTTTTTAACAACTAGTGCATTTAGTAATATGTATCAGTTTTCTTTGGTTTTAAAAAAAAAAATGGCGCATATTCCTCAAATTGGAGGGCAGGGCATGGGATACAATGTCCTCAAACTGCTGTAATTTTTAAAAGCAGCATATACGAAAACAGGTGACAGTCTCTAACAACACTATATATAAAAGAGTTGGGACAATGACATTCAATGATATATGTATAATGACGTTTTATCATGCAAAAAATGAATACATGACCATTATTTAGACTGACATTTGCCCCTGGTCTTGCAAAATATTATACATCAGCGGTCGTACCATGAATCGAAAACTCACGACGAAATCGTATGCCTTGTGGTAAAATACATCCGGGAAAGACCAAATGGGCCTGGTTGCGGTCCTATACAAACCCGCAAAGACAAGGAAAGACATGATAAAGACGGATAAAGACACGCAAAGACTTATGAAGACCGGACAGCGGCGTTTCAAACTGACGAAACTGGAAGAAAAATAAATATACCAAAGACACAAAAAAACAAAATAAATAAATAAATAAATTAATAAATAAATAAACAGCAGTCTCGCTATGCGCTAAACATTAAGAGGTTAGTGTTAGGAAGATCGGCTTGGTGTCAGGATAAAGTTACTAGGAAAGACATCATGCTACCAACATCATGCTACCAGTCTATCACACAGAATAGTAATTATATGACTGAGTTTTTTAAAGCTACGTTAAAAATTCAAATCACATAAACAAAACAATAATTTTTCAAAACAATGGAAATTATTTGCAATTTATTTAAGTTTATTCAATGCCGATGCAGACAGTTCTGAACATAGGTTATATTCATATATGAATTATGATTCCGATATGTAATCCAAACAAATGTTTCCTCTCAAATAATATCTTAACAAACATCTGCAGAATGATACAGAAACAGGAAAATCCTAAGAGGAAATAAGTAATTACCCACTTCCTCTGCTTTCATGCAAAATACTGCTATATATCGTAATATTGTGTACTCGATCTATCTCGTAATATCTCCTATGTGACAATTTTTACAATATTTCACTTCACCCAATCATTTAGTGAGAAACTACCGCAACCATTTCAACAGCTATATTATTCAGATTAATTCTATATATTGTAAATATCTTTTTGTATTTGAGCATATGCCTCGGTTTGTTTCTTTCTCCAGCGAAAATGAGAATCATAGACCAAGCTCAAAATGGCTTTGTTGATCTTATATGTAAGGTTCAATAGATTTGTCTATTCTATGATTTAGACCGGAAACTTATTTGATAATATTTTCCTTTCCTGTATACCTCCAACATATCTAGTTGAATGATAAACATTTAGAAACAAGGCTCTCTCGTAGTTTTAATTCTACTAAATGTCGAGCGTACGGATGCATCTTTTAAAATCTTGTAATTTGCTACTAATGGTAAATTTTTGGCATAAACGAATAACTAATTTAAAGAAAGAATTGGTTGTTTCTAATTGAAAAACAAAAAGGTGTTTCAGTTTGTACATTTCTGAAAAGCAAACATACATGAATTGTGTTCCTCACATGCACATAAACACACTAATGTACTATCACCCACAAGACATATGAGTGTGCCAGGGAATATAAAGCTTAGTTGTGGAAGACAAAATACATATATTAAACATTTATTTAGAAAACACATTAAAGGCGTAGGACTGTTCAAGGGAGTATAAAGTTTAGCTGTGGAAGACTAAATACATACTGAAAACACGGATTTCGAAAACACATTAAAACACATAACGATTGGCAATATGTAGCTTATAGTCTCTGTTAGTTTTTTTTACGGGGTGGGTGGTGGTGGTGGTGGCAAAAAACTAAAGAATGTTAACAAGGGAGATTACAAATTCTCTCTTGAGACATCATTTCCCTTCAGACTATACTGTTCTCTTCCATACAAAAATGAATGTAATCTTGGTGATAGCCTATTATAACATCACATATAAAAGTAAATGTAATCTTTGTGATAGCCTATTATAACTTTGCATACATGAGGTAGTGAGGATTGAATAACATGTAGGAAATGATAATATCGACTAAATGTTATTTTGTAAAAAGCAATTGGAAGCGACAATGATAATTGTTTTGCTGATGGATTAAAGCTTATAATATCCAATTTTCATCTATGTCGCCATATTATATATAAATTTTATAAATATTATAACACTATACAAGTATATATAAATTTATGGAGTTGTTAACTAACATACATATTGGTATACATATGAGGTTAAAGAAATTTACTTTAATATAAGTGTAAAGTCTTTACCAACTGAATGTTATATGTTATAACAGATATACGCGCGACGCAATGTAAATATTAAATTCACAAAAAGCGTGATAATAAAACTTATCCATGACCCAATCCGGTATAATATTTCAGTTTGGTACATGAAAGAATTCATAACAGACCAACGGATCGTTTCTGAACAGGTATTGTAAACAGGAGAATCACAATTACTATAATATTTGTATACAGTCTCTAACTGAACTCTGGTTAGGGTAATGAAGTCCATAGTACGTGTTTAAATTATCAATGCATATTACTTGTTCTCTTGGTAAAATAAGTTGAAAGATATTTTATGCTTTTTGTTAGGATAATATATGGATAAGGTTACCTCTTTCATAAATTTGAATGATTTTACACGCAAGGCAAATACAGTTTGAATAGAATCTGGCCTCCGCGTAGATCGAAACAAAAGATTGATTATTATCTGTGAAGACAAGTACATTCTAAATAGAACCTGGCCTCCTCTACGACTGGAACTAAAGATTGTTTATTATATGTGAATATAATAGTCTTTGTGGAAAATATAGACCATGCTAATAAAGCTTTGAATGTCTTGGTATCTATTCACGCAATCTCTATTTACAGTCTCTATTATATCTCATCTGAAGTCAAACAGTAATTTAAGCAAGGCACAGTCGGCATATCGCCATTGCCACAATACTGAAACTATTCTTCTGAAAGTAGTTAATAACATTCCCTCTGCTTTGGATAGCGGAAATATTACAGTCCTCAACCTCCTTAATTTGTCTGCAGCATTTGACAAAACATACCGCGATATATTACTTCACCGTCTTCAGCATGTATTTTGATCCACAATACAGATTTACTGTGGTTCAAGTCCTACTTAGTCAGCAGGACACAAATTGTATCTGCAAATGGAATACACTCCAGCCCAGTTGATCTATGGTATGGTGTTCCACAAGGGTCTTTTTCTTGTACCTGTTATATGCATTCAGTATACTCAGCCGCTCTCACGTGTCATATATCATCATCCAATGTCTCAATAATTCTACGCTAATGACACCCAGATATACAAATCGAGCCACCTAACTGAAGTTGATGCAGCCATCCAAGGAGTAGAGTAGATAGGTGCATTTCTGATGGGAAATCATGGATTATATGTAACAAACTGCAGATGAATGATGACAAAACTGAGGCGATTCTAATCACAACACAAAGATGTTATCTTTTACCTTCTTTACTTCAAACAAAAGATATCAGCAACACCAACATTAAATTTGCACAGTCAGTACAAAACCTAGTTGTTACTCTGGACAATACTCTCACATTGCACCAACATGACATGAACATATGCAAGGCTGCATCGCTTAAGCTGAGACGCATTAGCTCCATTCGCAAATATCTTTCAGTTGATGGCACTAAAATGCTTGTGTGTTCATTAGTAAATTCAAGACTAAACTATTGTAACTGAATTATGTCTGGTTTGTCTCAATATCTACTCCACAAACTTCAAAAAGTTCAAAACACACCTTATTGGATCATCTTTAGAGTACCACGATCAGAACACACCTCCCCGCTGCTCTGTACCCTACACTGGCTATCCATTTGATCCAGAATCAAACACAAAATGTATTATCTGTGCTACCTTTCATTAATAGACTCCAGTCCAACATACCTATCTGCCATCACCCATGTGTACACACCAGCAAGATACTTACACACCTCTTCTGACAATCATATACTCATTATTCCCAATATAAAAATAAGATACATCAACCTGGAGCGAATTGTCCATTGAAATTAGATACAAGAACACAGTGATCCCGTTCAAGAATGCTCTTAAAACTCACTTTTATCGACTGCAATAGCAAATGTAAAGACCTAATATTGTTTCCTACCTTAAATATTGTCAGCATGTTTTTGTTTTCTAATTTCATAGGGAGTTTTTGTTGGTTTTTGTTAATTTTTTTTTTGGTAGTCATATTATTATATATGTTGTAAAGCGCTTATAGCTTCGAATGATTACGCGCTATGCAAAGTCCTCATTATCATTATTGTATTATTTTTCATGCAGTCTACTTTTACGCAGTCTCTATTCACGCAGTTGGGGTAGCTCCTGGTAGGGGGTGACACATCTGGATGGCTAGGCAGTTGTACTAATTCAAGGCTAGCTCGCCCACTTTTGGTCCCCATTTGTCACTCAGCTCTCACCTGTGGCTCCAAGACGCTGTGGCATGCACTCCGGCCACATCTGGGAAAACGGCCTTGACTGGCTGGCTAAACCAGGCTGAGGGTAGCCGACGGGTCCTAAACCCTCGGTGAGTTAGGCTTTGTCATCCTAGCATGTGAAGACTGGATTCGCTAGCTTACGCACATGAACCACATTCTTTTCAACGGGCAGAAAAGCGATTCCAAGCAAAGCGATGTGGAGCGCTAAGAGCTCGAAGACACATGTAGGATGTCCTGTCTTCCACTGTACGCAACTTTTTCTCTGGTGGTCTCGACGTTGTCATGCTGCAGGACTCAGATGGTTTTGGGCGAGAGAGTTAGGTCGCCAAAATGCTCATCTCTTGCTGACTTAACACAAGGTCACTGCGCAAGTCATTTGATTATCCACGCATTCCAGTTCGTCAACCACTACAGTCCTGTGGCGACAGGCAAGCGATGAAGCGGCAGGTGTGGGTACAGTTGGCAGCCGTATCCGCAAGTCTGCATACAGGCGGCTCTGGTCATTATTGATATGGATCAACAGTAGAATCAGGCATCCCCTTGAGCGACGGAGCAACTTTCTTCTGCAATGCACTGCTTGCCCCTCTGGTATGAAGAACGGGCTATAAAAGGTGCCGTTAACATTGCCTGATCAACAATTCCCTAGCCAGTTTAACACGGCATGCAGAGGTCCTAATGCAGCGGTCACAATACAATAAAGAAAATGAAAATATTTCCTCTCACACATGGCACCTGGAATATGCGCACCTTCCTGGACAGAGACGATGCAAAAATATCCCAGAGGAGAACAGCTCTAATAGGAAAGATACTTGCCATATACAAAATAATACAACGCTGACATTTCTGCAAACGAGAAAGTGAAGAGCTCCTTGAGGCTAGTGTCTGCTTGGCAGTGAAGACAGCATTGAATGGTAAATTGGCTGGACCACCAATGGGTGTAAACGACACACTCATGACCATGACAACTCCCCCTCTTATCTGGAAGAAAGAACCATATCATCATCAGTTGATATGCAACAGCCATGACCAACCGAGATGAAGTGAAGTTCAAGTTCAATGAGGATCTCCACTCCGTCATTGGTGACGTTCCAATGGCAGATAAGCTCGTCACTCTTTGAGATTTAGATATAAGAGTAGGTTGTGATGACGTTGCCTAGGAGGGGGTGCTAGGAAAGCACGGAGTGGGTCACTGTAATAGTGTGTTCTAATTCAGTGCTAATGTCGTCATTGTTCTAATTCAGTAACGATCTCGTTAGTGTGTTCTAATTCACTAATAATATAAGTTTTTTTTTTTGATTCAGTACCAATGTCATTATTGTGCTTTAATTCTGTATCAACAGCATTGAAATGGTTTAACTCAGTACAAACGTCATTGGCTTATTCTATTTTAGCACTAATGTCATTCATGATTTCCAATTCAGTGTTAATGTCGTTAGTGTTGTAATTCATTACTAATAGCATTAGTGTGTGCTAATTACGTACTAATATCATTAGCGTGTTCTAATTCAGGACTAATATCATATGTGCGTTCTGATTCAATACTAATGTCATTTGTCTGTTCTAATTCAGTACCAACGTCATTGGTGTGTTCTAACTCAGTACTAATGTCATTAGTGTGTTATAATTCAGTACTAATGTCATAAGTGTGTTCTAATTCAATACTAATGTCATAAGTGTGTTATAATTCAGTACTAATGTCATAAGTGTGTTATAATTCAGTACTAATGACATAAGTGTGTTCTAATTCAATACAAATGTCATTAGGGGCCCTGAGTGGCCGAGTGGTCTAAAGCGCTCTCCGTTACGCATCACTGCCATCTCACCTCTGTCTGTGTGGATTCGAATCTCAGATTTGGCCCATGTATGTATGCGAGAAAGCGTGCCAGTAGCTTCTCGTGGGTCGGTGGTTCTTTCCGGGGGTTTTGCCGGGTTCTTCCTCCATCATTAATACTGGCCGCCATGTATAGCTTATGATTCTGATTCTTTTAATATTTCCTCTCACTTTCTGTCCTTTTAACGTTCTACCAGGACTGACCTCAAGCACATGAATTGCACATACATGGTTTCTTTCATATTTAAGGAAACTGAAGGGGACAGACATGGTTGCTATTGTATCTAAGACTAATGAAGGGGACAGGCATGGTTGTTATCGTAACTAAGGCAAATGAAGAGGACAGACATAGTTGCTATCTTATCTAAGGCAAATGAAGGGGACAGACATGGTTAATAACGTATATAAGACAAATGAAGGGGACAGACATGATTAATAACGTATATAAGGCAAATGAAGGGGCAGCTATTGTTGCTATCATATCTAAGGCAAATGAAGAGGACGGACATGGATGCTATTGTATCCAAGACTATTGAAGGGGACAGGCGTGGTTGTTATCTTATCTAAGTATAATAAATGGTACAGACATGGTTAATATCTTATTTAAGACTAATTAAGGGGACAGGCATGGTTGTTATCGTAACTAAGGCAAATGAAGAGGACATACATAGTTGCTATCGTATCCAAGACTAATGAATCGGACATACATGGATGCTATCGTATCCAAGACTAATGAATGGGACATACTTGGTTGTTATTGTATCTAAGACAAATAAAGGGGACAGGCAAGGTTGTTATCCTATCTAAGGCAAATGAAGGGGACATATGTCCCTACGTCTGATTCTTATGTCAGAGTCATTGATGGCCCATGTTCCTGAGTCTGATTCTTATGTCAGAGTTATTGATGGCCCATTTTCCTTAAGTCTGATTCTTATGTCAGAGTCGTTGATGGCCCATGTTTCTTAAGCCTGTGTCTTTTATGTCAATCATTGATGGCCGGTGTTCCCTACGTCTGATTCTTATGTTAGTTATTGATTGCCCATGTTCCTAATGTCTGAGTCTTATGTTATTGTCATTTAACTGATTTATTTCTAAGATTTTCACCAGGAGGAGGAAAATACTAATCTGGTAAGTTTTACGACATTAGGGTAATTCAGGAATTGTCTCATTTGTTCTCTGTATATAGACTTGGAGAGATAGATCTCTGGTATGTATGGAACCAAATCTGAATTTGAGTGCTCAGCCGGAGATAAACTAATGACAAACCTAACTAGAGTGTGATAAAATCAAAGCATTTCACGCGTGCTCTAGTTATGAGTATCAGAGTAAGAAAAATGTTTATGAGTACACCAACTAGAGCAGTGGTGCTTAACCAGTCGATCGCGATCGCGATCGACCGGTCAATCTTTGGATGATCACAGGTCGATCTCAAGTGCGTGCTTCCATTAGTCTGTAATATTGTTACAATTAATTTTGTGTGATCACAAGCGATAGGCCGCCAATTAGCTCAATATGCGTAGCCTACATAGCGTCCCTGCTGTAGGCTAAATGTGGTCCAGCAGTATTAGCATCGGAAAGCTGTTGATTTCGTGTTGATTTGGAAATGGCTACTACGGAAAAGAGTAAGAAGAGAAAAAAACTATCATTTTCATTCAGAATGGCAAGACGATTATTTTTTTTTACAATGTTGAATTCAAAATGTGTGTGTTTTATATGCAAAACTAGCATATCAATAACAAAAAAAAAAGGAAACCTGGAGAGACATTTCAAAACGGCACACAAAACATACGAGAAGGATTTTCCAGCCAAAAGTGAACTACGAAAAAGTAAAATTAAGGAATTACAATCTCAACTAGCTGCACAGCAGTCTCTTTTTACAAGATCAAATACAAGGGCAAAAGCAGCCACTGTTGCATCATATCGAGTAAGTCACGTATTAGCTAAACATAAAAAAGCATTAAAAGATGATGAGTTAGTGAAGGAAGCGTTTTTGGAGGCTGTTCACTCGCCTTTTGAGGATTTCAAAAATAAATCTGAAATAATTACAGCGATCAAGGACATCCAGTTGTCCAGAAACACTGTCACAAGGCGTTGTGAGGACATTGTGCAAAACATCCAAGAACAGCTCATCTAGGACATCAATAAATGTGAGTTTTTCTCGCTTCAATTTGATGAGTCCACGGACATGACCGATGTGGCGCAATTGTGCGTTTTCATCAGGATGATGTTTGACGATTCGAGTACCAGAGATGAGATACTCACAACTTTGCCTTTAATGGGGCATACACGAGGAGAGGATGTTTTCCAAGCATTTATTGATTTTGTGGACAAGAAAACCTGCCTGTCTGTAAACTCGTTTCTATTACAACAGATGGTGCCCCAGCCATGGTGGGTCACGCAAACGGCTTTATAGCATTATGTAAAAACACGACTCTTTTCCCAACTTTATCCATTACCACTGCATCATCCACCAGCAAGCTTTGTGCGAAAAGCTTTTGAACATGGATGACGTAATGAATGTCAGTATGAAGATTGTTAACTCTATCCGCGCAAAGAGCCTTCAGCGGAGGATATTCCACGCACGCGCAGAGGATAGTGACACGGAGCACACGGAGTTATTTCTGCATACTGATGTCAGGTGGCTGAGCAGAGGCAAGTTTTTGGCACGATTTTCTGAGCTGTTGCCAGAAGTAAAAGATGTCCTCAGTTAGAGTAAAGACGCTCTGCACAACAAGCTGTGTGATGAACAATAGCTAATGGACTTGGCATTTCTTACCGATTTGACTGGAACATTGAATGAACTAAATTTACAGTTGCAAGGAAAAGACAAAACTATAACTTAAATGATCAGCGCTGTCAACTCGTTAAAGCGCAAACTACAGTTGTTCTTCACAAAGCTTCAGCGCCAGGACCTGCGCTACTTTGAAAGCATACAATCAGAGATTCAGCGTCAGGGCAAAAGCGCAGAGTAGCTCGAAAGCGTGCATTACATTGAGCAAGTTAAGAACATTGCAGCGTAGTTTGAAAGACGTTTCACAGACTTTGCCTCACTGGAGCCAGTTGTGACGTACATGTGTTTTCTATTTGGCTCAGACATTGATGTGGATGACATTGCCTCAAAAATGTCAACACTTTTTCTCCTGGATACTGCTGCGGTGGAGAATGAAATTCTCACTCTCCAAAATGATATTCAAATCTAGGCTAGATCATCTGCAGACATCAAGGGGGCATTCTGGTCCTTGCTCTCTGAAGACAAGTACCCTAACATAAGAAGGTGTGCATAGTGCCTGTCATCTCTTTTGGTTCACATACCTTTGTGAATTGGCATTCTTCCATATGAAGATCATAAAGACCAAGTTCAAGTCCACCGTGACAGATGAGCACCTTTCCACCTGCTTGAGACTTGCCACCAGAAGCTATACACCTGACTATAACAAATTAGCATCCTCTTCCAGTGCCAAATATCTCATTAAGGTAAATAAAAAACTTCTTAAGTTAAACGTTATTGTTTTTGTACTTTATTGGTTATCCTCCCCCCCCAGTAGATCTTTTGATTGTGCAATGTGTAAAAGTAGATCTCAGGTATGAAAAGGATGGGCACCACTGAACTAGAGTGTGATAAAATCAAAGCATTTCATGCGTGCTCTAGTTAAGAATATCACTGTACCAAAAATGTGTACGAGTACACCAACTAGAGTGTGGCAAAATTAGAGTATCATAGAATCAGATTGTTGATTCCTACAACTTGACTGTCATTGCTGGTTCTATTAAAGTTCATTAAGCAATGGGCTACACCAGGCAAACTGCTAGCTAGATACAGTGTTTTGCATGATTATTCCAAGGATTGAATTGTGTCACGATATTACATTGGGTGAGATACTTAAGAGCAGAAGGTCATTTGTTTCTGAGTTTAACAAGCAGCAAATAAAGTCAAAAGGGCATGATACAAGCTGTGTGAAAAAAAAGCCCACTAGACTCTTATTAATGAAGGTTCAATTTATTTCTATTTGTCAGTTTGTTAGCATTAAAAAAGTACCTGCCCCCAAACAGTCGGCGTATTAATGTTAGTTTAGAGTTTCCGGTACATAGCAATAGATAGCACATGGGATTGCGTGGTTGTTTTATTGTCACGTGTATTCATAGTGGATGCTCAATACATACAGTTTTCATGAGGTTTTATTTTATTGAATGATTGTTTGACAACTCTGTTGGGATT
The DNA here is from genome assembly GCA_030141615.1 of Unio pictorum. Taxonomy (NCBI): domain Eukaryota; kingdom Metazoa; phylum Mollusca; class Bivalvia; order Unionida; family Unionidae; genus Unio; species Unio pictorum. Next base: position 43,287 of record JARLTB010000116.1, on the reverse strand, counting down.
TATGCAAGTTTTGCTATATATGGTTAAAACTTTCCTTTCAGACTCTTTTGCAATCTCTTTAGAGTTTTCTTTAATAAATTGGTTACTTTCAACTTTTTCAATCTTTCCTGCATTTCCTATCATTGATGAAAAACATTATCAAATTGTGCACTCAGTGTCGCTCTCTAAACCAACACTGTATCTTTCTCATCATGTGCAAACTGTGTCAGATTTCTGAACAACTATTCGAAGTCAAACAAGGGAGAATTTATTTCCGAGTTTTCATTCACAATTTGACTATTACTGTCACTTTTGGTAAATACACCCCTAAAAACACTCTTCAGAGAATAATTACTGTTTTCATCCACTTTGCTTCCACCACGAATGATATGAAAACATGAAATATTCAAAAATGAGCTAATTTAGTTTGATACTTCAAATTTTATATTAAAAACAATTTATTTTATTTTTCAGGCTGTCAATTCTGACACCATTTGTTGTGACCGTGTATCAGGGTTCTTCTAGTTATAACACATTATGTATTATGTTTTAGTTTTTATTATGTTACAAATAATGTATATATTATGTTTTAGTTTTTATTATGTTACAAATAATGAATATATTATGTTTTAGTTTTTATTATGTTACAAATAATGAATATATTATGTTTTAGTTTTTATTATGTTACAAATAATGTATATATTATGTTTTAGTTTTTATTATGTTACAAATAATGAATATATTATGTTTTAGTTTTTATTATGTTACAAATAATGTATATATTATGTTTTAGTTTTTATTATGTTACAAATAATGAATATATTATGTTTTAGTTTTTATTATGTTACAAATAATGAATATATTATGTTTTAGTTTTTATTATGTTACAAATAATGTATATATTATGCTTTAGTTTTTAGTATGTTACAAATAATGAATGTAGTATGTTACAAATAATGTATATATTATGTTTTAGTTTTTATTATGTTACAAATAATGAATATATTATGTTTTAGTTTGTATTATGTTACAAATAATGAATATATTATGTTTTAGTTTTTATTATGTTATAAATAATGAATATATTATGCTTTAGTTTTTATTGTGTTCTCACTCTTTTCTCTTATTTACATTATTAACAAAAATCTGGAAGTACAATAATTATTATCAGTATAAAAAGAACAATACAGATTAAAATTTGACATAGTAGTTAAATTTGCAAACAGTAAAGATATAAATTTTGTTAAAAATCAGAATTTTGCTTTTATGGCCGAATATGTGTTTAAAGAGAAACAGACAACTGATGGCATACTGTCCCTTTAAGATATCACATTGATTAAGCCAATGTTACAATCTTGGTACACTGGACTACTCTGGTTTACACAGATGACCCTTGACTTACAGAATATGTGTTGATTCATGTATCTTAGTACTTTTAAGTAAGTACCATGACATATATATTAATATGATATACATAGTAAGTACCATGACATATATATTAATATGATATACATAGTAAGTACCATGACATATATATTAATATGATATACATAGTAAGTACCATGACATATATATTAATATGATATACATAGTAAGTACCATGACATATATATTAATATGATATACATAGTAAGTACAATGACATATATACTACTATGATATACATAGTAAGTACCATGACATATATATTAATACGATATACATAGTAAGTACCATGACATATACATTAATATGATATACATAGTAAGTACCATGACATATATATTAATATGATATACATAGTAAGTACCATGAGATATATATTAATATGATATACATAGTAAGTACCATGACATATATATTAATATGATATACATAGTAAGTACCATGACATATATATTAATATGATATACATAGTAAGTACAATGACATATATATTAATATGATATACATAGTAAGTACCATGACATATACATTAATATGATATACATAGTAAGTACCATGACATATATATTAATATGATATACATAGTAAGTACAATGACATATACATTAATATGATATACATAGTAAGTACCATGACATATATATTAATATGATATACATAGTAAGTACCATGACATATATATTAATATGATATACATAGTAAGTACCATGACATAAATATTAATGATATACATAGTAAATACCATGACATATATATTAATATGATACACATAGTAAGTACCATGACATATATATTAATATGATATACATAGTAAGTACCATGACATATATATTAATATGATATACATAGTAAGTACCATGACATATATATTAATATGATATACATAGTAAGTACCATGACATATATATTAATATGATATACATAGTAAGTACCATGACATATACATTAATATGATATACATAGTAAGTACCATGACATATATATTAATATGATATACATAGTAAGTACCATGACATATATATTAATATGATATACATAGTAAGTACCATGACATATATATTAATATGATATACATAGTAAGTACAATGACATATATATTAATATGATATACATAGTAAGTACAATGACATATACATTAATATGATATACATAGTAAGTACCATGACATATATATTAATATGATATACATAGTAAGTACCATGACATATATATTAATATGATATACATAGTAAGTACAATGACATATATATTAATATGAGATACATAGTAAGTACCATGACATATATATTAATATGATATACATAGTAAGTACCATGACATATATATTAATATGATATACATAGTAAGTACAATGACATATATATTAATACGATATACATAGTAAGTACCATGACATATACATTAATATGATATACATAGTAAGTACCATGACATATATATTAATATGATATACATAGTAAGTACAATGACATATATACTACTATGATATACATAGTAAGTACCATGACATATATATTAATACGATATACATAGTAAGTACCATGACATATACATTAATATGATATACATAGTAAGTACCATGACATATATATTAATATGATATACATAGTAAGTACCATGACATATATATTAATATGATATACATAGTAAGTACCATGACATATATATTAATATGATATACATAGTAAGTACAATGACATATATATTAATATGATATACATAGTAAGTACCATGACATATACATTAATATGATATACATAGTAAGTACCATGACATATATATTAATATGATATACATAGTAAGTACCATGACATATATATTAATATGATATACATAGTAAGTACCATGACATAAATATTAATGATATACATAGTAAATACCATGACATATATATTAATATGATATACATAGTAAGTACCATGACATATATATTAATATGATATACATAGTAAGTACCATGACATTTATATTAATATGATATAGATAGTAAGTACCATGACATATATATTAATATGATATACATAGTAAGTACCATGACATATATATTAATGATATACATAGTAAGTACCATGACATATATATTAATATGATATACATAGTAAGTACCATGACATATATATTAATATGATATACATAGTAAGTACCATGACATATATATTAATATGATATACATAGTAAGTACCATGACATATATATTAATATGATATACATAGTAAGTACCATGACATATACATTAATATGATATACATAGTAAGTACCATGACATATATATTAATATGATATACATAGTAAGTACCATGACATATATATTAATATGATATACATAGTAAGTACCATGACATATATATTAATATGATATACATAGTAAGTACCATGACATATATATTAATATGATATACATAGTAAGTACCATGACATATATATTAATATGATATACATAGTAAGTACAATGACATATACATTAATATGATATACATAGTAAGTACCATGACATATATATTAATATGATATACATAGTAAGTACAATGACATATATATTAATATGATATACATAGTAAGTACAATGACATATACATTAATATGATATACATAGTAAGTACCATGACATATATATTAATATGATATACATAGTAAGTACCATGACATATATATTAATATGATATACATAGTAAGTACAATGACATATATATTAATATGATATACATAGTAAGTACCATGACATATATATTAATATGATATACATAGTAAGTACCATGACATATATATTAATATGATATACATAGTAAGTACAATGACATATATATTAATATGATATACATAGTAAGTACCATGACATATACATTAATATGATATACATAGTAAGTACCATGACATATATATTAATATGATATACATAGTAAGTACAATGACATATATATTAATATGATATACATAGTAAGTACCATGACATATATATTAATATGATATACATAGTAAGTACAATGACATATATATTAATATGATATACATAGTAAGTACCATGACATATACATTAATATGATATACATAGTAAGTACAATGACATATATATTAATATGATATACATAGTAAGTACAATGACATATATATTAATATGATATACATAGTAAGTACAATGACATATATATTAATATGATATACATAGTAAGTACCATGACATATACATTAATATGATATACATAGTAAGTACCATGACATATACATTAATATGATATACATAGTAAGTACCATGACATATATATTAATACGATATACATAGTAAGTACCATGACATAAATATTAATATGATATACATAGTAAGTACCATGACATATACATTAATATGATATACATAGTAAGTACCATGACATATATATTAATATGATATACATAGTAAGTACCATGACATATACATTAATATGATATACATAGTAAGTACCATGACATATATATTAATACGATATACATAGTAAGTACCATGACATAAATATTAATATGATATACATAGTAAGTACCATGACATATATATTAATATGATATACATAGTAAGTACCATGACATATATATTAATATGATATACATAGTAAGTACCATGACATATATATTAATATGATATACATAGTAAGTACCATGACATATATATTAATATGATATACATAGTAAGTACAATGACATATACATTAATATGATATACATAGTAAGTACCATGACATATATATTAATATGATATACATAGTAAGTACCATGACATATATATTAATATGATATACATAGTAAGTACAATGACATATATATTAATATGATATACATAGTAAGTACCATGACATATATATTAATATGATATACATAGTAAGTACAATGACATATATATTAATATGATATACATAGTAAGTACCATGACATATACATTAATATGATATACATAGTAAGTACAATGACATATATATTAATATGATATACATAGTAAGTACAATGACATATATATTAATATGATATACATAGTAAGTACAATGACATATATATTAATATGATATACATAGTAAGTACCATGACATATATATTAATATGATATACATAGTAAGTACAATGACATATATATTAATATGATATACATAGTAAGTACCATGACATATATATTAATATGATATACATAGTAAGTACCATGACATATATATTAATATGATATACATAGTAAGTACCATGACATATACATTAATATGATATACATAGTAAGTACAATGACATATATATTAATATGATATACATAGTAAGTACCATGACATATATATTAATATGATATACATAGTAAGTACCATGACATATATATTAATATGATATACATAGTAAGTACAATGACATATATATTAATATGATATACATAGTAAGTACAATGACATATATATTAATATGATATACATAGTAAGTACCATGACATATACATTAATATGATATACATAGTAAGTACCATGACATATATATTAATATGATATACATAGTAAGTACAATGACATATATATTAATATGATATACACAGTGGTACTTCCGTGCCGTAAGAACACATGTCACTGCCACTGGCTCGACTCACATGTCTAGTATTACCTCGATGTTATTGGCACTGGGTGTGTGAGTTATCTAAGGTGATCACTTTTGTCGATCACTGCCATTTCATCTCTTTCCGTCTGATTTCGAACCTAGGGCCTGGCTAATGTTGCCATGTGAGAAAGCTGCCAGTAGTTTATACTATACACTGAGAATACGTGAACAAAGACAATAACAGGCTTTTAGTATAAACACTTTTTAAAAAAAGACATGATAATAAATGTATAACATGTGTATAATGTATGTATCGCGTGTGTATAATGTATGTATCACATATGTATAATGTATGTATCACATGTGTATAATGTATGTTACGATTCGATGTTCTGAAAAATGAGTAACGAAACGAGGCAAACAAGGCTTGTTAAACTTAACAAATAATTGAATTCCCTAAATTATACAATGATCTCCTTTGAATTAATTCCCAATAAAATCTTTGTCTTCCTTTAGTCCAGTAATATCAACGCTTTATGATTAAGATATATAATCCAAACAAAACGTTCCTCAAATAATATCTAAACTCGACATTAAATTCATCTGCAGAATGATACAGAAACAGGAATATCCTAAGAGGAAAGAATTAATTATCCACTTCCTCGGCTTTCATGCAAAATACTGATCTTGATCGCAATATTGTTTACTCGATCTATCTCGTAATATCTCCTATGTGACAATTTTCACAACACTTCACTTGACCCAATCATTTAGTCCATTTCAACAATTATATTATTCAGATTAATTTTATATATCGTAAACACCTATATGTATCCGAGCAATTGCCTCGAGTTTTCCCTAGCAAAAATGAGAATCATTGACCAAGCTCAACAAAGCATTGTTGATCTTAATATTCAATATATGTGTCTATATCTTTGACTAATGAACACACGAGCGTTTTAGTGGCATGAACTGAAATATATTTGCGAATGGAGATTATACGTCTCAGCTTAAGATATGCAGTCTTGCATATATTGATGACATGTTTGTGCAATGTGAGAGTACTGTCCAGAGTAACAACTAGGTTTTGTACTAACTGTGTGAATTTAATATTGGTGTTGCTGATATTTATTGTTTGAGGTAAAGGATGGAAACGAGAAAGTCGTACTAATTAGTCGTACAATACGCTGTGGGTGGCATGCGCCTCCGGCCACGTCCAGGAAAACGGCCTTGACTGGCCGGCTAGACAAGTCTGAGGGTAGCCGACGGGTCTTAAACCCTACTTGAGTTAGGCTTTGTCTTCCTAGCATGTGAAAACTGGATTCGCTAGATTACGCGCAGGAACCACAAGCTGGTCAACAGACAGAAAGGCGATTCCCAGCAACGCAATGTGGAGCGCTCAAAACTCGACGACACAGGTAGAACGTTCTAGTCATCCACTGTATGCAAGTGCATCTCTGATGGTCTCGAAGTTACCGTGTGGCTGTTATCAGATGATTTTAGGCGAGAGAGTTGGGTCGACGCACTACTCAACTCTACCTGACTTAACACCGCGCAATTCAGTTCATCATCCACCCATCCCAGTTCATCAACCACTAAAGTCCTGTAACGACAGGCAAGCGATGAAGCGGCAAGCGTGGGTACATTTGGCATCTGTAGCTGCGAACTTGCATACAGGCGGCTTAGGCCAGGAGGGTCATTATCCACTGACGTAGAGCAACATTCGAGTCAGACAGCCCCTTGAGTGACTGAGCAGCCTTCTTCTGAAATGCACTGTGTACCTCCCTGGCATGAAGAACGGGCTATTAAAGGTGCCGTTAACATTGCCTGTTCAACAATTCCCTAGCTAGCATGGCACGGCATGCGGAGTGCAGTCGTCAAAATACAGCAAAGAAAATTAGCATTGCTCCTCTCACACTCGGCACTTGGAATATGTGGACCTTACTAGACAGAGACGATGCAAAAATACCCTAATAGGAAAGGAACTCGCCATAATCAAAACTAACGTTTCGGCGGCCTAGAAAGTTAAACGCTCTGTGAGGCTGGAGTCGGCTTTGCAGTAAAGACAGCATTGAATGGACCTGGACATCCCATTGGAGTAAACGACACAGTCATGACCATGAAAACTCCCTCTCTTGTCTGCAAGAAAGCACCATACCATCATCAGTTGCTATGCAACAGTCATGACCAACCGAGATGAAGCAAAGTTCAAGTTCAATTAGGATCTCCACTCCGTCATTGCTGACGTTCCAATAGTAGATAACCTCGTCATTCTATGAGATTTTGATATAAGAGTATGTTGTGACCATGTTGCCTGGGATGGGTGCTAGGAAACCACGCAGTGGGTCACTGTAACAGCAACGAACTCCTTTTGCTGCAGACTTACGCCGATAAAAAACTGCTGATCACTAATACTGTCTTCCGCTTCAGTACTCGTAACCGAACATCATGGATGCACTCTCGCTCTAAGCATTGGCACCTCATCAACTTCGAGATTCTCAGGAAGAGGGACAGGCAGGATGTGCGTGTGATCAAGTCCTTTGTGCGGCGCTGACTGCAGGACAGACCACCGTCTCATTATCACGAGGGTCAATATCCGCATTACGCCCAAATGACCCCCACAGGGAAAGAAGGCTCCTAAATGATCGAACATCACCAAACTGAAACGCACCAGTACCAAACTGTATCTCGTTGATGCCTGGAAGAACATCTGAAATCCACCGCTCTCGAGTCTTTGATACTGTCCGCAGAGAAGGCTTGTCGAAGGTAATGGCCAAGGACGGATGCCCAAGTAAATTTATATCATTGGTGCAGCATTTCCACGATGGCATGCAAGCACGAATACAATGGAGAGACAACTGAGCAGTTCCCAGGAACCTATGGCGTCAAGCAGAGTTGTTTTATAGCACTGACACTGTTCAGTGTATTGTTCTCTGCCATGCTGACTAATTATTTCAGAGACGGAGAGGCTGGAGTCGGCATCAAATTCTGTACATATGTAAAACTATACAATCCCAGGAGGTTTCAAGCGAAAACCAATGTTATTACCGACGCCATATGCGATTTCTTATTTGCTGATGACTGGGTCGTCACTGCTGGCTCAGAAGCCGACCTGCAATGCAGAGTTAACCTGTTATCTTGCTGCAGCACAAGCTTTGGTCTCACCATTAGTACAAAGAAGACTGAATTCCTGCATCAGCCAGCCCCTGAACAGCTGTATGATGAACCCAACATCACAGTCAACAGGCAAAAAACTAAATATAGTGAACCGCTTCACCTACATTGGCAGTACACTGTCACAGAGCGTCACTATTGACGACGAGGTGAACCTTCGCATTGCCAGAGCCAGTGCAACTTTCGGCAGATCGTATGCCAACGCCTGAAATCGAAGTGGCATCATCATCCAGACCAAACTAATTTGCTAAACCGCAGGTGTGCTCCCCACACTACTGTACTATTGCAAAACGTGGACAGTATATAACCGCCACGCCATTAAGCTGAATTCATTTCTCACCCAAATTATAGGCTGAGACTGAATTTATTATTGATGGAACTTATAGCATGACATGCAATATATTATGTATGATAATTATAGGTTGACATATAATATGTTTGTGTTGAAATTATAAGCTGACATGGAGTATATTATATATGTAAATTGTAGGCTGACATGTAATATATGTAAATTATAGGCTGACATGTAATGTATGTAAGTTATAGGCTGACATGTAATGTATGTAAATTATAGGCTGACATGTAATGTATGTAAATTATAGGCTGACATGTAATGAATGTAAATTATAGGCTGACATGTAATGTATGTAAATTATAGGCTGACATGTAATGTATGTAAATTATAGGTTGACATGTAATGTATGTAAATTATAGGCTGACATGTAATGTATGTAAATTATAGGCTGACATGTAATGTATGTAAATTATAGGCTGACATGTATAGGCTGACATGTAATGTATGTAAATTATAGGCTGACATGTAATGTATGTATATTATAGGCAGACATGTAATGTATGTAAATTATAGGCTGACATGTAATGTATGTAAGATATAGGCTGACATGTAATATATGTAAATTATAGGCTGACATGTAATGTATGTAAATTATAGGCTGACATGTAATGTATGTAAATTATAGGCTGACATGTAATGTATGTAAATTATAGGCTGACATGTAATGCATGTAAATAATTTACATGGAGTATATTATGTATGAAACTTATAGGCTGATATGGAATGACTGGACATAGTCTGACATGGAATGTAGTATGTATGGAAATTATAGGTTGACATGGAAATTATGGAAATTATAGCCTGAGACGGAACATAATATTTATGATAATTACAGGTTGACACAGAATATGTTTTGTGTGGAAATTATAAGCTGGGGTATATTACTTATGTAAATTATAGACCAACATGGAATATGTTATGTATAGAAAATATAAGTGTACATGGAATATACTATATTTGGAAATTTTAGGTTGACATGTGATATGTATGTAAATTATCGGTTGACATGGTATATATTATCTATGTAAATTATCGTTTGACATGCAATATATTATGTATGAAGATTATAGGCTGCAATGGAATATATTATATTTGGAAATTATAGGTTGCCATGGAAGATGTGATGTATGGACATTTTAGGTCTTTTTTTATTACAACATTTCCAATCACTACTAGTGTCATTCAGTCTTTTTCATATTTGAGCATGCCACGTTATACTCTATTTATCAAAAGCAGTTCTTTGACTTTGGTTAATTCAGAGTTAATGTATTAATTCTTTTCATTGGTTATTGAAAATTTTGCAATTATCTACTAAAGTGATTCAGAAGAAAGTGGGGCAAGTTAAAGTTTGTGTTTCTTTATTGTTCTCTACCTATTTTAAATATTTTATTGATAGTACCACATTTGTTATGATAAAGATCTTGATAATGGATTAATTCAATATTTTATTATAATACTACATTTGTTATGGTAAAAATCTTGATAATGGATTCATTCAATATTTTATTTATAATACTACATTTGTTATGGTAAAGATCTTGATAATGGATTCATTCAATATTTTATTTATAATACTACATTTGTTATGGCAAAGATCTTGATAATGGATTAATTCAATATTTTATTTATAATACTACATTTGTTATGGTAAAGATCTTGATAATGGATTCATTCAATATTTTATTTACAGTACCACATTTGTTATGGTAAAGATCTTGATAATGGATTCATTCAATATTTAATTTATAATACTACATTTGTTATGGTAAAGATCTTGATAATGGATTAATTCAATATTTTATTTATAATACTACATTTGTTATGGTAAGGATCTTGATAATGGATTCATTGAATATATTATTTATAAAACTACATTTGTTATGGTAAGGATCTTGATAATGGATTCATTCAATATTTAATTTATAATACTACATTTGTTATGGTAAGGATCTTTGATAATGGATTAATTCAATATTTTATTTATAATACTACATTTGTTATGGTAAAGATCTTGATAATGGATTCATTCAATATTTTATTTATAATACTGCATTTGTTATGGTAAAGATCTTGATAATGGATTCATTCAATATTTTATTTATAATACTACATTTGTTATGGTAAAGATCTTGATAATGGATTAATTAATGGTAGATTGTCGTATAAGTGGTGAATCGGATCCACAATCATAAAATCGAATCGTCTGGGTCAAAGAGGGCAAAAGATCCGTAAAAAGATGTTTATTATAAGCCCCGTGCGAGTATCTTTTAAATCCGTGATGTACTTAACAAATTTATCGAGCGTTAACTACATTTCTTGTGATTGATCTGCAAACTTCTTAGCTCAAGGCTAACCGTAACTCTTTATTATTTTGACAGAAAAAAGTATAGCTCAAACTTGTTCAACGTGATTTGAGATTATAAACGCAATACAATGAAATAAATTCATCAACTACCCCATGTTTAAGTTTCGATCTTTCACATAGAACTGCTTATAGCAAAGTTACAAGCAAAATGTTGCTTTGAATCTGATGCAACGTATTTCAATTTCAGTAAAACTAAAGACTCTTGTTTTTACACTTTTTGGACCATCGTTTTACATAAGATCATGTTGGACCATCGTTTTACGTAAGATCGTGTTGGACCATCGTTTTACATAAGATCGTGTTGGACCATCGTTTTACGTAAGATCGTGTTGGACATCTCTTTACACGAGATCGTGTTGGACCATGTTTTACACGTAATCGTTTTGCTCCACATTTAGTTTTAGCCTACTACAATGATAATATTTAATTGTAGGTAACTAGCTTTTCTGAAAATCAGTTCATGACTATTTTCGCTTTTCTGCAGCTCTAGCGCAAAAGGAAAAATAACGAGATTCGCCATTAACTCTTGTTTTCTTTTCAAAAAAGTACAGCGCCTTAACCTTAATCGCAATACTGTTTTCTTTATTTCGTTTCTTCCTCTGTTCTTTTCTCTTTGTTTTAAAACAATATTTTGGTGCCTTAGTCAAAATAAAACGGTAATAGGGCGGAATTAAAATAGGACAGTAACAGGGCTGAGTTAAAATAGGACAGTAACAGGGCTGACTTAAGATAAGAAAATTAACAAAATCAGCTAAAATAGGACAATAACAGGATGATTCAAAATAGGACAGAAGCAGGGCTGACTTAAAATAGGAAATAAACAGGATGATTTAAAATAAGAAAGTAAAAGGGCTAATTCAAAATAGGAAAGTAACTGGATGAGTCAAAATAGGACAGTAACAGGATATTTAAAAAAAGAGAAAGTAACAGGGCTGACTTAACATAGGAGAATAACAGGGATGTATGTATGTATGTATGTATGTATGTATGTATGTATGTATGTATGTATGTATGTATGTATGTATACAGTTTGCTTACCTAGGCTAAAATACAGATTGATTGCTAACTTAAATTTCATTTTAGAATTTCTTAGTATGTGCAATTTCATTTTCCATTATCGGATTATGCAAGTATAAGGTTCGGTAGTCGTACAAATAATTTAGAGGGAACTCTAGCTTCTTACACCGTTTGTGACCACACTACATGAACACAACTGTCAAAACGTATATCACATATATAAAACATGATGTTCAATTTCAACAAGAAAACATACTAAGTATCAAAGTATAATAAATAATTTCGCATTGTGCGGCGCGGACTGCTAGACAGAACACCGCCTCATCATCACCAACCTCAACATCTGTATTTAGCCCAAAAGGACTTCCTTAGGGAAAGAAGACTCATAAAATAATAAACATCACCAAGACTCTCGTGGATGCCCTGGAAGAACGTCTGAAATCCAACTCTCTCAAAAATCAGAATGTGGAAACCGACTGGGCGTCATTCAGAGATCTGGTATATAGCACAACTTCGGACATTTTTTGGACACTCAACCAGAAAGCATCATGGCTGAAATCAAGCAGTTTCAGGATGAGAAACACCGACTCCTTCAAACCAACATCAACAATCCTAAGTTCATTTCTAGCAAAGATGAGTACAGCAAGTACTCAGACACACAGGTACTTGCCCAAGCAGGTCTTCCCTAACATCCACATCATCATGTTTCAGCGTCAGCTATGCTAGGCGGGACATGTATGCATGCCAGACCACCGGCTGCCTAACTTGCACATGGAGGAGGATGACACATCGGCTAAGACTCCGTGGCAGCAAATGACATCTTCACAGACGTAATAGACCCTGGATAACCTAAAAACCGAGTGATGCGCCAGTTCGTACTGCTCCGCACGACTATCTCAATATAGTTGTCGTCATAGACTAACCGCCAAACAGCCATTATATGGGCTAATATTAATCAAATCAGTTTACTTTAGGTATCCACTTTACCACTGGAAACTCAACACGATTTAAAGGAACTAAACAAACAAATACGATATATCCACAATTTTCAAAAGAATATTTCTAATATTACCTAATTAGGACTACAAAAAGATATTAAGTTACACAGACCTAGATAACTTTATTGTTATGTCCAAAAGTATATGTTCACCATGCACAACACATTCTACAATAGTTCACATTAGGAAAAGTCATACCTGGCTATGCGTAATCCAAATTTCAATATGTGGCGTACACACAATTGGTTGTAGGGAACAACCCGACATAACTCAGTTTTAATGTTTTTGCCCAGACATGTAAACTGACTACCAGGCTGTGCATGCTTTAAAGGGTTAAAAGTTCACTTCCTGTTCAACGAGTTTTGAATGACACCGCTAATAAAATAATCCCCTCGTGTTCTTGTGCAACAGGGGTATAAAACTTGTCGCTTGGTAGCTCCTTTTTCCTTCACGACCAATAATCAAGCAGTAGATGTAGACCTACATTGAACAGTCGTAAAAAGTCAGATGGTCGCACACGACTTAACTCTTGATTGACTGCTTATCAAGGGTGGATTTTGAACTTAAATTTGAATTCGGTTGAGTGTAATGTAACCAATAAATACGTATTCACACAAAGTTTTCTCTAAATATGCACCATGTATCTGACACACCTAAACAGTTTGGACAACTGGATACAGAGAGAGAGAGAGAGAGAGAGAGAGAGAGAGAGAGAGAGAGAGAGAGAGAGAGAGGAGAGAGAGAGAGAAAGAGAGAGAGAGAGAGAGAGAGAGAGAGAGAGAGAGAGAGAGAGAGAGAGAGAGAGAGAGAGAGAGAGAGAGAGATTATAGACTTTGGTTACTGCATTCAGACAAAATACTCGAATCCCCGCCGATACTTGAATTTCGCGTTAGTATTTGAACTGATCTATTTTTCACTTTCATCCTATCAGCGATATTGTGTATACAAGTAAACCCGTTGACAGAGGTGAGCATATCAACAAGAAATGTAATGCATGTTCTCCACAGGTTACTACTTATGTTGTATACAACAAGCCTAAAAGGTAAGTCGACCATGATTTCTTTTACCGGGTTGCTAAGTAAGTCATGCATTCTTTGTAATGGTTGGATGGTTTTATATATACCAACAAGACTTTGTTTGAGACAGAAGTATTGGGCACGAGGAGCGAATACACTACAAAGCTTAGGAGACTTGCGTTTCAAAGGATTTATGATCATTTTAATGGATTTATACACATTCTGTAAGTATACATGTATTATATCTAGTATAAAACTACATGTGCTTGGTATAACTGTATTCATTGTGAATTGTGCGAGTCGATACATGACATGTTATTGCAAATAACTCTTACTAACGCAGCCCACTAAACGCTAATGAAAACAACTCCCATTGAGACAGTACATGAAATGATATCAGAAGCAACTCCGATTAAGAAAGTACATGAAATGATATCAGAAGCAACAGTACATGGAACGCTGTTGAAAACAATTCCCATTAAGTCTGTACATGAAAACATGTTTGAATAACTCCCATTAAGTCAATACATGAAATGCTTTTGGAAACAACGTTGCGTACATTGAACTAGTCTGAACTTTACTGAGTTAATTGAAAACGTAGAGAGTTGTGCAGTCCATAATACATTTGTAATTTAATTTAATAATATTTCTGACATTATATAGCCAAGTTATAAATGATTAGATATAAATAACTAAACGTTAAACGTTAAATAATTCTTGCCCTTGGTCTTAAATATAGTATCGAGATCGGAAATAAAAGTCGGGTAAATATAATGGAGTGGATAGATACAGATAACTAAAGAAGCATTGCTTCCCTTGAATAAGCAAATGAGATTCTTTCACATTTATCAACAACTACTTCTCTCTCTCTCTCTCTCTCTCTCTCTCTCTCTCTCTCTCTCTCTCTCTCTCTCTCTCTCTCTCTCTCTCTCTCTCTCTCTCTCTCTCTCTCTCTCTCAGACACATTCGAACACACAGTTACGTTTACACAGTAGGCCGATAATACCATTGCCCAGGGTAGAAACATTGGGAGCGGGGGGAGGGGAGAATCTTTAAGTATGAAAACATGGATGTGTAAATTTAAACCATGTATTTGTGTTTATTTTGTTCAAAACCACCTTAGTTAAAACTGTAAATGTTGTGGGACATGATGCTACATGTCTGCGGCATGATGCTATAGACATCGCTATAACCTTCCTCACTGCAGACATCGGAGACATTGAATGAATATAAAGTCATTATATGGATATATAGTCATTGAATGGATATAAAGTCATTGAATGGATATATAGTCAATGAATAGCTATATAGTCATTGAATGGATATATAGTCAATGAATGGCTATATAGTCATTGAATGGATATATAGTCAATGAATAGCTATATAGTCATTGAATGGATATATAGTCAATGAATGGATATATAGTCATTGAATGGATATATAGTCAATGAATAGCTATATAGTCATTGAATGGAATTATAGTCAATGAATGGCTATATAGTCATTGAATTGATATATAGTCAATGAATAGCTATATAGTCATCGAATGGATATATAGTCAATGAATAGCTATATAGTCATCGAATGGATATATAGTCAATGAATAGCTATATAGTCATTGAATGGATATATAGTCAATGAATAGATATATAGTCATTGAATTGATATATAGTCAATGAATAGCTATATAGTCATTGAATGGATATATAGTCAATGAATAGCTATATAGTCATTGAATTTATATATAGTCAATGAATAGCTATATAGTCATTGAATGGATATATAGTCAATGAATAGCTATATAGTCATTGAATTGATATATAGTCAATGAATAGCTATATAGTCATTGAATGGATATATAGTCAATGAATAGCTATATAGTCATTGAATGGATATATAGTCAATGAATAGCTATATAGTCATTGAATGGATATATAGTCAATGAATAGTCAATGAATGAATATATAGTCATTGAATTGATATATAGTCAATGAATAGCTATATAGTCATTGAATGGATATATAGTCAATGAATGGATGTATAGTCATTGAATTGATATATAGTCAATGAATGGATGTATAGTCATTGAATGAATATATAGTCAATGAATAGCTATATAGTCCTTGAATGGATATATAATCAATGAATAGCTATATTGTCATTGAATGGATATATAGTCAATGAATAGCTATATAGTCATTGAATGGATATATAGTCAATGAATGGATATATAGTCATTGAATTGATATATAGTCAATGAATGGATATAAAGTCATTGAATGGATATATAGTCATTGAATAGCTATATAGTCAATGATTGGATATATAGTCATTGAATTGATATATAGTCAATGAATAGCTATATAGTCATTGAATGGATATATAGTCAATGAATAGCTATATAGTCATTGAATGGATATATAGTCAATGAATAGCTATATAGTCATTGAATTTATATATAGTCAATGAATAGCTATATAGTCATTGAATGGATATATAGTCAATTAATAGCTATATAGTCATTGAATTGACATATAGTCAATAAACAGCTATATAGTCATTGAATGGATATATAGTCATTGAATTGATATATAGTCAATGAATAGCGATATAGTCATTGAATGGATATATAGTCAATGAATAGCTATATAGTCATTGAATGGATATATAGTCAATGAATAGCTATATAGTCATTGAATGGATATATAGTCAATGAATAGCTATATAGTCATTGAATTGATATATAGTATATGAATAGCTATATAGTCATTGAATGGATATATAGTCAGTGAATAGCTATATAGTCATTGAATGGATATATAGTCAATGAATAGTCAATGAATGAATATATAGTCATTGAATTGATATATAGTCAATGAATAGCTATATAGTCATTGAATGGATATATAGTCATTGAATGGATATATAGTCAATGAATGGATGTATAGTCATTGAATTGATATATAGTCAATGAATGGATGTATAGTCATTGAATGAATATATAGTCAATGAATAGCTATATAGTCCTTGAATGGATATATAATCAATGAATAGCTATATTGTCATTGAATGGATATATAGTCAATGAATAGCTATATAGTCATTGAATGGATATATAGTCAATGAATGGATATAGTCATTGAATTGATATATAGTCAATGAATTGATATATAGTCATTGAATGGATATATAGTCAATGAATGGATATATAGTCATTGAATGGATATATAGTCATTGAATAGCTATATAGTCAATGATTGGATATATAGTCATTGAATTGATATATAGTCAATGAATAGCTATATAGTCATTGAATGGATATATAGTCAATGAATAGCTATATAGTCATTGAATTTATATATAGTCAATGAATAGCTATATAGTCATTGAATGGATATATAGTCAATTAATAGCTATATAGTCATTGA